>CM053761.1:34536367-34572363 GCA_028658305.1 Pachyuromys duprasi
ATAGGATAGGAAGGTCATGCTGAAATCTATACACCTAGGGAAGATATACAAGAAGGAGGACCCAGGTTGGTATGATCAATGCTCGTTTAGATGAACAAATGGGATGGACATTGAATGGAGGATAAAACAAGCAACAGGACAGGAGCATACCAAAGAGGGCCTCTGAAAGAATCAATATAGCAATGTATCAAAGCAGATATTAAGACTCACAACCAAGCCTTTGGCAGAGGGCGGGAAATAATCTTAAAAATGAGGGAAGGTAGTAAGACTTGGGGAGAACAAGAGTTCCACAAAGACCAAACTGGGCAGGGCACAGGGGTCTTATAAACAGTTTCTCCAACCAAGGACCATGTATGGATATGGCCTAGAACCCCTGCTCAGATGTGGCCCATGGTAGCTCGGTGTCCAACTTAAGACCCTAGTAAGGGTAACAGGGACTGTTTTAGTCATGAACTCGATGGCTGTCTCTTTGACCCTCCCCCATACATGCCAGGGAGTAATAGCCTGGTTAAATCCCAGGGGAGGACATTGCAGCCAGCCCTGAGGAGACAAGATGATCTGGGGTCAGATGGAATGGGAGGAGGTCCTCCCCCATTGGTGGACTTGGGGGGGCGAGAGATGAGGGAGGGATGGGGAGAGTAGGAGTGAATGAGGGACGGGCTACTCCTTGGATGCAAAGTACCTAACCTGTAATTGATATAAAAATAAATAAATTACATTTAAAAAATCAACATAAAGAAACATAATATAGGAAAGCATCTTTCATGTTTTCCCCTAATTGACTCAACAATAAGTATGTTAATGAAATAGTTTTTAAAGAATAAGCTTTTATTTACATGCTACATATTGTGGTTTGTTTTGCTTTATTCTATTTCCTTGGGCACATAGACCCACACTGAACACACACACACACACACATACAACGTTTGGTTCCAAAGAGACAAGACCTAAAACATACATACACACCCACTGACATACACACCATGACCTACTAAACTAATTTCATAGCTGTCTAGTGGGGCTTGACATACTGTTTTGAGAAATTGTCATGGCCAATTTACTATTTAGGCAGAATGCTCTAGGGACCCAAAATCCATCTTGGTTCAGCTTTGGGCAGCAAAGCAAATAATATCTGTAAAGTAATAGATGACAGATTGATATGGTTCCTTGGAGCACTTATCAGATAGCTGCATCCCAGTGAGGTGGCCACTGCTGGAGAAACCAGCCTTGCCTTTATTATTAGGCATTTTCACGACTTTTCTTATTAACTGTGTTTCATATCCTATTAACAAGAAATAACTTTGCCATTCTGGTTTATGGCGATCTGGGAACACTGCCTCATGAACCTATTATGGTGATTCTTGGTAGAAACACAGCATTTGGTTCTAAAGAGACAAGACCTAAAACTCCAACAAACTGGAAAACAGCTGACCAAGTCATTCAAGTTTTTCATGATAGAGCAGTTGAAAAATGATATTTAATTAAAGCTCTTTGACATATACATTTGTTCATTTGAGGACATTATCTTCTAGACACCATCTCTTGTGATTGTCTTAAGCATGATAGTTATATTGTATTGTTCAGGAAATATTTGCAAGAGCTAAAATGTCATTATATGTTTAGTAAGAAATGTCTCTTAATACCTGAAGCTCTTCGTGGGGTGCATCACCTAATCCTGGCATCTCCAACATTCTGTCACCTTCATTGCAACTTGGCTTCACCTTCATAGTTTCACATATGGCTTCTGAGTACATCTTTGCAAGAAATCCAACCCTGCAAAGGCGAGCCTGAGAGTCAAGCCTCCATGATCTCCTCATTCTTGCATTTTGCATGTCTGGAAACCCAATATATTTTAACAAATGCTGCTCGATCTTGTTGTTAGCTCAAGATGTAGGAGAGCCATTTTCTGTCACAGCTCTATTGGCCTCTGTGCCCCTGGGCAGTTGAACCTGGGAAAACCGTTCTCTGTCACTTGATTTTGGAAAGAAACCCCTCTATGAGACATTTCTCAATTTGAGATATCATTTCAAATGCATTTTCACTTGAATAGTTAGAGATTTCAGTGGGCAGTGTGGTGCCTCAAGCAATCTGGCTTGTTTCAGGACAGAGTGCTATGCTTCTGATTGATTAGATTTATCTCTTTGACAAGCACAGTTGCTTTGCCTATACTCAGGTTTGTACACAACTTTACACTCACATCAGCTCCTCCCCTCACCACGCTCTCTGCTATGTGTCTCTGCCTCAGTGGCACTTTGCTCTCTCAGTGTGGATCTGGATAAGGGCGATGAGCTGACACACCCTGAATGTTAGCTTTCCTGAAATTTCCTCTGCCAGATAACTTTCTCAGTTCCTTTCAAGTTTAGCCTTACTGAAATTGTCCAGACATAAGCAAAATGTAGCCAGATCCTTTACCAGTATGTAACATGAATGACCTCTATATTTAAAGTCAGTTTCTTAATATTTACAAAATAATTTGCTGGATTATGATTGGGTTTCACTGATTCATTCCCAAAGAAGTCCTTTTTTGCCCCTGAGACCTCAAGAGCTGAACCTCTTTTGTCCATATTTTTTCTATATTCCAGTTTTTCAAACTATCACAATAATGACCTATTAAGCTTAGCTAAAAGCATTCCAGAACTTCGCTACACCAATGTTCCAAACTCTTCTACATTATTTTCATAAACCTATCAGACACATGGCCAGTTCATAGCAACACTTAGCAACAGCCCCAAATCATTGGTAACAAATTTGTATACTTGCTAATTATCTTATTACTGTCAACAAGTATCTGACAGAAGCAAATGAAGACTTTCCCTTAAAGAATGAAGCATTTACTTTTGGCTCATGGAGTGTCTGTGTGATATGTTTACATCTCATAATATTCTAGAAGGAGAGAGAGAGAGAAAGCTTGTGCTTACCACCTTGCTCTCTGTTCCTTTCCCTATTTAAATTCAGTATGGGATTCCAAACAATGAAATGAGACTACCCACACTTAGGGTGAATTTTACTTCCACAGGTAAGTATCTCTGGAAATACCCTCAGAGAGCAATATAAATATATGTTATCTCTTAGGTTATTTTAAATCCAGTCAAACCTCATCTGTTCATGAGCAGAAAGATGAGAGCCAGTATTGTTAAGTCAGATTTCCTAAGCTTGTTTAAATGAATCAATGTAATCCCAACCACAGTCCAAGTTATTTAGTAAATATTAAGAAACTGACTTTAAACTTAAATAAGTTTATATGAAGTGGCAAATCACTATAAAAACCAACATGTGAATGAAGGTGAAGATCAGAAGTTGCAGGACTGACATGCCTGACTTCAAGACTCACTGTAAAAGTCTACAACCCAGAAAGCATGGTACTAGTAAAAGAAAAGATAACTGGACCACTGTGTATAAGTAGAACTTGTAGACATGAGTTTTGTTTTCTAACAAAGGATCAGAGTCCTCTTAGTAGAAGAGGACAGTTTTCTCAACAGCTGATGCTCAAATGCCTGAGTGTCCATTTGCAAGGAAAAACAAATTATGTCTAGGACTTTGGGAGTAAGTTGCTAATCTAATGAGCATTCTAAATCTCAAAATAACTGAGGTAGAGCAGAGTGCCTAGAGAGAGGAGTGCATGTGTGGGGTTCCCTTTAAACAAAGCTTCCAGAAAAGCCTAATTGACCCACAGTAATCAGCTCCCTGTAGGAGAGGAAGAAGTTGTTAAAAAGATGCAATATATTGGGGTGTGTTGACATGTTCATTAAATGTAGGGATAGTTTGCTAGGTGTAGATATGCATTTTACATTCATCAAATTATAAATTCTATATTCATGAGAATTGTTCTTTGAAAGCATCGTTATAATGAAATGGATACATTCTAGCTTTCTCGGTCATTACATGTCCTTAAAGGGACTAGACAGATATGAATTAGTTAAAAACACCAGTCTTACTGACCAAGATCAAGAAAAGAAGTGCTGGTGAGGAGGAGGAGCAATGGAGGACTCATCTAGTGCTAGTGAGAGTGAAAACTTGTGCAGCCACTATGGAAATCAGTGTGGCAGAATCTGAAACCAGATAAGACCATGATCCTAGGGGAAAACCAAGTTCTGTTGTTATCCTAAAGGAAAACAGACATAAAATGACTCCTAATGACATTCTGCTATATCCATAGATGAGTGCCTTGCTCAGCCTTCATCAGATGAGTTCGTCCTGCAGTATATGGGAACTAATACATGCACCCACAACTAGAAGGTGTGCACAGAGTAAGAGATTTTGGAACAGTTAGCCCTAAATGGGCGTCTTCACAAACATCTCCCCTCAAGGCTCAGGAAGCTGTGAGGAAGAAGAGGTGAAAAAAAATTGTAAGAGTCAGAGTGAATGGATGTCACCAAAGAAAGTGTCTTCCAGACAAAGTAGGTTCTGGTGCACATAAAAACTCAGAGTTTGCTGCAGCATGCACAGAGCCTGCAGAGGTTCAAGCTGGAGCTCATCCCAGCACTGAGATGCATAATTGGCCACAATCACTCACCCCTAACCAAGCTCTCTCCAACTGATAACTGCTTGCAAAGAAGAAATCAATTTTCTTCAGTGGCATCTCATTGGGTATATAAACCACACTTAAGAGCAGGCCCCATGCTCTGCAATAGATAGACAATGGAAAACCAACTCAATAGTATTTTTGTGTATGTATGTATATATGTATATATATATGTATATATATATATAATCTCAGTTGCTGTGTTCTGACATTTTTTAAAAATCTAAATGGTCTTCTGCTTTCTTATTATGGTTTCTTAGTGATTTTATTGATATTGTGTTTCTTGTGCTTTTTCTTTTTGGTTTGTTTTTGTTTACTTACTATTTTTAATTTACCTGTTATTTTCTAAAGGAAGAGGAGCATCATAGAGTTGGAGAGGTGGAGAGGTAGAGAGATATTGAGGACCTGGGAGAGGGTAATCCACAACCAGAATGTATTGTAAACATTTTCAATAATAAAAAATTCTTCCCACATCTTGCTGTGTCCACCTCTCTGATGTACCCACCTGTGTATTTTAAACTTGCCTTGATTTATGACTTTCTTTGCTCTGTAAAACTAAAAAAAAAAAATAAATAAATAAACACCAAAACATGAAACTGCTTCCTTGTTGGAACATGTAGCTTAATGTAACCTAAATCCATGTTCCCTGGCCATGGCTCCAGAATAAACTATCTTTTATTCCCTTTAAGATGAGAGCTGTGTTTTTCATATCAACAATATTTAAGGTGATCTTTATGTGGAATCATTATCCATTGTGAATACTTGGTGACAAGACACAGAAATGGGAACATGAAATTTTCAGTCTTAAGATCTTAATTTACAACTTTCTGTATTGTACAGGTTTTTATAAAATATATGGATTATCTAAAACGTAGTTAAATATGTGCATGTAAATATTGTAGCAGATGTTAAAAGAGTTGATAAAGATATGCTACACCAGGATGTTTGATATGCTGTTGGATGGCAAAGGTAATTACAGAGTTAAAAAGTATAATGCCATCCAGTCTAATTATAGGGAAATAATCTCTGTGGATCCCTGTGTGTGTGTGTGTGTGTGTGTGTGTGTGCGTGTGTAGGATTAGAATTACAGTGCAGTTCAATTTATTTACTGGAAAGCAATATCTGCATTCACCTGTGTGTGTGTAGAGTTGGAATAGTACATTTAAACACATTTAAAGATTCCTTAGGAAATGAATATAAAATATTTGGAAAAGAGAAGCAAAAAGCTACTCCCTTTTGGTGGAATTATTTCAAATTTTTCTAAATGCATTTTATTTTTGTAACATAAAACTTTGAAACAAACAAAGCAAGAAAAGTGGATGAGCCATTAATGGGATCCACATGAATCAGCTTGCTTTAGACAGAGGATTTGTCTATTACTTCACACTGTAAGTGGCCCAGCAGAAATGAAGACACTCTAAAGAGATACTCCTGTATCTCAGCCTGACTAGTAGGCTACTGAAGCAATGAACCCTAAAGAGATGGGAATTTCCTCAGAAATCTTGTGCTAAGAGAAAGGAAAGGCCCAGGCTAGGCGGTGCGGGTGGGGCTCTGTCTCCTGGAATGAGAGTTCATAGTTTTTTGTTTGTTTGTTTGTTTGTTTTTATTTTGTCTATGAAACATTTATTAGAATATTACCAAGGTCAGTTTTTTTGAATCATGCTTTATTATTACAGTGCTTAAATTTATTATGCATGGCTTCCATTTCTATATTCCCTGGGAAATATTTTAAAAAGTAACTATAAATATATTGAGAAAATAATCATTGATATTCTGTATCAGGAGAGACACATTCTCACTTTTATGTGCAACTGTGTTTTTTCACAGTAACTTAATATTATCTACAAAAATTGCTAACAAAAATATTTTTGGAACTTTTTTTTCATCAGGAAAATGCAAATCAAAACGACCCTGAGATTTCACCTTACACCCATCAGAATGGCCAAAATAAAAAACTCAAGTGATAACACATGCTGGAGAGGTTGTGGAGAAAGAGGAACCCTCCTCCATTGCTGGTGGAAATGTAAACTTGTACAACCACTCTGGAAATCAATCTGACGCTTCCTCAGACAACTAGGAATAGCACTTCCTCAAGATCCAGCTATACCACTCCTAGGCATGTATCCAAAAGAGATTCAAGTACACAATATGAACCTTTGCTCAACCATGTTTATAGCAGCTTTATTTGTAATAGCCAGAAGCTGGAAACCACCCACATGCCCCTCAACTGAGGAATGGATACAGAAATTGTGGTACATCTACACAATGTATTATTACTCAGCAATAAAAAAAAAACAAGGATATCATGAAATTTGCATTGAGTTAATAGTTTTAACCACACGCCTACTTGCCCACCTTATAGGATGAGACTGAAACCCGGCAAGGGTGGCATAGTGGTGGGCAGAGCTGCTTAGATGTGCACTTCCTTGGCCCTCTTATCGAGCTTGGATCTTAACTTCAGGACACTAAAGATCAGACTTGAGAGTCTGGAAATAAATTCTACTGAGTAATTCTTTGCAAGCTAGGGGGCTAGAATTTCAGCACCTTCACTAACTGATTGTGCATCCAAGGAAAGATGTAAGGGAAAGACTTCTGTTTTGCCATCCAGCTAAATCTCATATGACAGAGCTGGGGTTTTAGTGCACCTGGTCCTTTTCCTTCCCACTTTTGACTTACTTGTTAATTTGCATTTCTCTTAAGCTTATCATACGGCAAGGGAAATAGAGCTCTGTAGGTAAAGTGCTTGGTCTGCAGATACGAGGACCACAGTTCCATACTGTGCACCCTTGCAAAAGGCTGGCTGTAATGAAGTGGATCTGTGGTGTCAGCTCTGGGGAAGCCTAGAAGGTCTTAGCTTGTGAATGGGTTCTCTCCCTGCAGTTTGCTGGCCACTCAGCCTGGCAGAATCTATGACCTCCAGGCCAATGAGAGAGCTTATCTCACAAGTAAGGTGGATGGCACCTGAGTAATGATATCCTATGTGTGTATGTGCATGTGTGTGTGTGTGTGTGTGTGTGTGTGTACATGCGCACACGGACCCATGCAATGCACCTGCACATGTGCACTTATACACAACTGTCCATGCATATACATTTGTATTCTTACACAAACACATGATCATGCCAGAAAAGTGTAAGGTAGTTTTGCATCAAATATCATTTATTTGAAAAGGGTTAACCTAGGAAAAGCATGTAAATCTTTATGAGCAATGTAAAAATTCTATTGTATTCTTCATTGCCATTTTGTTGGAGCTTCGTGAATTTCAAATAAGCTGTGATTCTGTGACAGAAGACTGTGATTGCCACAGTCTCTAAGTGGAAGATCTAAATTTGACTCTGACTCTGAAGCCTTCAATCATGGTGTTATGACATGAAGTCAGAAGGAGGCATCACATGGCTTTCTGTAAATAATCCTGTAATTAGATCTTCTAGGTCCTTCTAAACAACAGTTTTCCCATTTGGCAGCTTTTTTTTATTTAATTTATTTCCCTTTTATTATAAAAATAGTATGTGCTCATGGTTATATGTTTTCCAAAGTATGAAGAGTGTCATCTTTCAAAAGATAGGCAAATCGCATTTCAATATCTCCTCCTGCCCCGGCTAAGATGCTAAAGATGGGAGTGGTAGTTTGTGCCTGGTATTCCTAGCACATGGATGCCTAGGAGCAGGGAGTCCCCATATCCCTGTAGTAAAGTCAATATTAATCTGGACTATATAGCAATTTCCAGACCAGCCAAGACTACACATTGAGATTGTTTTAAGACAAATCATAACACCAAATAATAAACAAATTGGGAATGTAGTCTCTATCTCAGTTGTAGATTGCTCGCCTATCAAGCACAGAACCCTCGGTTTGATCCTCAGAGCTCTAGGTTTGATTCCCCACCAGCTTTAAATGCATATAATTTTAAATGCTTTAAAAGCTTATGATGTGAATAAAGTTTGTATATTTATCAAAGAAAACATAACTTACTTAGGTTAGCTTAGCAAATGGTGAAATGTAAATGACTACTTAACACTAATTTTTAAAAAAGTGTGTGACATATGGCCAATCATCCCAGCATTCAGGAGGCAGAGGCAGGAGGATTATGAGTTCCACATAATCTGATAAACTGGTGAGTTTCAGTCTAGCCTGGGCTACATAAGACGGTGTCTCAAAACAAAACAAGAATCTGGGATATCAGAGACCATGTCTGTTTAGCACGGCATAAATAGCTGAGTTCATAGTTAGCAGCTAATAAATAAATATATAACTGTTAAGCAAACAAATCAGTGACAATTTTTGCATTGTTTCCTAATCTGGGTATCATTGATTTTAACACAATCTAAGAAATACCTGATGTAGCCCATGGCAGCTCAGTATCCAAGTGGGTTCCCTAGAAAGGGGAACAGGGACTGTCTCTGATCTGAACTCAGTGGCTAACTCTTTGACTGCCTCCCCTGGATGGGGAAGCAGCCTTGCCAGGCCGCAGTGAACAATGCAGCCAGTATGGATGAGACTGGATAAGCTAGGGTCAGATGGAAGGGGAGGAGGACCTAACCTATCCGTGGACTTGGAGGGGGACATAGGAAGAGGTAAGGGAGGAAATGTGAGATTGGGAGGGGAGGAGGAAGGGGGCTACAGCTGGGATAAAAAGTGAATAAACTGTAATTAATATAAAAATAAAAATTAATTGTAAAAAGAAGTATCTCAGTCACATTTACTGTAATATTGTTATCAATTCTCAGAGAGTATGTAGGCCTTGTGCAAAAGAGTTAACACTAGAAAAAATATTTCTCCCTTTCCTGCTTGTTGCATATTTAATTGTTTTACTATCAGTTTTGAGGGCTGTGTATCTAATTAGGTAATCAGAAGAATATACTGGAGGCAAAACTATGGATTAGAAGATCCAGTCCATGTGTCAAAGAGAGTAACTTCCTGAGGACAGGTTCTCTATTTTATTCACAATTTGATGCTTTCATAGAGGTTTAGGGTAAACTGTGCCTCCAATTTCCAACTTAAACGTAGACATAGTCCTTAATGTCAAACATCACTGAAGCTGTAACGATCAAATGTATTACAGAAGTGAAAGTCCTTTGGAAAGAATGCAAGGTTAGTATGGACCATACTTAGACTTCTTCAAACATCCTCTCATGGATGGCCAAAGGACCAGGCATGTTTAGAGAATATTTACAGCTCTACTCAGGATGTGGGGGAATCTTCCTGAGTGCCAGGCTTTGCTGTGTGTGTGTGGTGCAGGTGTAAGTGGACACGTGTATGTACCTGTGTGGACAGAGGATTACTTTAGCTCTCTTTCCTCAGACATCATCTACCTTGTTTGTGTGTGTGTCTTGGGGAGTAGACAAGGTTTGAATCAAGGTCTCTCTCCGACCTGGAATTTACCAAATGGGTTAAGATAGCTAACCCCAGGAAGCTACCTTTTTATGCCTCCCCTGGGATAGGGTTACAAAGGTGTACCTGATTGTATTTTGTTTTGTTTTTAAGTTAATTTATCTTATCTTTGTGTGCATGATGTTTTGCCAGCACGCATACCTGTGCGTCTTCTGCATGCACAGTACTTGCAGGAGTCAGAAAAGAATAAGGTTGTGGGATCTCCTATAACTGGAGTTTACCAAATGGGTGCTGTGAGCCACCATATGGGTGTTGAGACTCAAATCTAGGACCTTTGAGAGAATAAGTGTTCTTAACCACCGAGCCATCTTTCCAACCCCAGAATTTATTTTTAAATATTGCTTATGGTGACCAAATTCAGATCCACATGCATGCAAAGCAAGCGCTTTGTGGAGAAAGTCATCACCCAGCATTCGTCTTCCATTTTGAACACCCTATACATAAAGTTTACCACTCAGTTTCTTAATGAATTGCATGCCGTCACCATCTCTTGGCCTTGGGGTTGATAATAAATCTCAGGTTTCCTGAATTGATCTATGTTTTCCTTTTTGTATTCTGTTCAACAATGTATCCCTGAGCACTCCCTTTCTCACATATCTTTTTACACCCAGCCTTACTCAGTTATTCATTCAGCATCTTAGCACACTCACCTCTATAGAATATAGTCATCTGTGTGTGTGTGTGTATACGCGTATACACATACACAAACACACTTGCAAGACTGTAATGTTCTAAAAATCTATGAGCAGGAAGGATGTGATAAATACCAGCATCAGTTTCACTAGCCCTTTTCAATACTGGTGACAGCATTTCCAGTTATTCAAAAAACGCACATGGCAATTCTCTGGGCATTATGGTATGTATACAGATGGACATCTAACCACAAAAATCGGACTGACATGTGAACTTCTGTGAATTACCTCTGACTCCTTCGGGTCCTCTACTTTTTTCTGGCATTAGAACATATTTCCCTTCAAACACCCACATATAAATTCATTTATTTGTATTTATGTATGTGTGTTTGAGTGTATGCATAGGAACAGCATGTATGCAGTGACATCAGAGGCCAGAGGAGAGCATCTGACCCAGTGGAACTACAGTCGCAAGCAGCTGTGAACCTCCTGAGATGGATGCTGGGAAACTGAGCCCAGGTCTTCCAGAAATGTAAGAAGTACTCTTCATCTCTCAGCCATTCTCCCAACCACCCCACACCTCCCACATAAATCTTGACTAAGAAAGAAGCTCAGTGGTTTCATTCCACAGATGTCCATTGTTTTCATTAAAATTTAAGGTTAAAACATGAAATTATTTTAGTTGTGCATTAATTTTACTAAAATATTCATGAATATTGATTATGTGTGTCACACTGCCTTAAAAGCCTCTTCAGAGTGGTTTTGCTTTCTAGATGAATTCCTTGCTGGAGCCCTCCTTTCATCATCTGTAAAATGAGGATATAAATGACAGGCAACTTGTAACAAGAGTTTTAATGCCAGGTCATTGCTCAGCATTTTAGAGTGAAAATAGTTCCAGCCAAATCAGAAGCTCTTGTCACATGAGGTCATTACTGTCTCTGCTGGCTCTGAAGGGACAGGGAGGACATGGCCAAAGGGTCAGGATTCTGCTCACCTGTTTAACGATACACCAAGCATCCTGACTGTCAGTGGGAAGATGTGTGATCTCTGAGGAACAAAGGTGGACTTTGAGAGACATGAGGGCATCAGAAAGAGGTAGGGAAAGCAGTGGCTGTTTTTTGTTTTGTTTTGTTTTGTTTTGTTTTTTTGTTTGTTTTTTGTTTTTTGTTTTTTTGGCATTTAATACCATGCTACAGAATTTCCTTTTTTTTTTCATCTCTCTTCAGAAGCCAGTTGCTCTTCTTCCATGTCCCAAATAAGCACAGTTACTTTGCTGCAGGTTTTGTACTGATGGGCTGGAGGTAGACGGTTCTCAAATTTATTGACATTATCCAGTTTTTATCTGAATCAAAAGCTAAAACTGACCAGACCTATCTGTTGTCTTTTCCTGCTTAGACGCACATGTGCCTTTATTTTTTATTAAAGATGGAAATCTCTCCTTGGAGTAAATAAAATTCTGCATTAACCTTCTAATGTTGGCCTTGAAAGTTTTTTCAGAACCTTAAAGTTGAAGTGCAAATCACATTGACTATGCCATATCATCCTGCAAAGTTATTTCCTGGTGAAAGTCACATCCCATAATAACCCGGGTTTGGTCCTCATGGTACAAATATAGTAGGGAAACTCTAAGGCTACAAAATTCTTTGTCCTGTTGCTTATTTTTCCTTAATACAATTCAAAATGGCATATACTGATTATGGGTAACCCTTCAAAATACTTATAATTATGACTGGTCCATTTTATTCATGGGTACAAGAATATAATATATATACCTATTTACAGTGTGTGAGAGTGGCTAAAAGAATTACTTACTCAGAACTTATATATATCCTAGGCCTCAGACTGTATGCTCTTAATTGGAGAAATGGATTTTTTAGATATATTAGTTTATATACAGTGACATTATATGGGGTTATGGTAGGTCCTAAATCTAGTAGCTTATGTCTTCATGAGGAAAGGCCACAAAGGGATTCAGATGTGGAAAAAAATGCAGGAAATTATCATAACAGAAATCTCAGTGATGTTGCTGTATAGAGCATCCCTGAGACACTGGGAATAGACAAAAGTTAGGAAGAGGCAAGGACCGACATTTCCTTAGGATTTCAGCCAGATTCATGGTCCTCACAACATCCTGATTTGGGAATCTTAATCACTGGAACTACATAAGAATAAATACTGCTGTGTAGTGGTAATGTGTGCCAGTGGCCTTAGGAAACCAATGTAGGTATCAGATGCATGCTTTAAGCAAACTCAAGAGGTTGGCATTGTGTTTACCCTACCTGGCTGTCTGAAATTGTCAAGTAATGCCCTTGAGCAAGCCATGTGCCCTTTTAGAGCTCAGTCGTCTGTAAGCTGGAGATAATGGTGACAGCTTCAATGTTACCATAAAGATGAAGTGCAATGATTCATGAATATCTTTGCTAAATGCCAGCAACACACACATACACAAACAGTATGGTAGCATTGGCCGATGCACTTGAAAGCATAGTCATCCTTCTTGTTCATCCTTATTGTTACTATCTGCTATTGTATAATAGCAGGGTAGATCCAAAATTGTCTGAAGCATGGCATTGAGCATTCATTTTGAGTTAACTCAATTTTCTTCCCTTTAAACCTTATGGCCAGCTAACAGAGTGAATATAAACAGTTAAAAACAAATGCAATTATTTGCCACCCTAACATGTTCATAAGCTGGGCCACACTCCAATCCACTGAAATTCTGAGTCCACGCTTGCTGTCTAATCCCTGCTGTGTGACCTTGACATTTATCATTGTTCTTATGATATGCATTTGTGCCTGACCTTTGCAGTCCATGGATGCCCAAGTCTAATGAGCTGTTCCCTCTGGTATCTTCCAGTTTGGCACATGTTGCCCTCTTAAGCTTGCTTTCAACAGCAGGTGGTGGAAGAAGTCCAAAAGGTGATTAGAGTGTGATTATCTGAGGACTCAGGGATTAGAAAATCAGGTGTCAACCCAGGAGACAGCAGTTGTGAAGAGAGGCCATAGGAAAAGTGATGCAGGTTTGTTTTTAGTTGTTTGTTTTGGATAATCTACAACCAGGGCATGGTTGTTAAAAAATGTCCCGAATTCTTCAGACTTTAGTGAATTGAACACAAAATGGAAGAAACAATATGTTACCTTCCATAGACAGCTGAGATAGCCTTTCACAGTATAATTTGTAGACTCTTAGATGTGGGAATAAACTCTAAAACTCACGTGTCCCAGAAATTATTAATATAGCAAAGTGAGGAGTCTTTCTATATCACAACATAGAAAATCAAACAAACAGATTGCATAGGTTTCCTGAGCTGAGTGACTAACAATCATCTGGAGCACTCTTGAATAGAGCCACCCACAGAAGTAAATAAGGTAACTGAAGCTCAGGCAGATGACCTAGTGTGCCCCAGATAAGATGAAGCACAACATCAAGACTAGAACTCAGATCTGTGAGTGCTGAGAGAATGGGAACAGGGAAGAAAGACAGATGACTCTGATGCTAGAATGTTTGCCACAGTGAACAGGGGAGAAGTTTCCGCAAATAATGAGGGGAAGCTTAGACATTTGGTTCTTAAATGGGTAGTGATCTTGTAATAAGTTACCCTTACAGTTGTCTTTTGGATATGTTTAAATTTTTACTTATATGTGAGTGTGTGTGTGTGTATACATGTGTCCACACACAGTCACACACTCATGACGTGAAGGGCACAGGGAGATCAGAGAACAAGTTGCAGGGTCAGTTCTCTCCTTCAACTATGTGAATCTAAGGGATTGAACTCAGACCGTCAGCTCTGGAGGCAGTTGCCCTTATCCCCTGAGCCATCTTGACAACACATCCTGGCAGTTATTAAAATGATTATTATTGTAGTTTGTGTAGATCAGTAGAGAAAAAAAATCTAGAGTGTCCAAGCCCATCTACAACTGAAAGATTCCATTTGAATCTCTGTTTAACCAGACAGATGAGAATTTAGCTTGTTTAAGGAAAGGCATAGTATAAATATGAAAATGTTTCCTAATTTTATTTTCTTTCCTATAGCAGTTTTTGAGCATCATTAAGCCAATAATCAGGTTATCTATGAAATAAGATGGTGTTGTGATTTACATAAAAAGCTTTCATTTAATGGATTCCTCATTGTGCAAAATACAAAATGTGTGTCTGTGTACATGCATGTGTCTTGACATTGATTGACAGTTGACTGTATCCCAGTCTTTCTCTTTTTGGTACTGAAGTGCAGAGGACTCCTTTCCAACCCAGTGGAGGGTGGAAGTGGACTCCAGTTGGGATTTGGTTTCCATGGCAACTCATCAGCCATAGCTTGTTCTTTTTCTAGCTGTATAACTGACTTAGATCTTCATCTGAATGTTGTGAAAAAGATTTGACTATTTGTAGGAGTTCTGCCCAAGTGCGAAGAATCTAAGGAATAAGAAAAGTTTGATTTCTACAGGGAAAATGCGATTAGAAACATGACATTTATTGGTGATGATATTGCCAAAGGTGCTGGATTTAGAACTGGGAGGGTGGCTGGTTGTCATTTAGTAAATGCAGGGATGCCTGTAAGATTTCTACTGTCCGATAACTGTCATTACAAAGTCCCCCAAAGAGAGGGTCACTAAGAGGTCTCCCTCTAACCAAGAGTTTGTAATTAGAGTTTCTGTCGTAAAACAGTATGGCAGCCTGGGAAGAAAGATGTTGTTTGGTTATCCCTCTCCCCAAGATGCTTCAGAAGAAGCAAGATGTGTCAGATTGCAACCCCCCCCACCCTGCCCACTCCCTTCAAGTGGCTTGGGTCTGACAGTAAAGGAAAACAATAGAATTTGCCTTTACTGTCTACTGAAGAGCATCAGGACAAGAAAGGACAAAGGAAAGGAAAGGTTTGACAGATGCACATGTGCTGGGGTTTTAACTCCTTCTGACTCCTCCTCATGCAGAAACTGCCTGCACCTAAGAATCGGGAGCATTAAAGTTAAAAGAGAAAGAGAGTAGATAATTGTCTACCTTCTACTTGATCCCAGTGACAATTCACATTCCAGTCCCATTTTCCTTTATGCAATTTGCCATCTTACCTTCCATCTGTATCTATCAACTTGACACAACCTAGAGTCATCCCAGGGAGTTTTAGCTGAGGGACTGCCCAAATTATATTGTACAATGAGCAAATCTATGGAGGTATTGTCTTAATTGCTAATAGATGTAGCAGGGCCAAGTCCACTATGCACAAAGCCATAGAGAAGTGGTCCTGGCTTGTATGAGGAAGGTGAATTAATGAATGAGGCAGGAAGCAAAGTTCTTCCATGGTGTCCATCTCAGTTCTTGCTTGAGTCCCTTCCCTGACTTCCTTCAATGTTGGATTGTGACTTCGAAGCATAAGGCAAATAAACCCTTTTCTTTTCTAATCTGCTTTTCATGAGAGTGTTTATCATAGTAACAGAAAAGAAACAAACATAGCTACCATTGACAGATTAGCTGTTCACCCCAGAATGAGCCTACTGCACCCACTGTCACTGATTCAGAGACATTATCTTGTTAAGCACAGTGGACCCAGTAGGAATTGGGTCAGAACCACAGAGTACTTCTGACAAAGCATGTGCCAGGTCACGAAGCAAGGGCTGCATCCTTTCACCCGCCCTGGCTGTCCCTTTCTCTGATTTTATTGTACTTCTAGATCTTTCTTGCTGTCATTTTCCCCCTTAGGATCCCTATTATGTTTGAATGTGCCTGTTTTCTGGGCTCTGAGCCCAGCTTTTCTAAAATAGAATTATTTGTTGAACACCCTCCCTATTCTGTTTGAGACAGGGCATCCATATTCTTACCAAGACTGAGTTTATTTTTCAAATGTATGGAACAAATGAAAATCCGTAATCTATAGCTCAAGGAAGCTGCTTTAATATGTATTTATTCAAGACGACTACAGCCCTTATAACTGTGAAAGAGGTAAAATATCTTTGAGAGGTACCCTGCTCATCCTTCATTCATCAGGCTAAGTATTTTCTCTGAGGAGTTTTTCTGTGCCCCATTTGGAGTTTTCATTTTTCTTTTGTGTTCTCTCAATGATGGTTCAAATGCCATCATGAGCATGTTACACATTTTCTTTTCTGGTTTTATTTAAACTGGCCCCATTCCCTGCAGTGGCTTCTCACTATAGTGGGGATAGAAGTGACCTTCCTAACGTGTAGAGCCAGCTTTTGCTGCTTGCTCCTTACTCTCTTTTCCATCTTGATTTACTAGTACTGGCTTCTTCCCAACATACTTGCTGTGCCATCCTAGTGTTCTTTATAGGGCGTATTAGTTACTTGTCCTGTTGCTGTGATGAAAGACATTGGCAAAAACAACTCAAGGGCTAAATGTTTAATTGACCTCAAGGGATAAAGTCCACCTCATATACTTTACTATGGCAGACAAATCATGTTGGCGGCTGGTCACGTTGTGTCCATAGACAGGAAGCAGAGAGAGGTGAGGCTAGTGGTCAGCTTGCTTTCTGCTTCTTATTAATTCTAGATCCATAGGCAATAGGCTAATGCTGTCTACATTCAGGGTGGGTTCCTGTGGTGATTCATAAAAGAAATGTCCCCCATAGTCTTGTGACATTTGAACATTTGGTTCCCTGTGGGTGGTATGGTTTGGAGTGGTTGTGGAACCATTAGCAGGTGCAGCCTTGCTGGGGGACACACGTCACAGGGGTAAGGCTTTGTGCATTTATAGCATTGATTTGCTTCTTATTTTTTCTCTCTACTTCCTGTGTGCCAATAAAATGAGATCAGTCAGCTAGCTGTTCTGGCTGCCTGCCTTTCCTGTTATTATGGATCTACCCTCTGGGACTGTCAGTGAAAATAAAATCTTTCTTAAGTTGTTTCTAGCCATGATGATATCTATCTATCTATCTATCTATCTATCTATCTATCTATCTATCTATCTATCTATCTATCTATACATCATCTACCTACCTACTTACCTATCTAAGAAAGGGTGTAGGTTAGGGGACAACTCTAAAGAGTAAGTTCTCTCCTTATAATATCTGGGTCCAGGAAATAGAATTCAGGTTGTCAGTTGTCAATGAGACCGTTTAGCACTGAGCAATGTTACTAGCTTTTGACTCGGTTTCTTTATTCATAAAATAGGTATAATAACAAGATCATTAGCAGGTCTTTTCTAGGATTAGTTGAAGATTACATAAGAGAAAGCTGTTAGGGAAATGCATAGCCCCAGTGTTTGCATAAGGGATGCATTAACAAACATATAGAGGTAGGGAACATAATATTATTCAGTGTTTGAGTAGTACCCTGTGCCTTTATCCCAGGCACCTAAAGTCATGTACAGACCTAGTCCTGTGCCTTCTGCTTTCTCATGCACAAAGTTATGACACAGCTTATCTTATAAATTAGACATAGCACTAGATAAACAACAGTAATAGAATTATAAAATATTATGTAACTGATGTTAAATGAATATTCTCTCTTTCCTTCTCCCTCTCCTTTTCTTTTTCTTTTTCATGGGTGTGGGTGTGTTTATGGCACTATGATAACTTAATTTTTATCCTGATGTAAGCATGTAAGATGGCTTCTGTCATGTATAGCTTAAGTGCTGAATCACTACTCTTTATTATAGGTAAAATAAGGGTTACTTGTACACAAGTACCGTGATACTGTGGCAGTTGCTACAAGATGGCTAGTGAATAAGCAACAACTGGATAAGTAGTGTATGCAGGAGTGATACCCTGAGACAATGGATGGTTCACATCTTTCACAACCCGGGCCGGAACACTACAAGATTTCCCTATTCTACACAGAGTGGAATGTAACTTATACCATACATTTTATTTTATTTTCCTATACAAATACTCAGACTGTGGCTGACTGAGAATAAGTGAAAACTCAGGCAATGAAAGTGTGTAGATGAAGCAGGATTACTCTGTATTATGAGTCGGTGGGGGTCCCTGACCATTATGTGTGTTGAAGTCCTAAACCCTACTACCCCAGAAAGTAGGACTTTTGGTGTGTGTGTGTGTGTGTGTGTGTTTTAAGAAAAAGAACGATTAAGATTTAAGGATGAAAATAAAATCATTTAATTTCTGGAAGGAATTAGAGCTACGTAACTTCAGAGACGAGAAAGTCTACTAAACCCCTCAAAAGTAAAGCACTGAGAATTGAACTGCAGGTTTAAAGTCAAACACTTCGTATTGAATACAAAAAAATCAGCAGAGGCTAGAGAGAAGCCCAGTGTATCAGAGCGTTGTCTGGTCTTCCCGAGGGAAGACCTTACTTCAGACCCCAGAACCCACAAGGGGAGCACATAACTGCTTGTAACCTCAGCTCCAGGACAATCTGACTATTCTCTCCTCCATGGGCACCTGCACTCATTTACATGTATCTGCACAAATTTGCACATACTTAAAAATAATTCAAAAATTCTTTTACAAACAGAGTCATCACAAAGTCAAAATATAAATGATTAAGTAGGGAAATGTTTGCTATTTAATTTTGCATAGAGACTACGAAAGGGTATCTCATTGGGCATCAGAGATGGCTGTGGAAGCATGAGGACTTGATGAACGATTCACAGCATCCGTGTAAAGAACAAAAGAAAGAACGAGGCAAAACTGTGTGTGTCTGTCACCCCAATTGTGTAGGCAAGAGACATTGGATGCCAGGAGTTCATTGGTGGGACAGCTAGCCTAGCCAAGTGGTGAGCTTTGGGTTCAGGGAGATACCCTATCTCAAAGCAGGAAGGCAGAGAGCAATAGAAGACATCTGATATCCTCCTCTGAACACTTTCTCATGCACTAAGTGTATGCATGCTCACCTATGCACACATGCCCATAGACACATATACACAAGACTCCTTCATGCTTGTCCAGTGCTTGTGCCATTTTCAAAATTGTGCCAGAAATTTAAACTCATAATTTCTCCTTTTTTGTCCTATACATTCTTGTTAGCCTGCACATGTGCTTGCTCATGTCTGAAGACCTTTAGAAAGTGCTAAAAGAACTACTACCTAATAAAGACTGGTGAGAAAAAAAAAACAAAAAATGTGATACGGGGTAGTGATATTGACATATTCAATACCAAAGATTTATGGAAAAAAACTAAAGAACATTCTACATGTGGACGACTAAAGCCACACAGAAAGTAGCTTACCATCCTTTGATCACTTTTGAAAGCCACAAAAATTGAGGTTAAATAATCTGTTACCTCAGATATTGATTTCCAAGCAATAATTTCGGAAACACTAGCCCACTTACTGGATAAGTAGGCATTTGAGATTTCCCACTGATGGGTGATATTTTTGGACATTAATAATAAACACATGTCCCAATTTTCGTGACTCACAAGCATTCACGTTTTTCACGCTATTACGCTTTACAGCATACATTTGTATTTGCTGCAGCCAACCTGTTCTTCATGTCATGAAAAACAGCACTCTGATGGCACACTTTTCGGTTTCCCTCTATCTTTGTGGTTTGGGGGCGGCTACTCACACTCTGTCCGCAGCTGTGCAGGGTCTGCCCTTCATGTAGAACTCAGCTAGCATCCTGCTAACTTACCACAGGTCATGTAAAAATTAAAAAAAAAATTATAAAAACATCACCACTGTGTCTCAGGGGTAAGCTCACCAGTCTAGGTCTCAACAAGTCACTATTATTTGGTACCAGGATGATTTCGGGTTTTCTTCGGGTTTTGCTTTGCTTTGCTTTGTTTGTTTGTTTTTGGCTAGACTGGGGAGCTTGGAATTTTAACAGGCTTTGAAATGAATCAAATGTGTGATTGGATATTTCCAGTTATTAACTCAAAAGAAAAACTTAGACTAAAACTTGGTTGTATGTGAATGACTGTGCTGAATTTTAAGATGATGTCTTTTAAACAATCACTTTTTCATTTAAAAGAAGCAAAGAGATTAAGAGACATAATTTTTCTTCAAAACCAAAAAACCCACCTATTTCCAATTATATCATATATATATACACTATATTCCCATATTGCTTATGCAAATAACTCTATATATTGTTAATTGGCTACTTGGACAAAAACTCAGGTTTTGCATACATCGAGAAATGGTATAAATCCCTATGTAAATACTTAGGTTAAGACTTGTAGATACTTAAATTTATGAGTTTATTGATATAGTTGAATTCTTTATAACTTATGGTGGAATTTTGGTCATTCTGAAGAGAAATGTAAGCAGCTGTCTGCCCTGTAGCTATGGAAATAATCATAAGTAAATAGCACAGTTACATTTTGTTTAAAGTAAAGATAGGAAAGGAGTTTTATTGCAGCAAATCTAGACATCAGGTAAGCCATCCAAATCCATCAATCTATTTTTTAATCTTGCCTTGAAGCTATTTCATAATGAAAGATTAAAGGAAGGAATGGAGAGACATTCAAAGAGTTGTATAAAGAGAAATTCTCAGGGCCCTTGACCAGGGCCCATCTCAAAGCTGAATTGCACGTTTGTCTTCTGAGTTGTGAAACAGAAACATGACAGATGTCCCAAGTTCAGCATCAGGGACTCACTCTTTTAGGAAGTTTGGTCACTATAATCCACTCTTTAAAAGATTTAATATTGCCTTGCCAGGCGACAGGGGAAGAGGACACATTCAGTCCTGATGTGACTTGATGAGCTGGGTGGACTGGAAAGGGGCTCCCCTTTTCTGAGGAATAGGGGAGGGAAGAGGAGAGAGAGAAGGCAGGACTAGGAGGGGATGTGGAATGGGGCTACTACCAGGATGTAATGTGAATTTTTTTTAAAGGGGGGGATTTAACATAGCTTTGTTTTTCTTGCAGAATGGATGAGTATTCCTACCACATAAATAAAGGAAACAAAGGAGAAGAAAGGAGTAAGAAATAGAGTGACAGTGGTTGGCTCTTTGATCACCCCCTCAGGGGGGAGCAGCCTTGCCAGGCCACAGAGAAAGACAATGCAGCCAGTCTTGATGAGACCTGATACCCTAGGGTCATATGGAAGGGGAGGAGGACCTCCCCTATCAGTGGACTTGGAAAGGGGCATGGGAGGAGATGAGGGAGAGAGGATGGGATTAGGAGGGAATGAGGGGCGGGGCTACAGCTGGGATAAAAAGTAAATAAATTGTAAATAATAAGAAAAAAATAGAGTGAAAACTCCTCTTTTAAGTGTTAAAAAACATTTTCGGTTTTAACTTTCTGATTAAACATAGTAATTGTACATATTAATGGAGTACTATGTGCTGTTTTGACATATGCCTACATGGTATGATGTTTAATCAGGGTTATTATGGTGATCTCAAATATTACTCATTTCTTTGTATTGAGAACAATCTCAACTATCCCTACACAGACTAAGCAGAAGAGGTGGGAATGAAGATAGGGACAAGGATGATCAATGGGTTCTGAGTTACAGTTCCATAGGAGAAATAAATTCTGGTGTTCTGTTTCCAAGCAGGGAGACTGTAGATAACACTGCTGTATGTTTGATTTATGTATTTTTGGTAACACTCAACTGCATTCTTAGTTTCCCTTAAATCTACCAGTGAAGTGGGCTGTCTTTATGCGTTTGTGTGTGCTGTTTTGTAATTTAGAGGTCGTCATGCTTCCACATGCCTCTGGATCCATAGAAGAGCAGGTTAATTATAAAAACTACTTTCAGACGGTCTTAGGTTGTAGGCCAGGGGGGAAAACATGGACCCCTGTGTCTGTGAAGTTCCTAGGTAATACTGATGCTGCTAGTGAGAAGGTGATAAGTTGAGAACTATGTTGAGGTGGGTTCAGATTACTGCACTTCTCTATCAACCACAGGAATGAAATTATAACTTAACTGGCTTGAGTAATATTCTACAAACGTGTGTGTGTGTGTGTGTGTGTGTGTGTGTCTGTGTGTGTCTGTGTGTGTACCTATGCTGTAGGTATCCATATACATACGTCAAATTTTTGTTTGGTTGTGATACTTCATGTTCTTCATATTCAGGAAGAGAAGTAAGTTCCCCATTGCTGCAGCTTCCCCTTTGTGCTGTATGAAGGTTGGTTAAAGCTTCCAGTGGAGGTGGGATGCTCTTTCTCACATGTGCTCTGTTGCCTGCTTTTAGATCACTTTCCCCTGGCGGTGCTGCCTTGCCTGGCCTCAGGGGATGAGGATATGCTCAGTCCTGATGTGACTTGATGTGCTAGGAAGGATTGATTTGGGGTGAGGGCGCTCCTCTTTTGTGGGAGGAAAGGGAGAGGGGAAGGAAAAGAAGGGGGTGTCTGGGAGGAGAGGAAGGAGGGGTCACCCTTGGGATGTAAAGAAAGAAAAAAGCTTGGAGTTGCTGGGCAACTAGAGAGAGTGTGGAACAAGTCTTCAAAACACAGCAGCATAAAGCCAGGTACTTCATGGCTGTTTACAGTATTCCAACTTTCATAGTTCTTGATTATACAGGTGACACAACTATACGAGTCCCAGCACCCAGAACTCATCAAACTCTACCACTGGAATGAATACGCATATTATCACTAGTGAATTATGTATCAGTGGAGCTTTTAAAAACCTATGGGATGAAATCAATTTCTAAAGCATGAGCAACTAGGAATATGTTGAATTTACTAAGCACATAGAAGACAATGAAGGTCTGGGGTGATTGCTAAGTGGCTAAGAGCACCAGATTCAGTTCCCAGCACCTACTGCACAGCTCACAACCATCCAATTCCAATGGGTCTGAAGCCTTCTTCTGTCACCAATGGGCACATGGTATACATACATGTGAGCAAAACACCCATACATGGAAAATAAAACCATATAAGTCTTTTCTAACGTGCGAGAATACAATAATGAAATTAATTTTCAGGAGACACAAAGTAGTTGTTGTGTTTATATCCCAGATTAAAATCAGGATAAATTATCACCTCCAAGAAGGTACTACAGAGAATCTAGTGTCCTCATTTTCACAGTTGGAGCAATAGAATCCTGGAGTTTTTGCAAGTTGGTCTGTGTTGTGATGAGGGCTAATGTAATAACTGGCTTAGATTTTAAAGCTTTTCAGAACTGATGAATAGTACATAATATATCCATAATTCATTTTAATGCCAATAAATTAGTAATAAAAGTACAAGGCTGAATATATTCTACTCAAGAGACATAAAATCACATTATCAAAATTTTATAAAAGTACTCACTTCCAATTTCTATCTCTTTGAGTATTATTTACAGTTCAGAAATGTGCCCAGATCTATATATTACACTTGAGTTATCTGAGACCAAGGCCTGGGAGGAAACACTTGCTCCAAATAAAGTCACCACAGGTGAATTGATAATTTCTATTTGGGGAGCATACAAGAATTTTATTATTTGACAGAACACAATTTGTTGTTACAAATCTGTTGTTAAAAGATGAGTTTTATAAACCATTGATTAGCTAAGCAAAAGGAATATATGTCTGTGTTAGTAATCTGTGTATTGCTTGAAATGGATCTTTGGTTGGCTTAAGTCTGTCTCTGTCTCTGAAGGAAGTGAGAGCAATAGGCACTCAGTATGATATTTGAGATCTTAAGGTTTATGGAAACAGCAGCTGTGTTTCAGTTCTTTATACACATCTTCAATGAAGCTGGCTTCCAATCAAAGCACAGTAATATTTTCAGCATGACTGAAACTTTTGATAGATAGAGACAAACCAAAACAGAGTTGTACTTCTGACATTGATTTTTCACAATTCTTCAGCAAGCAAAACAAGACCTACTGTATAATGTGTGTGAACTCTTGGATGTTATTGTGTACTTAAGTATAGAGCTGACTACTGTGACCAGATGACGGTCAATATTGAGTACCAGGAGAAGAAAACCTAGACTGTGTGAAATAATAACCCTATAAAGGCAAGTTTTATGTCTGAGGAAGAGAAGTTAATTCTTGCTAATATGCCAGAGGATGCATTGCTTAGACCATGTCTCAGCCTCCACTTTCTTTTATTCTGAAATTATATTACAGTGAAACTGGGAAGACAAACATGGACTGTAATTCATCTAAGCCAATTATAGAAATTGAAAGAATATTTGAGATAAATCTAGAAATTCACATATCACAGGCTATACTTTAATTGTGTGTATGAGTATGTGTGTGTCTGTGTGCGTGTGTGCATGGGTCATAGACTATATTGCACTATTTAAAGCTAAGCTGGTAATATCAGCACAATGTCACATTTACTATCAAAAGACAGCAACTGTGAGGGGTCTTATGGTTAAATGGAATCCTAGTGGGGATAGACTATAAAAAGAAGACAGAGATCCAGGTGTGGTACACGCCTATAATCCTAGCACTCTGGGAGGCAGAGGTAGGTGGATCTCTGTGAGTTCGAGGTCAGCCTGTTGTACAAATTGAGTCCAGAGTAGCTAAGGCTACACAGAGAAACCCCGTCTCAAAAAAAAAAAAAAAAGGAGAGCCATAAAAGGAAAACTAATTCAGAGAAAAAGTAGATGTTTAAATGGCTAACAAGAAAATATAGTCTTTCTGTAGGAGAGGAGAGGTCTGATCTTTGCAAGAACACTGTTACACAGGTGAGTAAGTGAACTGCCAAGTGAAGAGCCCAGTACTGTGCTTTAAAGCTTTGTAATCCAGAAAATAAGCAATCTAACATTGGTGGGTCAAACAATGTACCTTGTCTTTTAAGTCCTAGCTAGACTGCTTATGGGAGGACTAACTGGAATGAATGGGAATGAGAATGTACCGCTAACTGAGGGGCCACTGGAGTTGATGATTTCTGGGGAAAGGATGTGACCCCTGTTAGGTTAACCCTGCTCCACTGGATGGACCTACATCCATACACACATGGGCAGCAGTAACTGAACTCAATAGGTTAGAGAGAGAGAGAGAGAAATTAACGGTGGAAGGCAGAAGTTGTATGACTAGTCTGAGACGAGCTGGAACCCTAGGGGTAAATATAATCAAAACATATTAAATATATTGTATATGTGTATGAGACTCCCAAAGAATATATAAAATACATTGGGTTTTTTGTTTGTTTGTTTTTTTAAAATCAACCGGAGACCAGGGCAGAGATTATAGCTAGAATATAGAGTTTTACTCTATATTTTCTCACAGGGCTAAAAGCGCAGTACCTCACAAAACTAGCTAGACTCTGACTTCTGATATAAAAGATGGAAAAACGGGATCCTTCTGTGGCTGTGTTATTACCTTACAGCTGAATTATCTTCCCACAGTGCCAGCCTGTTGTTTTTGGTGTCTCTCTCCTCTCTGTCTCTTCCTCCTCTCTCTCCTCATTGTTCTTCAATAATTTGGGCATATTTTGTTTCCAGGTTTTTCATTTTTCTTTGTGCCTTGATATAAATGACACCACTATAACAAGAAGAAAAATTCTCTTATCGTATTTTTTTATTTAAAATACTGAGATTGTGTTTCTTTGTAGTATCGGTTGTGACCAATCTATGAAGCTAGGATGTTAAAACAAATTTTCACTTATTTCTAATGTTACTTTGGCTAGAATAAATGTTCTGTGTATACCTATATCCAATCCCATCAAGAACAAATGAAAGAGTAATACATGCATACTGAAAATACATTTGACATTATTTCTAGCTTCCATTTTATGAGTTCCTTTCATGATAGCAGTATTTTTTGATAATACAATTACAACCACATCTAGCAATATAATGAAAGTGGTATATAACATGGCAGTAACAAGGCTTCCATAGCAAAAACAGAGTTTGGAATCGTTTACATCAATTACTCTATTTTTATTAAAGAAAATGCATTCCCTCCTAGGATTTTTTGAGCTGTAAAATGTCACTTTAAGGAAACAAACCACTTTTAAGATAGTCATAGCTTCACCCAGAAGGAATAAAGAAATTTACTTAAGAGCAGGTATGAACAACATAATTTTCATGTCCTTCTGGGTAACTTGGTGATCCTGTGTCATTAGAATATAGCCCATCTGCTCCTAAGCTTTAATTAATTCTGAGGTAGCCATTTTCTAGAAAATCCAATAAACATGCTACTTGATAATACTCACAGTGATGACAGTGAGATACAAAAATTGTATGAATCAAGAATTATATATTCCAGATACAATGCTTACGCCCAAATCTCTAAAATTCTCCCATGTACAACTCATGAGCTAAACAGTTAATCTATGGGCTATCACAGCCTTGATGCTCAATCTTCATTATCAACAACAGAATTTAGAATCACAGTAGAAGCATATCCTGGGGTTCCTATGAATGACTCAGGAAATGTTAAACTGAGAAGGGGTGACATATCCTGAATTTGGAACCATCAGTGGATCTAGGTCCAAGAGTGAATGAAAAGAAGAAAGTGACCTAAAAGCTAATACTCATCTCTCTCTGCTCTCTGACTGCTGACATAATGTGACCAGTGGCTTCGTGTTCCTGAAGCCTTGCCTTCCTTGTCACAATCGCCTGTTCCCTCAAACTGAGTGTTGAAATAAACCATTACTTCTTTAAGTTGCTATTGTCAGCTTTAAAAAAAAATATCAGGACAATAAGAAAAATACCCAATATAATAATTTCCATGATTTTTAATAAGTTTAAACTTAAGCTAAGGACAAAGTCTATAATTTGTTTTTCCTTGAAATTTACTAGATTTAATAAATCCATTCTATAACACAGTAGAATAGAAGGTGTAAAAAACAATATTTTTCATATAAACTCATATGAAGTCCCACTGCACTAGAAAAATAAATGAGACTATGTAAATGAGAACATTGAAACTTTTTAATATTAGTTTTGAGAGAAATTTTTTCTTATTTTTTATTTTCTTAGTATAATCTAGTATGTGTAGTACAATCTTAGTATAATAGTCATAGTCTTCATATAATAGTATAGTACTTAGTGTAATAGTATAGTAGTTAATATAATAGCGTAATACTTAGTGTAATAGTATATAGTCTTAGTATAATCTAGTATGTCTAGTATAATCTAGTATGTCCAGTAACCGCTCAGTCTCAATTGTGACTAAATTAATGATTGTTGTATTTTAATGTATGTTGCTGTAGTTAGAGCATGGCCATCTATTGTTATATTGATCATTTCTCTTTTTATTTTGACCTTTAAAAATGTATTTATTTTTTATTAATTACAATTTATTCATTTTGTATCCCAGCTGTACCCCTTCCCTCATTCCCTCCCAATCCACCCTTCATCCCTCATCTCTCCCCATGCCTCTCTCCAAGTCCACTGATAGGGGAGGTCCTCCTCCCCTTCCTTCTGACCCTAGCCAATCAGGTCTCATCAGGACTGGCTGCATTGTCTTCCTTTGTGGCCTGGTAAGGCTGCTTCACCCTTTAGGGTGAGGTGATCAAAGAGCCAGCCACTGAGTTCATGTCAAAGACAGGCCCTGCTCCCCTTACTAGGGTACCCACTTGGGCACTGAGCTGCCATGGGCTACATCTGTGCGCTAGTTCTAGGTTATCTCCATGCATGGTCCTTGGTTGGAGTATCAGTCTCAGAATAGACCCCTGGGCCCAGAGTTTTGGGTTCTATTGCTCTCCTCTTGGAGCTCCTGACCCCTTTAAGTCTTTCATCTTTCCCTTCTTTTATAAGATTCCCTGCACTCTGACCAAAGTTTGACTATGAGTCTCAGCAGCTGCTTTGATACCCTATTGGGTAGAGTCTTTCAGTGGCCCCCTATGATAGCCTCCTGGCCTGTTTCCTATTTTCCCTTTCTTCCAAAGTCCATTCCATTTTCCTTTCTGAATGAGAATTGATCATCTTGCCCAGGGTCCTCCTTCTTGATTAGCTTCTTTAGGTATACAGATTTTAGTATGTTTATCCTATATTTCCAATATCCACTTATAAGTGAGTATATACCATGTGTATATACTCTGCTTCTGGGATACCTCACTTAGGATGATCTTTTGTAGATCCTACCGCAAATTTCATGATTTCCTTGTTTTTAATTGCTGAGTAGTATTCCATCATGTAAATGTTCCACAATTTCTGCATCCATTCTTCCGTTGAGGAACCTCTGGGTTGTTTGCAGGTTCTGGCTATTATGAATAAAGCTGTTATGAACATGGTTGACCAAATGTCCTTGTTGTATACCTGAGCATATTTTGGACATATGTCTAGGAGTGGTATATCTGGATCCAGAGGTAGCACTATTCCTAATTTTTTGAAAAAGGGCCAGATTGATTTCCAAAGTGGCTGTATAAGTTTACATTCCCACCAGCAATAGAGGAGGGTTCCCCTTTTTCCACCTTTTCTCCAGCATTTATTGTCACTTGAGTTTTTGATCTTAGCCATTCTGATGGGTGAAATCTCAGGATTGTTTAGATTTGCAGTTCCTTGATGAATAAGGACTCTAAGAATACCTTCCAGATTTGTTAGAGAACATAGTCATTTTTAATATCTTCTTGTAAATTCTCAAATTGTGAGAGTATAAGCAAAAAAGATTTGAAATCTCTCACAAGGAAACTACTGCTCTCACTTTTATTTATTCACAGAACTTTCAAAGGAAGTTCTATCACCAAAAATCTTTTGAGGATTTGATCTTCATGACAATGACATTATAACAAAGATGTTAAAAACCAAAGTAAAGAGGGCTTTGTTGGGAATGATCATTTAATTGTAGAATGTAAGTATTAGATTAAAATGTGTGCTTACTATTAACTGCTTGAGTAAATTGCCAGGAAGCATCAGGACACAGGGTGACACACTCTTAGTCTCTTTCTTTTAGCCCCCTACATCTATTTATGTCTACATATGCCTAACCTATATCTGCCTATCTCTATCACTTTCTCTCTCTCTAACATATATTAACATCTATCTATCTATCTATCTATCTATCTATCTATCTATCTATCTATCTATCTATCATCTATCTGTCTCCATCACACCATTCCATAGGGTTACTTGTATTATCATGGCTGGATTTCTTAGCTTTATTTTATTCATGTCTATAAGTTTTGTGTATGAGATTCTAAGGCAGAGATTCTTGTAGAGAAAATTGAACTTTTTCTTTGTCTACTTCTCTTTGATCTGTTTCTAGTTCTTGAAAAATAAAAGACAATAACCTGAAGTTTCCAAGACTGTGGTTTGATGCGCAATCTTTAAAATCATTGCATAGGATCCTAGCGATAGCACTGTACTCTAAAATTTTTATCTTTTTAAAGAACGATTTGATCAACAGATAAAAGACAAAATCACTAAAAAGGAATTTTGAAGTTCTACCTGAAAGGATATCCAATTGTTTAATGTTTTCTATAAAGGAAACTATGTACCAACGAACACTGGGAATTGAGAGAGTAAGATGCTGCTCTGTAAAGGGCTTATCCTAAATAAGCTCACTTTCCCTAAAGTCACTTCTTTACTGGACACCTCATGTCACTCATGTATGCCTTGTGTTCCATGTAATTTTTATACTCAACAATAGATTTGTTTATTCTCAACATGCAGAGATATCACTGATGATGGAGAAAAAAAACAGTGAATGAACTACGGAGTTTTAAATTTTCTGGTTTTGGTTCTTGGCAGATTAGTCATTTGGCCCCTATTATCTTTGTTTATGATTTTTAAAATAATATTTTTCTTCCCTATATGGGAGAACTAACTAAAATAGTCAGTGGACAGTTGCTATTTCTCATGCCAGGCATATACTCAATAGGTTAGTATTATTCACCTATCAGTATTATTCACTATTCCATCATATCAAAGGCTAGAACATTTTTTTGTTAATTTCTCGGTTAACAGTTTATACAGTTTATACTTTCTAGTCACATGGCTTCTGTCGTAACTCCTCCCTCCTTCCGTTGCTGTGGAGTGGCATCAGTCACAGCATCATGTGGACCAATTAACTATTTTCGTAACAAAAACCAAAGAAAAAAATTTTGTTTATCCCCATTGATTTTTTTAAAGTTGACATTGTTTATGCACATCTAGTTTGATTTTGCCAGCACTCTACTAGAATAAGAAGGCTATTTAATGTCATTCAGAAAGGTTATTATCAGTGTGACATAATCTTGTGACACGAGGAAGTTAAAAGGGTGACTATTGAGAAATAAGACTATATTAGGAGAAATCTATGGAGTAAGACATATCAATTTTTAATTACAACTTTAGGAATTGGGAGATTGTTGAAAGCTGGGAGTGAATGTCATTAGTTCTGCAGTATGAAGCCAGGCATGGTAGCACATACCATTAATCCCAGGCAAGCCAGTCTTCATGAGGTCAGCCTCATCCACAAAGTGAGTTCCAGAACAGACAGGGCTCTGTTACCCAGAGAAAATCTGTACCCTGGTAGAAGTTGAGGGGGTGCAGGGGAGTCAGTGTGCTATTTGTGAAAGATGAGTCTGCCTCTGACATGAGTAGGAACAGCAGAACATGCCAGGTAAGGCTGCTCTGGGGAATGAGGGAGTAAACAATGGCTCAGACACCGGAAACAATTAACAGTCACCAGAAGAACATTTCCAGGATTATACACGATATTTTAGGCTACAGATATCCTTTCACATTTATGTCCTTCTGGGAGTTAATGTGAGGGAGGAGGATTTAATACTGCCTTTTATTTGGTGACTATTTCAGAATCACTTGAGGGCAAACAGGAACTATGGCTGGGAATCAGGCTGAAGCCTGCCTTCTTTTTTTCCTCTATTGAGTGAACACTTGGTATTTGTAGTGTATCTGGATTTTGTCATAGTTCTGAGGATGGAAATTTCTCTCACAGACTGTGTGCCATGCAAGGGTAACAAATTTAATGGCATGAGCTCTACTATTTAACCAAGATAGTTTGGAAGCTCATTCCTGTGAGCTTGCTCAGGCCATGCAAACAATGACAAATAGACCTCTTTTTTTTAGGATGAATCTCTATTATAAAGCAACTAGTCAGGAGCTGCAATAAACTAAGCTTGAACAAGACACTGGATTGGAGGATGTCCAGTGGGACAAGACAGACTTTCACTATGTGTGAGACATTACTAAAAGATAGTCAGACACCCTCTAAGTATACTGAATAGGAGGTAACCAGGGACACTGGGTAAAGTGGAAGAGCTTCGTAGAGAGGAAGAGTCCTTAACTGTTTGATTTATTGTCTAAATACTTAAAGAATTTGTACATTTATGCATGATCTGAGTAGAATATAAAGTTCTCCATTTTATTGAATAAATTTTGCAGAGCGGTCTTTTAAAAAGTTCACAAAGTCTGAATTACTTCGGCTTGAAAGATAAAGCGAGGCCTCATGAATTTTTATTTCCACCAGGGTTTCAAGAAGTCTATTTTAACAAGTCTACAGGAAAGTAGCAGTTTGCTAGAGAAATATTACGTGACAAGATGACACCTTTAAAATAGAATCTGGCTTACCCTGATGTTTCTCCAAAGACATTGGCGATTTTGCTAATCCATCATACAACAGATTTCAACTCGCTTTTATCAATCAGTATTAAACAATACTCGTGTCCACTAAATATTGACTATCCAATTCAATAAGAGGTCTGTGAACTGATCTCTATCAATAGAAGGCTCCAAATGTCTTAATTGTACATGGAAACATGGGGATATTATGAAAAGCTGCAATTTAGAAGCTTCTAAAACATAGTCTTTGTACATCACTCTTCAAGGCAGTAGCACAGTGAAGAGAATTGCTATGGCCTTCAGATCACACCTAGACTCTTTTCTGTTAGTTGACGTCTTGGAAGTTCCCCTCACTTGAGTTCTCCTTACACAAAATTAGCATAGCTACATGAGGCCCAACTTCAGGTTACTTGTGAAGACACAATATGTGGTATATGAGATGATGCAAACAGCACACAGCATATTTTTCTAACACTGAATGAAGCTCGAGTTGGCTCCTGTGGATCCAGTTAGAGAATTATATTTTAAAATTCCCCAGCAGATTCGTTTCTATTAGTTATTCTTCTTGGTCTCTGATCATCTTGTCTGATCCTAAATGGGAGAGAAAGGGCGAAATAGGCAAACAAAATCTCATTACTTCTTCCAATCTGCCAAACATAAGTATTCTATCAATTGTTCAGGTTAGTGTTTGGTTCCTATAGATAAGATTCTGTTGCTAGATGAAGACAGCCAGGGAATCCAGAAGGACCAGTATAATTATTTAGTTTTTAGCCCTCTAAACCAGATCCTTCTTACTCTAGAATTTCATGGCTTGAATATAAAAACCACTACTCTAGTCAGAAACTTTGTCTGACTTCCTTAAATAGTTTTCCTCATGTAACTCTATCAATTCCCTTCCCTCTGCCAATCTATCCCACACATACCTGCCAGAACAATCTCCTATAAGTATTCTCTTTTGTCTCATCTGTATTCTAGAATTCACAATGCCTTCCTGTCATCATTGTTTCTTAATTTAGCATCCCAATGTCATCATAGGAGTCTCCTCTTCTTCCTCTCCTACTCGATGTGAAATTATTCCTCCATGCATCAGTTTGCTTCTAGACAAACCAATACATTTTCTGTGTTCTCAGATTTCCTCAGCTCACCCTGTTCTGTTGCTTTATAATCAACACTAACTTCTCTTAGCCTATATCCAGACTTAAACTACTTTTGTTGTTATCTACAATGAAAGGAGTCATTACTGGTGCCTAAGAGCCATGTTTTACCTCTTATCTTATTTCCTCTTTTCCTCTGTTCCAGATCTTTTGAGTTTTGCTTAGAGAGCAATAGAATTCGTGTCTACCTTTCTCTAGAAGGTTGTTAGAAAAGTGTTGTAGTGATGAATACGTGTATTTTCACCACTATCAACTTTATATTCTATGTGTTTAATACTATCTCTTTCAACCAGATGATGCCAATGAAGGATTTTACAGTGGTGGGTTTAATTACTTCTTGTTGCCAATTCTTTGCAAGACTTACAACCAGTGGCAGAGTCTCTAATCCTAGGCTTCTAAGTCACTATTAAATATCCAGATAGTATTATGAATGCATATTGAAGCTATAGGAAGCTGTGTTGTCTCATAAATCACTCCATTCAACTTACACCTCTGCACCATGCTGGTTCTGATGATAGAACCGCATTACAGTACATCCATCCAAGAATGGATCTGCCAGAATTATGGTCTTCATGTGGGATTTGTTTTTCTGTTGTTCTTTTACTTTCTCATCCCCACTCTCTTCTGACCCAGTCCCCTCATTCCATTACCCCCTGCCTCTTCCTGACCCAATCCCCTCCTTCCCTCACTCTTTACTCCCAATGTCCAATCCATTTTACCTTCTTAGTGAGATTCATGCATTGCTCATTGGGCTCTCCTTGTTACTTAGCTTCTTTAGGTCTTTTGTTAGGTCTTTCGTACTTCATGACTAATATCTACATATAAGTAAGTACATACCATGTGTGTTTCTCTGGGTCTGGGTTACCTCACTCAGGATTATCTTTTATAGTTCCATTACCTACAAATTTCATGATGTCATTTTTTAATGGCTGAGTAATTACTGCATTGTGTAAATGTAGCATATTTTCTTTATCCATTCTTCAATTGAAGGACATTTAGGCTGTTTCTAGTTTCTGGTTACTAGGAATAAAGTTGCTATAAACACAGTTTAGAGTTTATAGTTGAAGCGTTCTTGTGGTATGGTGGAGCTTCTCCACTGCTTGAAGGAATGTAAACTTGTACAACAACTTTGGAAATCAATCTAGCACTTTCTTAGACAATTAGGAATAATGCTACCTCAAGATCCAGCTATACCACTCCTAGGCATATATCGAAAATATGCTCAACCATGTTCATAGCATCCTTATTTGTAATAGCCAGAAGCTGGAAACAACCAAGATGTCCCTCAGTTGAGGAATGGATACAGATATTGTGATAGTTACACAATGGAGTACTGTTCAGCAATTAAAAACAAGAAAATCATGAAATTTGCAGACAAATGGTAGGATCTAGAAAAGATCATCCTGAGTGAGTTATCCCATAAGCAGAAAGACACACATGGTATATACTCATAAGTGGGTATCATACATATAATATAGGATAATCATATTAAAATCTGTACACCTAAGGAAGCTAATCCAGAAGGAAGACCCTGGGTAAGATGCTCAATCTTTGTTCAGAAAGGCAAATGGAATGGAAATAAGGAGAGGGAGAAAATGGACAACCAGATAGGAGCCTATCACAGAGGGTCTTTGAAAGACACTACCCAGAAGGGTACCAAAACATATGCTTAAACTCATAGCCAAACTTTGGGCAAAGTGCAAGGAATCTTATGAAATAAGGGAGGGGGAGATGAAAGACCTGGAGGGAACAGGAGCTCCACAAGGAGAGCAACAGAACCAAAAATCTGGGCTCAAGGTTTTTTTTTTTTTTCTGAGACTGATATTCCAAACAAGGACCATACATGGAGATAACCTAAAACCCCTGCACAGAAGTAGCCCATGTCAATTCAATGTCCAAGAGGGTACCCCAGTAATAGGAACAGGGACTGTCTCTGGCATGAACTCATGGGCTGGCTCTTTGACCATCTCCACCTGAGGGGGGAGCAGCCTTGCCAGTCCACAGAGGAAGATAGTGAAGCCAGTCCTGATGAGACCTGAGAGGCTAGGGTCAGATGGAAGGGGAGGAGAACCTCTCCTATCATTGGACTGGGGGAAGGGCATAGGAGAAAAAGAGGGAGGGAGAGTGGGATTGGGAGGGGATGGGAGAAGGAGCTACAGCTGGGATACAAAGTAAATAAGCTGTACTTAATGAAATTTTAAATAATCAATTATCTTTAGGTTTGTGGGTTTACTTCTGGATCTTTAATTAGATTCCAATGATCAAGTTCTCTGTTTTTATGGGAGTACCATGCATTTTTATTACTATTTTTCTGTAGTAGAACTTGCAAACAGGTATGGTGATACATCCAGAAGTTTTTTTTATTGTACAAGATTGATTTATTTATCCTAGTATTTTTTTTAGCTTTTTAAATTAATTTATTTATTTTTATATCAATCACTGGTTAGGTACTTTGCATCCCAGGCGTAGCCTCCTCCCTCATTCCCTCCCACCCTCCCCCTCCCTCCCTCATCTCCCTCCTCCCCGCCCCTCCAAGTCCACCAACAGGGGAGGACCTCCTCCCCTTCCATCCAAACCCAGTTCATCCTGTCTCCTCAGGGCTGGCTGCAATGCCCTCCCCTGGGTTCTAGCCCATCTGTCACTCCCCGGCTTTTATGGGGGAGGGTCAAAGAGTCAGTCATCAAGATCATGACTGAAACAGTCCCTGTTTCCCTCACTAGGGTCTTCAGTCCAACAATGAGCTATCCTGGGCCCCATCTGAGCGGGGGTTCCAGGCCATATCCACACATGGTCCTTGATTGTACAAACCGTCTCATACAAGCCCCTATGCCCTGCTCAGTTTGGTCTTTGTGGAGCTCTTGTTCTCCCCAAGTCTCACCAACCTCCCCCAGATCTATCATACTTCTCGCCCTCTGCCAAAGTCTTGATCGCGAGTCTTAATATCTGCTCTGATACCTCGCTACATTGACCCCCCCCAAAGGTCCTCCTTTGCATTCTCCTGTCCTGTTGCTTGTTTTCTCCTCCACTCAATGTCCATCCCATTTGTTCATT
>CM053761.1:34572863-34588335 GCA_028658305.1 Pachyuromys duprasi
TGTGGTTCCTGATCTTTTCTCTAAGTTCTCCAGTTCCAGGTTCTTCTCCCTTTGTGTCTTCTTTATAGATTCTAATTCCGTTTTCATGCTTTGTACCGTTTCCTTCAACTGATTGACTGTGTCTCCTATTTTGGATGTTTCCTCTCTGTCTATCTTTAATTGTTTCTTTATGTGGGCAGTTAAATCCTTCTTAATTTCCTTGAGGGCCTTGTTCATTTCCTGTTTTTGTTCCTCTTTTTGTTCCTCTAATATCTGCATAATCATAGCTTTAATATAATTTTCCTGTGTTTCTGCTGAATTAAAATCTCTATTGCTTTTGGGTGTTTCTCGTGGGGCCATGGTATCCTGATTATCGTTGGGTGAGTTCTTTTGCCGATTTTTGGGCATTTGTTTATATATAATCAAGGAGCTGTTTGTGCTTTAAGGCTGAACTTCAGACTGGAACTGTCAATCTCTTGTGTCAGGAGTATTCTTCAAGTAGATCATGGAGTTCCAGTGGTTTTTTTGTGTGTGTTGTTGCCTCAGTTGAACTCTGTTGTGGGATATGTGTGTCTGGCTTCGTCCTCTGTGCTAGAAGCTGTGAGCACCACAGGCTGGTCTCCTCTCTGGTCTGGAGGTTTGGCTCCTCACTCTGTGCCAAAGGCTGAGTGTCCCAGTTTGAGATGTCCACTGGGGGTGCTGCTCTGGTCAGGAGTTTCCGCACTCTGACCTGGGCTTGCTGCTAAGGGCTCTCTTCTGGACTGGAGTCTTGGTGCCTCTTTCTGGGTCAGTGGCTGAGCACCATGGTCTGAGATGGTATTTGGGGGCACCTCAGTCTGGACCTGATACTATGAGTCCCAATCGGGGGTGGTGGCTGGGTATCCATAGGGGTGTGGGTCTGACTGGTATAGCCCGCGGTATCTGGGTCGAACTCAGTCTGTCCTGGGTACTGTGTGACCAAGATTGAAATGACGGTTTAGGTGCCCAGTGCAGCTGTGCGCAGCCTGTCCCAGAGTTTTTCCTGGGAATAGCTGGGTGTCCGTTGGACTTTTCCACTTGATTTCCCCACCGTAGGAATTCGGCCCACCTGGCAGTCGTAAACGCTGGTGTTTTAGGTCCGAGATCTCAGTCTCCCAGTCACTGTGCCTACACTACTGTCCTGCTCCTCAGACACAGTGGCCTCCTGGGGCAGCCATCTTGGCCCCAAACAGGAAGAGTCGAATGATGTTTTTTAATGTGTCCTTGGATTCAACTTGCAAGTATTCAATTGAGTATTTTTGCATCAATGTTCATAAAAGAAATTGCTCTGAAATTCTCTTTCTTTGTTGGGTCTTTGTGTGGTTTAGGTATCAGGGTGACTCTCACCTCATAAAATGAATTTTCAATGTTCCTTCTGTTTTTGTTTTGTGTAATAGTTTGAGGAGTGTTGTCATTAGCTCTTCTTTGAAAATCTGGTGGAATTATGCACTAAGACCCTCTGGCCCTGGGCTATTTTTTTTGGTTGGGAGACTTTTCATGACTGCTTCTTTTCCTTTAGGGATTATATATCTATTTATATTGTTTATCTGACCTTGATTTAATATTGATAAGTGGTAAGAGGTGTATAAGTTTTGAACTAGGAATTAATTATTATTTGGATTTCTCCAGTGTCTTTTGTTATGTCTCCCTTTTCATTTCAGATTTTTAAATTTTGGGTATTCTCCTTCTGCCTTTTAGTTGGTTTGGCTAAGGATTTGTCTATCTTTTTTATTTTCTCAAAGAACCAGCTTTTGGTTTGTTGATTCTTTGTATTTTTCTTTGTTTCTAATTTACTAATTTCAGCCCTGCGTTTGATTATTTCCTGCCATCTACTCCTCTTGGGTGTGTTCAATTCTTTTAGTTTTAGATATTTCAGTTGTGCTTTTACATTGCTAATTTGAGATCTCTCCAGTTTCTTTATGAAGGCACTTAGAACTTTCCTCTTAGCACTGCTTTCATTGTCTTCCATAAGTCTGGGTATGTTGGGCCTTCATTTTCATTGAATTCTAGAAAGTCTTTAATTTCTCTTTTTATTTCTTCCTTGACCCAGTGGTCATTGACTAGAGAGTTGTTTAGTTGCCATGGATTTGTAAGCTTTCTGTTGTTTGTGTTGTTGAAATCCAGCTTTAATCCATTGTATTCTGATAAGATATAAGGAGGTATTTCCATTTTTCTTTTTGTATCTGTTGAGATTTCATTTGTGACTGAGTATATGATCCGTTTTAGAGAAGGTTCCATGAGGTTTTGAGAAGGTGTATTCATTTGTGTCTGAGTGAGATGGTCTGTAGGTATCTGTTAGGTTCCCATGAGTCATAAATCTGTTAGTTCCATTATTTCTCTGTTTAGTTTCTGTCTGGATGACCTATCCATTGCTGAGAGTGGGATGTTGAAGTCTCCCACTATCAATGTGTGGGGTTCAATGTGTGATTTAAGCTTTAGTAGTGTTCTTTTATGAATGTGGGTTCCCTTGCATGTGAGACATAGATATTCAGAACTGAGATATGATATTGCTACATTTTTCATTTGATTAGTATTACATGTCCTCCTCTATCTCTTTTGATTAATTTTTATTGGAAATCTATTTTATTAGATATTAGATTGGCTACTCCAGCTTGCTTTTTGGGCTTGTTTGCTTGTAAAAATCTTTCTCAGCTCTTTATTCTGAGATAATGTCAATCTTTGAGGTTGAGATGTGTTTCTTTTATGCAGCAGAATAATGGATCCTGTTTTCATATCCATTTTGTTAGCCTGTGCTGTTTTATTTGGGAATTGACTCCATTGATGTTCAGAAATATTAATGACCAATGATTGCTTCTTTCTGTTTATTTGTTTTTGTTGTTGTTTAAGATGTTGGTGGTGATTGTATGTGTGTGTGTGTATGTGGAGGAGCATGCACACTTCCTTTCTTTTGGTTTTGCTAGTGTGAAACTACCTTTTCCCCATTGACATATTTATGTGTTCACTTTACAGCCTGTTCAAAGCCATCTCTGAACATATGCCTACATATGTGTAGCCGTTCTAGGTCTAGCCCATACATGCTTTTTGCTGGTGGTTCAGTCTTTGTGATTCCCCCATGGGTCCAGGTTAGTTGACTCTGCAGGTCTTCTTGAGGTGTCCTTGATCTCTCTGGCTCCATCCATCATTCCTTCTGCTCTTCCATAAACTCCCCTAGCTCAGCCTATTGTTTTGCTGTGGGTCTCTGAATCTGCCTTCATCAGTAAAAATGGCCGTCTTACAAAGCAATATACAGATTCAATGGAATTCCCATCAATATTCCAACACAATTCTTTGCAGACCTTGAAAGAATAATACTCAATGTCATATGGAAAAACAAAATACTCAGAATAGCTAAAACAATCCTGTACAATAAAAGAACTCTGGTTGGGCTATCAGTCTCTGCAGGACCTCCAGGGTTCAGTTTTTATTTATTGGTTTTTCTTTTTAACTCTGTTAGTCTCCTTTTGGTCCTCCCTGCCCCCTCTATGTGTTTCTGTCTCCCCCTTCTTTCATAGAATTCTATGCACTTTGTCCAAAGTTCGGCTATGAATCTCAGCATCTGCTTTGATACCTTGATCAGTAGAGTCTTTCAGAGACCATCTGTGGTAGGCTTCTGTCCTGTTCCCTGTCATCTCCTGCTTATGATATCCATTGCGCTGTCCTTCTGAATGAGGATTGAGCATCTTCCCTAGGGTCTTCCTTGTTGTTTAGCTCCTTTAGGAGTATAGATTTTAGTATGTTTTTCCAATATTATATAGCTATTATCTACTTATGAGTGAGTTATAATAAATGATTTAAAAAGAGTAAAAAAGATTAATGCAGGGTGACTCTCAATATATGGCGTTTATCGCATATTGTGAGCACCTATCCTTCCTAAAATCGGCAGTTAAATCTATATTTAAATGTTTTCCTGAGAAACTCAGAAAGAAAGAAGAAAGAAAGAAAGAAAGAAAGAAAGAAAGAAAGAAAGAAAGAAAGAAAGAAAGAAAGAAATTCCTTGTTCTGCAACAGAGTCAAAAAACCTGCGCCTAGGTGAGCCAGCAGAGACTCTGACTCCAACCAAGGACTTTTCATTGACTGGACCAGACCCGTCTGTTCAGAAGAAGCCCATAGACTTCTCAATTCCCAAGTGAGTGTCCTAGTAAGGGGTACAGAAGCTGTTTCAGACATGAACTCAGTGGCCTGCTCTTTGATCACCTGTCCCTAGGGGGGTGCAGCCTTGCCAGGCCACAGAGGAAGATAATGCAGGGAACCTTGGATGAGACCTGATAAGCTAGGGTCAGATAGAAGGGAGCAGGTCCTCCCCTATCAGTGAACTAGGGGAGGGGCATAGGGGGAGAAGAGGGAGGGTGGGCAGGACTGGGAGGAGATGAGGGAGGGGGCTGCAACAGGGATGCAAAGGGAATAAATTGTTATAAATAAATAAACATTTTTTAAAAGTAAGAAAAAAGAACTTCTGGAATATCACCTTCCTTGATCTCAAGCTGTACTGCAGAGCAATAGTAACAAAAACTCTGTGTTATTGGCATAAAGTAGACAGGTTTATCAATGCAACTGAATTGAAGACCCAGAAATAAACTCACGTGTCTTTGAACATTTTGTATTAGAGGAAGTGAAATTACTCATTTTCTGTGATTTCTTGGGTGAAGTTAACCTCCTTAGATTGAAGTTATCCTTCTAGTATTTTCTGTAGGTTTGGATTTGTGGATTGTTTTTTGTTTTTTTTTTCCGTAGAATTTCTTATTTTTCCAACTATGGTGATTGAAAGTTTTGCTAGGAATAGTGGTCTGGGCTAGCATCTGTGTTCTCTTAGAGACTACAAGACATCTACACAGGTTTTGGTATCTAAAATTTCTTTTGCGAAATCAGGTGTAATTCTAATAGGTTAGCCATTTTTACTTGGCCTTTTTCTCTTGCAGCCTTTAATATTTTCTTTGTTCTGTACATTTACTGTTTTGACTATTATGTGGCAAGAGGATTTTATTTTTTTTTTCTTTTTTCTTTCTTTTTCTTTTCTTTTTTTTTTTTTTGGTCCAATCTATTTGGTATTCTGTAAACTTCTTGTATGTAACTAGGCACCACTTTCTTTAGGATAGGGAAACTTTCTTTTATGATTTTGCTTAAAATATTTTTTAGGCATTTGACCTGGGAATCTTCTCCTTATTTTATTTCTATTATTTCTGGATTTGGTCTTTGCATAGCGTCCCAAATTTCCTAGATGTTTTTTGTCAGAAAGTATTTAGTTTTCTTTGATGTATCCATTTCTCCTGTTGTATCTTTTATTCTGTTGATGATGACTGTGTCTATAGTGTCTGTTCTTTTACCTAGATTTTCTGTCTTCAGGATTTCCTCAGTTTGTGTTTTCTTTAATGCTTCTATTTCCATTTTCAGGTATGGAACAATGTTATTCATTTCCTTCACTTGTTTGATTGTATTTTCCTGTGTTTCTTTAAGGGGTTTATTCGTTTCCTTTTTAAAGGCTTTTATCATCTTTTTGAGGTCATTTTCTTGTACCCAGGGATTTCTACAGTAGGATAGCTGGACTCTGGTAGTACCACATTGGCCTGGATCTTGATTGTGTTCTTACACTGACCTTTAGCCATCTGGCTGTCCCTGGTAATTGCAGGACTCTGGGAATGAATCACCTGGGGTTTGTATGAACACTCAACTTTTCTTGTCTGTGCACTTCCTTACAGCTAGTTCCCAGCCTTTGATCTAACTTCATGTCTGTAGTAGTACCTGAATTCTCCATGATCTTGTATGTGTGTTTGGGAAGAAAAGAACATTTGACACTGTTTTTAGAATTTTAAGAAGCCAAAGGCAAAATAATCCTGGGATGACAAAATTGAAAGTAAGACAAATCTTATTAGCCTGGTGGCTGTTGGGGAATGTATTTATAAACCATCTTGTTTCTAATAATGATTTACTAAATAGTTTGTCTTTACTTAAAATGTATACTCCATAATAAACATGCTTAGAAGATAAAGAACATGACAACTACTTTGTTAATAGTGATATTTTACTTTATGAAACTTTGAAAACATATTTGACTTCTCTGCTGTCCTATATCCCTGACTTATGCTCATAAGCTTCCTCATAAGACAAATGGGAAATCATTTTGTTTATTCATCCCACAAATACCAAGCACCTACTATGTGTATAGAATTGTCCTGGGCCCATGGGGGATAAGACTCATTTGGGTCTAAGTCAGAAGACTACCTGCCATTTCAACATATTGTATGGGATTAACTCTATATTATTTAAATAGCCATAATATTGGGCTCTGATCTTCCTTGTAGATGCATTAATTAGTTTATGTAACCATTATCATGCTTCCCCAAGTAAGACTCTATCAAGTCCTGTTCTACAGCTACCATCACAATGCTTTCCTATGCCAAAGAACAAATAGAGACGACTCCTTAATCAAATAGAGATGGCTCCTTAGATGCCAAAACATTCCAAATAATAAAGCCACAGAATTTTGTCCCTGCAAATTATACTTTCATTAGACAGGCTTAGAAAGAATCTAGCAAAGGCTTGTGCTGAGGTCAAGGACCCTCCAAAGACCACATGTGCTACAAAGTCCTTTATTAAACTTTCTTTGGAAAATAACTTAGCTTAAAATACCTGATTTTTGAACATATGATAAAATCAGTAAAGATAATTTTAGTATGATTTTTATAATGCGGTCGAAAGTACCACACTTTTTGTTTTTTGTACTGCCCATATGTATATGCATATGTATGTATGTATGTATATACATATATATTGATATTTTGCTTGCATGTATGTTTGTGTAACCACATGTCTTTGCCAGAAACCACATATGATTGCCAGAAAAGGAGGTAAGATTCACTGGAACTGGAGTTATATATAGTTATGAGCCATCATGTCACTGCTAGAAATTGAATAAAGTTGCTCCAGAAGATCAGTGAACACTCTTATCATTGAACTATCTCTCCAGCTCCTGAAGTACTAAGTTCTTCATTTATGAAATCACATATCATGACATGTAATTAAGAAAATCTAATAACAGACATTTGACGGAAATTTAAAAAAACATCTTCATAGCTGTTATGTCCTAATCTCCTCACCCACCAATCTTAAAAGAGCCAAACCATTGACTATGCCAAAGTTACAGGGGGAAAAATAAAGGCTGGCTGGCAAGAGATAAAAGTCCATACTCAGCATTCCTCAGAAATCCTTTTCTGTCTGACAGGAAAAAACAAACAACAAACAAGCAAACAAAAAACCACTTCCCTTATTTCTCATTGTCTCTGGTGAATGGGACATCTGGTTCTCTCTTGGCATGTACCTATAGTATATATAAAAGCCCACACTAAACTCCTGTATCCTTTGTTCCCCGTTAACATGAACCCATATGCATATGGAACCCTCCTGGCTCCTGTCACCCCAGAAACCCCAACATTCTTTGTTCTTATAATCTCTCCCTCTCCCTTCCTTCTCTTTAAAACTGGCAGCCCACTCCTCCCTTGTGTCTCCGCCCCTGAGATACAGCCCTGACAGATCTCTTTGTCTGCTAGAGGAAGCCATGGCTGTTCTGGACTACCCCCAAGTGCCTGTGGCTGTTCTCCCTCTACCACCCAAGAGATAGCCACACCGCAGTTTGGTATTTGCAGTAAGCCTTCTTTCCACCCATGGAGTGTCTGGTTTCACAGTTCACTGCACCCTCACTCACAGTGGCTGTCAATCTCTTACTCTCCACAGAATCATTCATTTATCGGTGTTTGTTGAGTGTTTTGTGCCACATAATCTTTGAACCGCATGGCTACGTGGCATGACAGCTCAAAATCTCAGGTCATAGTCAAGCAAAATGGTGTAAAGATTTCAACTTGCTGGCTGTATATTTCTTAGCAAAACGCTCAACTTTAAACTTCAAATTGCTCACCAATGAGGTGGATAAAGGTCTCTGGACTTTGGAGATTCATGAATACAGGTTCTTTAGAATAATTCATGTAATGATACATTCCACTGCCACCCTAAAACACATGAATTACAACAGAAAGCTCAAATTCATCTTGTGGAAGTAGTCATTCTCAAAGTTCTTAACAAAATCAGTGTGAACTCAGTTTCCTGTCAGCGCTGGCATGGTCTATTTTTACACCAATGCTTGGAGCACTGACAGTCAACAAATTATGGTGTATTCTTTTGAAAATCTTCTCAGGTTGGAATATAAGCAAAAGCTTTGCCACTACAAGCCAGCAAGTTTCCTAAGTATTTGCATTAGGTTTGTACTTTGTGCTTTTTTAAGGTTGTGTTCCTTCTTTGGGAATCTCTAGGCATGAAGCGTAATAACAATTCCCTAATAATGTCTGTCTTTCCACAGATAATTGATGACCTTCAAACACATATGAGAAGGCTCAAACAACCAATGATGAAATCCATCTGAATTATTTCTGTACTTGTACAAAAATATTTTGATGGAAAATCCATTAAAAGTCATATGCTTAATCTCAAGCAAACCAATTTAACTTCCCTCTAAGCCATGTATATCTGTGCACTGCCTACTTTCCTTGTGGGAATCTAATGTGCAGCCAGACAGTAAACAGTATGTCAGCTCCTTACACTGCTTTGGCATTGTGAATGCTGTCATGTTTGCAGTGGAAAAATAATTAGCAAACTGTGAAATTGGAATTTAATTGTGATAAGATAGTCTCTCAAAAAGTCACTTCATAGCGAAGGGCATGCATGAAGATTCCTTCCAACACTTGCCTCTACTTTAATTAATCACAATGACAATTTCTCAGCAGATGCCTGCTTGATAAGCCACTTAATATATGTACTTATACTGATGGCTACACATGGGTGACATTACTTGGGGATCTAGGGAAAGAAGGGAAAAAGCCTGGCGTGTTTCATGTCACACCGATATCAGGAATATAGAAATAGAATATTCTCAATTGCATTTGTGCCTGAAGTGCGTTGTTAGAAAATTGCAGAACTAGAAAAGATCATCCTGATTGAGGTATCCCAGAAGCAGAAAGACACACAAGGTATACACTCACTCATAAGTGGATATTAGACACATAATATAGGATAAACCTACTAAAACCTGTACACCTAAAGAAACTAATCAAGAAGGAGGACTCTGGCTAAAATTCTCAAACCCCTTTCAGAAAGGCAAAGAGGATGGACATCAGAAGAAGGAAAAAACAGGGAACAGGACAATAGCTTGCCACAGAGGGCTTCTGAAAGGCTCTACCCTGTAGGGTATCAAAGCTGATGCTGAGACTTATGGCCAACCTTTGGGCAAAGTGCAGGGAATCTTATGAAAGAAGTGAGAAATAGTAAGTCCTGAAGAGGACAGGAGTTCCACAAGGAGAGCAACAGAACACAAAATATCTGGGCACAGGGGTCTTTTCTGAGACTGACAATCCAACCAAGGACCATCCATAGAGATAACCTGGAACCTCTGTACAGATGTAGCTCATGGCAGCTCAAATGGGTTCCATAGTAATGGGAACAGGGACTGTCTCTGACATGAACTGATTGGTCTGTTCTTTGATCACTTCACCCTGAGAGGGGAGCAGCCTTACCAGGCCACAGAGGAAGACAATGCAGTCACTCCTGATGAGACCTAATAGACTAGGATCAGAAGGAAGGAGAGGAAGACCTTTCCTATCAGTGGACTTGGGAAGGGGCATGCATGGAAAAGGGGGAGGAGGGGTGGAACTGGGAGGGGAGGAGAGACAGGTTTAGGGGGGATACAAAGTGAAAGTGAATAAAGTATAATTAATAAAAATTAAAACAAAAAATATAGGAAAAAAATTTAGTCCTGAGGTTTTTAATAAGTTCCTAAAATAAAATTTAAAAATTAGTTGCCAACCTGTTTAATTTGAAATGTTTACCAGTATTTAAATTTGTTCCTTTCTTCCTCCTTAAAAAATATCTGTGTTTTCAATATATGTTTTAAAGCATGGGAAGCAGACAGTATGGGACCTGACTTCCCCTATAGTATCAGCTGCCAGGTTCTGAGTGAAATTTTTCCCTTTGTGTTCCAGGACCTCAGTATTCACTATGTTATGCTATGTACCTAGCAAACATCTGTTACTCACTAAGTACTCCGTAACTCTCTTTTCTCATAATTGGTGAAGCAATCATCAACTGGGCAGTCAACAAGGACAGTAAAGCATATAGCATACAAAATATAATTTTACTGTTTCACCATTCAGTAATTAGTTATTGGAAATTTCCAATATTAACTTCAAAAATTTAAGTCTCTTGAAGTCTTGTTTATTGTCATCTACCATGTGTATCTTTATGTATTTGTGTTAAATGAAAGCTTCTTGGCCTAGACAGTTTTAATAATTTAAGATGATGTGATATATTTCTTCTCAAAAGTATATATATATATATATATTTTAATCTATCACTGGCCAGTATAGTGCACAGTAGGGCATTGTGAGGGACCTGCTTATAGAAGACTCAAGATAACCCTTGCACTGCTTCATTTTCACTAATATCCCTGAGAGAAAATAATCTTTTAGAAAGGGTCGGTATGTTTAAAGATATTCTGCATGTCATAGGGACAAAGAAATGAAGATACAGTTCCTGGCAGCCCGTTACTGTAAGAGAGGTTCAAAGTTAAGCTTCACTAGAAGGTAAGTGAACCTTCACCTTTGGAGAAACTCAGGAAAAAGCAAGGTTGGAATGCCCTATTGAAGTGCACTGAATTTTGTCATGTGATGTTTTGCTGCAAGCTGGGCACATGATGTTTTGCCTAAGTTGGCTTGTGAAACGGCATGTGATATTTTTCTGTGACCCTCACTTGCAAGGGGTGTGACTTTGGTCAGTTGAGAACATCCATGGGTAGACTCTGAGGAGAGGACATAAATAGAGTCCCAGGCAGAGTGAGACATTGTGTTTTGGATCAACATTGCTGTGCTGATCTTCATGCTTCAACACTTGACTTCACAGAGAGACATACTAGAGAGGTTCTCTGGGCAATCCAACTGAGTCTTTGGGCTTTCTCTGCTTTGTGTTGGCCTTTGGACTGAAATGCTGGTATCCTGAAGACTGAGTCTGATAATCCCCAAATGACCCATCAACCCTAATCAGCATGAAGTAAATAAAAGAGGACTACAATCCTTTTCCCTACTAATCTCCTACCTAAGGTTGTAGCGGGGGTGGGGGTAGTAGAAGGGAGATAGAGGTGCTTAAGAACCTTAAATAAAGTAGGCTTGGTGGAAAATCTAAGCCTGTACCCAATCAGTCCTTGGTTAGACACAGCCTTCTGAGAACCTCTCAGTTCACTGAGAGGTGCTAAGGCTTCACACATATAATTGAGAAAGACTCTTGGTCCACATTCCTGGGATAACTTCATCTCATATGAGAGGTGAGAGGAATTGCTTTACATTTTCAGAACAGGAAAGCCTGTGTAGCAGCTTATTGCCTAAGGGGTCTGCATTGTGTGATATTAAGGTGATTGCCAATTTAACAACAAAGGAGGCCTAAGAAAGCAATAGTTCAGTAGCTGGATCAGCTTGGAGATGATTTCTTTCTCCGCCCACGTCATAGTCATTAGTTTAATATGCTGAAACCTCAGATTGCTCCTCAGGAAATGGACAAGGCAGTAGCAGGCTCAAGAGAGAATGAAGGAGAATGCATACAACACTCCTAGTGATGTACCTGCCATCATCTCTCAACCTACTTTTACCTCCACAGCTGTAATCGTCCTTTTAGGGAACTGAGGAACCAGCTCAGTGAATGAAGACTTGGGATGTGAGTGTGAGAACCTAAGTTTGAATCCCTAGAATTCCTATGAAGGTGGCACCTTAACACTTGCCTGTCATCCTGTATTCCTATGACGAGATAGGGGAAGGAGAGGAGACTTTCTGGAAGCTCCCAGGTCAGATGACCTAGGAGATGAAGTGATGAGCACAAAGAGATTCTGTCTCAAAAAAGGGGAGGGACACAGGGGGAGGAGAGGGAGGGAGGAAGGGAAGTGGGAGGAGATGAGGGAGGAAGCTATAGCTGGGAAACAAAGTGAATAAATTGTAATGCATAATAAATTAATTTTTAAAAAGTAAAGAAAAGAAAACATGGAAGACACCTAAGGTTTGTCCTCTGATTTTCATAGTAGCATGTATGTGTGCAATTCCATAATATATTGTAATCTCCCATCTCTCTCTTCTCTTTCTTCTCTCTCTCTTTCTCCCTTTTTCTTTCTCTCTTTCTCTCTCACATACATTTTTTAGCATTGTTAATATTGACCTTTCTTTATTCACTTACTCTGTTCTCTGTGGTCTCCAACCCAGGGATTTACTTATTCAATATCTGTCTGACATTATGTCATCTGAAGGGGTCAGGCTGCATGCAGCCACCCAGGGTTTCCCATGACTAAACAAGAAGACACATTTACCTGTATAGTTTTTGAAATTCAAAACTGACATTTATGAGTCCTCTAGAAAGAAAAGAAAATCCCATTTCTGGCAAATAGGAAAAGAAAATGGAAACAGAGGTATCTGCTTTGTTCTTTAATCATGAAAGCACACAGACACCACACAGGGCCTTACAGTGTGGCAGAAGAAAAAAAAATGCAGATCTCAGTCTTTCTCCCTGGCACTTTGACAGTGCAGCTTCTGTCAACACGCTCGAGACATAAGAGTAAAAACTCCCAGCTATCATTAGAAATGGAATCTGCAGAGAAATGGGGCAGGGTGCAGGGAGGGTCACACCGAGGGGCCTAATTTATGTGCTTTCAGGCAGCTAATCTGGGAATGGGGGATGTAGTCTACTTGAAGTTTGTTTTTTCACATGGGTAGTAGATGTGACTTATGGGTGATATGTTATCACCAAGAACCAACTAATTACTGCTTTCAAACAGGACCTACACATTATTTGATTGGCGAGAATGATCCCTCCCCCCACACACACAGGTAGGGATCTTTATGAATTTCTTTTAAAAAGTATAGGCTTCAAAGTCTTCAGACCAATAGCTATATTTTCTTATTTTATTTTTCAGAATGACAGTTGGTGCCTCAGGTGCTTTGGTTTCATTTCTCACCTTAGCTCATCTTCATAACTGCCCACTTCTATCTCCACACCCCAGACTCACTCAAAGAGGCTGCAGTGTTCTGTGTTGCTTCCCTGGAGCTTGTTGCAGAGAATTTTTTTTTGCCATTTGAAGAATATGTTCAAGATGCCGTGACAGATTTGCAGGAATCCTTCCGGTACAGTGGCTGAGATGTGATATATATCAGAACAGCCTTCATATCCTAGGTATCTCTCGCTTCCTTGTTCTAGAAATTTCATTTACGTTGAGAGGAATATTGAATCTGAAAGCTTTGGTGCAGGAAGTGACCTTGAGTGAACTTTGAAACTTTTAGTTCTCAACTTCCCTTTTTTATGGAAAACTACATTTTCTGTAGAAATTTCTTTGTACTAAGCAGTATAAAGAGTGCTGACAACATTTTAGTTTTTTTTTTTTTGGCTTTGAACAGTGAGATGGCACAAGGGGAAAAGGAACTTGCTGCTAAATCCAATGACTTGAGTATGACTTATGTTTAGTTCTTGGGGCCCACATGGTGGAAGGAGAGAATTAACTACCACAGCTGACCTCCAAATTCCACACTTGTGCCATGGCACATGACCCTCCTCTCAAACAAAAGTAGTAAGATACAAAATGTAAAAAAAAAAAAAATACTTAGTGTTATTGGTAGTAGCCAGACTCTGGAACAACCTAGGTGTCCCTCAACCAAAGAATGGATACAGAAATTCTGCTACATTTACACAATGGAATACTACTGAGCTATTAAAAGTAAGGACATCATGAAATTTGCAAGTAAGTGAATAGAACTAGAAAAGACCATCCTGAGTGAGGTAAACCAGAACCAGAAAGACACACATGGTACATATTCACTTATAAGTGGATATTAGTCATATAATATAGGCTAAAATACTAATATCTACATACCTAAAGAAGCTAAACAACAAGGAAGACCCTGGGGAAGAAGTTTAATCCTCATTCAGAAGGGCAAACAGCATAGACAACAGAAGCAGTAGAAGAGAGGGGATAGGACAGGAACCTATTATAGATGTCCTCTGAAAGGCTCCACCCGATAGGGGATCGAAATAGATGAAGAGACTCACAGCCAAACTTTGGGCAGAGCACAGAGAGTCTTATGAAAGAAGGAGAGGTATTTTATTGCATTCTTTAATTAAGATCTTAGCCAATACGGTTGACAGTTCTCAATGGTAGTTCTTGGTCCAAACACTCAATGTGAAACAAGGATAGAGCTCAACCACAGGTCTATCCATGCTCTTCTCTTTCCACATCCTTTCACATGTGAGATGGTTTCCTGTCAGGTGTGTACTGGCACAGGCAAGATGGCTATTTTATAACCCTAAGTCTCTTTTGTGCACGCTGTGGAGAGTAACTGGTCTTTTAGTTTCTAGATGAACATTTCCAATAAAGAAAATATCACAGAAAAAACAGTCAGTTCCACTGAGAGAATCACTTAATATTGGAATGATTGGCGTTATATTGAATATAATTCTAACTTCTAATTCTAGTTAGAATTGTACATAGTACCTCAATTTTTTCCATGTTGTCATCTTTTCATGATAACAGCTGAGAAAGTACAGCTGATAGGTGGGTCCTCATTAAAAATGATCTTTTTCTAACTATATATGACCCTTCAAAGCTGATTTTTCTATTTCTAGCTTAAGGTGAATATTCTGGTATTGACAGTGTTGATGTGTCCACTGTCATTTTGTGATAATGAGTTACATGGTCAGAATCTAAATCTATGTTTGTACAGATTTAATAATTGTTCCACTATTGCAGTGTTCGTATGGGCTTTGATGCTTATTTATGGACCTTACATGGGCTCCAGGGACCCATATATTCTCTCAAAAAGGACCTTAAATTTGGTTTGTCAGTCCATTATGGTTAAAAGCAGCTATAGAACACCCTCATTAGATTTTCAAAGAAGTACAGAGAACCTCAAATAATATTAATTGCCATATTTTGTGTTGCTTCTCTATTTTCTTGTCTGTTTGCTAATTGCACACCATGTATTCTGCATGATAACTCCCATAAGCCAACTGTAAGATTCATGTACATTAATGAAAGGCAGCTTGGCAGTTTTCAGCTATCCTGTAGTATGATGGGATTGCTCAATTTCAAGAATCCTGTATAAACAGAATTATCTCTCAGCCTCTTGAGGTCTGTTGTATCAGGAATAACCCAGACAAACTTACATTATGTGTATCAGGTACTATTCTGGCATGAGAAGGGTGAGCATGCCACTCTAAAAACATGGGATCACCCTTTTAATTTTATGTTCATAAAAACTGTAACATTTATTCACCAGTGATGGGAATTAAATGAATTTTCTATTGATAAGACATTTTTTAAAGTTATTTGAAATTTTTTTGTTGGGGGGAATTGTTTTTTTTTTTTGTAGATTTTATTTTATTTTATTTTATTTTTATCTCAATCACAGGTTAGGTG
>CM053761.1:34588435-34614986 GCA_028658305.1 Pachyuromys duprasi
ATCCCAGGCGTAGCCCCCTCCCCCATTCCCTCCTACCCTCCCACTCCCTCCCTCATCTCCCTCTTCCCCGCCCCCTCCAAGTCCACCAACAGGGGAGGACCTCCTTCCCTTCCATCCAACCCCAGCTTATCCTGTCTCCTCAGGGCTGGCTGCAATGTCCTCCCCTGGGATCTAGCCAGTCTGTCACTCCCCGGCTTGTTGTTTTTAACCATTTATCACCCCATCACCTTTAAGTAGATGGTATTTATTGTCCAAACTGGGAAAAGAAGAAACACTAAGGGCATATATTTTATGGAGTATGATTGATGTTTTGTTCCAAATGTAAACACAACCTCAGATTCTCTGACTTTTTAATTGATGAGTTGCCTCCTATCCTTTCCCCTTTCTTGTTCTTGCTTCCATTTTATATAAAATACAATTATCACATATGTTGGGCTTATATTCCTCAAGTTGAAATGGAGCTAATAAAGTACAGTGCCCATTTTCTGATGAGAAAACAACTGAGTGTTTGGCCATACATCAAACATGATGTATGAGCATGTTGCCCAAGTTTCAGTTGGCTTGTCTCAAGGCTGCTGGAGGAGTCTGTAATTGCAACATGCAATTTGCAATTATTCTTTGCAGAACAACTCAACTGAGAAGTTCAGCACCAGGAAAAGTGTTTTCCCGATTTCCACTTGAACATGTTGTCTCCTTCTGCCAATTACGCTAGTACTCTCCCGTGGAAAGCTGAGTTAACTAGCGGTGTGCTTATACTTTATTCCAGAGATGGTGTAATGCGCTTTATGAGCTGATGTCCCAGGCAGCTGTCCAGCTGTCTCCCCCTTAATTTGACTCTACAGACAAAAATGCAGCAAAGATTAAATAAATATATCTGTCAGGCACTCCAGGAGAGAGCAGTAAATACTGATGATAACTAGAAAAGAGAAATGGTTTTACACTTATTTCTCTAAATACTTACGTTCTTAAGAAGATAAAATATGTTATGATTCCTCATCTCCTCAACCTGGGGTACTTTTTCTGATTTTTACGGCTTTTGTATGGAAAATAATTAATCAGGCTGACAGACAGAAGCTTCAGCATCTGGGTATATATTTTAACCCAAATTTCATTTACACTCTTCTTTGAGTGCTGTTAGGGCACTTATAATTTTCTCAAACCTTTTTGAATAAGAAGGACCAGATGAAAAGTACATTCCTCACCACACTTAAGAGTTTGTGCATAAGAATTTTCAATAAACATATGATATCATCTTGGAAAATGTCTATAGGTAAGATTGTTAGAGGAAGTTCACAAAGGCCATAAGACCTGATTCTAGCTTTGGTAACAGTAGAGATAACAAAAGATGCAGACTTGTGCCAGGGCAATGCTGAGGGTGGGTCAGTCTGTGAAGAAAATGCTATGATGGAGGATTCTCCATTTCACTCTGCCCAGTCATCCAAGCAAGGATCACATATCAAGGTATCCACAGGAAAGGCAGGAAGCGGCAAAATAGGGAAGAGTTTTTAATTATATTTCAATTCGAGAAAAAGACAGCAGTTTCCTGACAGATGAGTGGGGATGAAGAGCATATTACATACTAGTTTTCCATAGGATGGTAGTGATATTTTTTTGATATAACTCTCTTTGCTGGTTGGTGACAGGAAACACTCACCACTGTAATAGCTCAGGCTGCCAGCGCAAATGCCTGGCTTACAAAATAACAGCTTTATTCCCATGCACCTGAGCCCACAGGGAGAAAACACATTTACAGTTTGTCATGGTTTAATAATACTTAAATGGCTCAAATCATTTTTATAAATTAATTTATTACAGGGTTCATGCTAAAGAATTAGCAGTAGGCCATAGTAGACTTTATAGTTTATTAATTTTATATTAATGTTCATTTTATTATTAACAACATATGTAGCAAAACTGCACAATAATTCCATTACCATCCATTGGATCAGACAATGATTTGTTGAGCTGGATTTTTAAACATGCCCATTTCACCCTTGTAATTTAACTTTATTCTGGGACTCATGAATAAATCAGTATGATTTTCAAAACCCTTTAATATTGTACTTTCATTTTAGATAAATTTGCAAATTATCTAGGTAAATTCATAAATGGAGATATGGCTCAGTGGTGAAGAGCACCTGCTTCTCTTACAGAGGACCCAGGTTTCACCCCAAGCACCCACCTCTGGTAGTTCACAACAGCCTCTAAGCCCAGCTCCAGAGACTCTGAAACTCTTCTTCCCTCCACACATGTACATCCAGCCACATGTGGCACACAAATGCACCCTTTATGCACACATGTGCATGCATGTGCACAAAAAATAAATAAGTATTTTAAAGTTATGAATTAAACATAAGGAATTATTCTTTTGGAAATGTGTCATGACCAAACTGAAGTACAGCCACTCCACACGGAAACAGTTATAGATCTAGAATTTATTCTTTGTCAGCATTTTTTGTGATCTGCCATGATTTAGTTAGGTTTCATTTTACCATTGTTTTTTCTCTTTTTTTTTTTTTGTAAAACTTAAAAATCCTATAGTCATATTCAGATGAATGCTGGGCCATCTTCAGTGTGTTCTAAAAAATTTTTGAGATTTGCATTAGAAAATACTGTCATTTGTTTATTGAGATGACTTCCTTTGGGAAACTTCTGAATAGTGTCTTAGGGTTTCATTGGCTGTGGTAAAACATCATGCCAAAAGCAACTTAGAGAGCAAAGTTGTTTTTTTTTTTTTCATATTACATCTTATATGTTATTTCTAGGTAACAATCCATCACTGAGCGAAGTCAGAGCTAAAACTCAAGGAAGCATGAACTTATGCAGAAGCCATGGAGGAATGCTGCTTATGCCCTTGCTCTTCCTGGCTTATTCAATCTGCTTTATTATAGCACCCACCATGAGGAGGGCCTTTTCACATCAATCATCAATGAAGAAAATCACTGTGAGCTTACCCACACGTCAACACAGTGGGAGTATTTTCTCAACAGAAGTTCCTTCTTCTAAAATATCTCTGGTTTACATCAAGTTGACATAAGACTAACCAGCACAAATAGATACCTGGAAAGTGAATGTGTCAAAGTAGTTCATACTTTAATATCAAGGACTTACTGAACTCAACGGTGGGCCGTGAAATTTTCTCAGGATGCCCCATTGTTTGTCTCTTTCTGGATAAAGCAAGGGAGAAACCCACAATTCATTTTTCTCATAGGTTTTCCCATGTCGCTACACATTGGTTTTGCTCCGAGACACCAGAGCATTTCCCGAGCAGTCACCCTTGCCTGTCACATTCATCAGTAGCCATATAGTTGCCTACCAAAGATATGCTCAAGCCTTTTATCTATAAGCTAACTCTCTGTCCAGTCCATTAGGAGGACATGTGTTAAAGCAACAAATGATTACAACCATGAGGAACCCATAAAAGAAGAGATTCTAGACTGTTCAATGGTAATGGTGTCCTTAATTGTTTAGTACATGGAGAGAGAGGCCTTTGAGATGTAAAATGTGGTTGTTTGGAGACAGAAAGAGAAACAAAAGGGCCAGGCATGGTAGTAAAGGAACAGGCAGCAAGAGGAGTCAAGCTCCAGCGGTCTCCATCTTCTTCCAATCTCTTAGAGCACTTACGAATTTTTGCCTTCTTGCTTCACAGAGATGGCTGGTCACTGAAGGGCTTATGCACAAAATGACACAATCACATTGGTGTTCTGCCACAGGTATAAGGAATGCCATGAGATTCCTACAAGCCACACTTTCTCATGAGATTCACTTTACAGATTATAATTGCAGCGGAAGCCATATTAATGTCTATTTGGGGGTACTTGAATTATTTACTCCCAGCCTGCCATGATTTCTATTGGAAATCCATTAAGCAGATGGTTAGCTGTTTTCGCAGGTGGTGGTAAAGAATTTAGGCATGGTAGACCAAGAAGACACTAATAGCCTCTGCTGTTAACACGCACACATAGGCACACACTTACATTCTACATTCCTTGATATTTCCTGTTTGATGTATTGCTGGTGGGAATAGGTTACATAAGTTAGGAACTTCTCTGTTGGAATTCACAGTGTGGAATGCAGTTTGTGTGTGTGTGTGTGTGTGTGTATGTGTGTGTGTGTGTGTGTGTACAGCCGTCAGAGTTTGACCTTGAGTGTCTTCCTCTATCACTCTCCACCTTATTTTTCTCTTGCTCTGTCTGGAGCTAAATTAACTATACTGGCTGGCGAGCAAGCTCCTGAGAAATGCCTTTTTATTGTGGTTACAGAAGTGAGCAACTCTTTGTGGATTTTGTGTGTGTTCTGGGGATTAAATTCAGGTCCTCATGTTTGCACAGTAACCACTTTACCCAGTGAACCGTCTCCCCAGCTCCAGGGTATAGTTCGCCTCATGAAATCTAGGGCCATTTTCTTAGAGTCCTGAGACTTTTGGAAAGGAGACTGATGGAAGGCTATAGAAAGAGTTATCTGAGCTCCCTTGGGGATAGTTGAGCTTTGACCTTTCCCATACAGAAATACCCTTTAGAGCCCTTGACTACCTTTCTACTTTTTCAATCTTTGCTCACAACCAACCATTCTTATGATTTTAGCCTGCAGTTAGGACACGGTTATATGTCCCAATATCACCTGTCCATGCTAAGCTGCATATCTTTGGATGAGCTGTAAAGGATGAGGCTGTTCTGAGTACCACATGTGCTGAACAGCACTATCCAGCAGTCTCTGGAACTCATACTGCTGAACTGAGACAGACTCCTCTGCCCATCTGCTTGCTATTTGGTGCCTGAGCCCTGGATGTATTTATTTCTACATGTTTGAATTAACTCAAAATAACTCTGAAAATGAGCCAGATACATGACAATGCATATACTTGATTTCATTATTTTCCCTATTTAATTCAGCTACCTTTTCGAAAGACACAACTGTGTTCCTATTTCTAGAATATAAATATCAGACTGTTTAAGCCTCATAGGAAAAGATGGGATTGTTTTCATTTTTTCTTTATTAGGGCTAATTTAAATCTGTGTGAAAAGTCCCAGTTCACCATGATTACCAGTTCAGTGACATTTCCTTAAAGTAAGGGAGATAATTTGCTTACCAGAATTTATTTTTGTTATAATATGGGAAGAGACTGTATAACAATTATTTCTAAAAGGGATTTTGCTATTAGAATAGGCTATGACCCATCTTCATAAAAATCTAGTCCTGCAAACCACATGTTCACACCAGCAAGGATATCATTGTGAATCTAGTAAGAAGGTTTCAAAGTTTAATTTTTCTGCCTTCTAGTATGTGTTTGGGAAACTTGGTGAAGTTAGAAATCAAACCTCTATTTCAACCAGTATTCTAGATGTTCTGTCAATCTACTGTTATTATAATTAGCTGAACACAGAGCCTTCCTTTTCTGCTGTCTCCTGATGGTTTCTACACATTTCTGGTAACCATTCATTGAATGAATAATAGGGATAGGAAGTAGGGGCCATGGTGGTCTAAGATGATACTTGCACAATATTGCATGTGCCAACCCCCTTCCTAAGCATGTCACATGCATTAAAATGATTTAACTTCTTTAAGATCTGAAGAGTTAGATGTCTTCATTGTCCCAATGTTTTTCAGGTAAGACTGATGAGATGTTTCTGTGTGAAAGACTGAAAATTCCTTTACTCCCCACATTTCTGCATGCTTCATTTGAAATTGTTCTGAGATCATTTCCTTCTGTAAGACAGTCCATAGGAACAGATGCAATTTGGGAGTCCACTGGCCTTGGAGAAAGTTGAAGGTTCTTTGTCTACTCACTGGCCTCCTTCCAAGGGGCTCTCTAAAATCTCCAAAAGCTGTCCTGGCTGCCTCTGTTAGTGTTAAGATTTGGAGTCATTATTTTGAATTACTTAAATATTTTTCTTTTCATCTTGCAGTTTATTTCAGGTTCACTTGCAACTTACTAAAAAATATACATAAATATCTTTGGTACTATAAAAATAACTTCTTTACTCTTTCATACTTGCAAGTGTCAGTTTTTAAGGGAGTCTCTTCATAGACTATAAGTTTGCTAGACTGAGGGATCATGAGTGCATCTTCCCTGAATTGTCTGGACTTGAATCTGGGATGTATGCTGCTGAAGCAGTAATTCGGAAAAAAGTTTCTGAGATCTTCAGGGTCTAGGTCTATGTAAGTTTACTTTTACGTCACCAGCACTGGCAGAATGATTGATGCATACGAAATGAATAAGAATTAGTTGAATAACAAATGGCTGTTAGGCTCAATTTGAGAGCTCATGGGTAGAAAGGCTTAAGTCCAGCAAAAGGATTTTCAGACAGATGGAAGAACATTTGTGAAGAGGGAGACAGTATGGTCGCATACCATATAATGCTATTTTGCTTAGTGATGGACTGCTTATACCTCTATGGTCCCATAACCTTATAATGGAGCTTAAAATAATTCCTACCACTTTGTGACATCATATTTTCCCTAGCACTGACATGCAGCACATTGTTTGTGTCCTTGTGGTGAGGTTGGTGCAAAAGAATCTGAAAAAGATAATCAGATAAAGTACAGCATTACATTTATGTATAGTAAAAGATAGTCAACAATGATATACTGACTCTACTATAGGTTTCTTTTCCATCATACATTATTCCTCACATAACAATTGTTACTGGAAAGCTGCTGGGTTACCAAGCAGCATACTGGAGATCTTCTGTTCTCAAAATTTGCTGATTGCACCAAGAAGCTGTGTTGAATGAGTGGCATACCTCAGCATGATTTGTGCAAGCGCACTTGGTAATGTTTGCCCAATGACAAAGCCATCCAGTGATGCAGTGCTCAACAAACATTCTTGCCTTCAAGCAATACACAACTATATATAATGTAGGAACAAGAAGTCTATGCATTTGAGGAATAAAGAGAGTCAACACAAAGTTGTGCTGTGTGTGGGTGAAGTAAAGGTATGTAATCCAGATCACTCAGGGTCTTGTGTTTAATGCTAAGTAGTTAAATTGCCCCTCATTATGAAAATCCAAAACTAAATAATTAAAAGCAGGGTCATAGTACAGTTATACTACTCATAAATACTTATTTGGATGGAATGGGGCAGTCCTACAAAGAGAAGAGTGTTAAGAATGAAGGAAGATGGACCAGCTCAAAAGCTGTTATAACAGTACAGCAAGAGATGCTGAAAGTATTTATTGGATTGGTAAGGATGGTAGAAATGGAAATGAAAGGAAAGTGTAGTTAAGAAAGCAAGAGTCACCAAAATAAATAACCCTGTCCATGTACTTACCAGCTTGGGAAGAACAGAGAAAGGTATGTGGGGTTACTCTTGGATATTTCCCCTCTCCTCTCCTCTATCTTCTTGCCATGTCTCACTGCTCCTCTTCTCTCTCTCTCTCTCTCTCTCTCTCTCTCTCTCTCTCTCTGTCTCTCTCTCTCTCTCTCCCTCCCTCCCTCCCTCCCTCTCTCTCTGTGTGCGTGCATGTGCGTGTATCCACTTACTGACAAATAGGAAGGAGAAGAAGGCTGGGAGAAAAGGTGAGCTTCCATCTGTGAGCAACTGTTGCAGTTGGAATTGAAAATACCAAGGTGGTCAATGGACTAGGTGTATTATCAAACAGAATGAAGCTATTTTCAATGTAAACTATTTGTGCTAAAATAAAATAGTGTTATCCCTTTTCTAAGTATTTATATACTTATTTTTAGGTTAAGAAAAATGATGTGTGTATATCTATGTCTGTGTGTATATAGGTATGGGCACATGAGTGCAGGTGTCTATGGAGGCCAGAAGGGTGTTTTGAACCTCCAGATATGGGTGCTGGGAACTGAACTCAAGTCATCTGCAAGAGCAGTGTATACTCTTAAAAACTGAACCATCTCTTGAGACACGCATTTTATAATTTTTTAAATGTGAGCACTCAAGTGTACACTCAGTGCATCCTATCCATATATTCAGAGATGATTATTAACACTTTTCAAGTAAACTCTCAAACTGACCTATCCACTCATCTCAATAATTATAAGCATGGGGCATTTCTGCAACTTCTGCTTGTGCCTTGGTTCCCTCATTTATCACATGGCAGTTAGCATCCAACTTAGAGCGAAGATGATGTTATTTGACAATGTAAGACTTTTGGAAAAGTGACCATGGAGAGTACAAATCATCTGTCACTACATCAATTTTAAGAAATTATTTGTGTGAGTGTATCTACCTGTGTGTGGGTACCTATGGAAACCAGAAGCGAACATTGCATACTCTGGAGCTGGAGTTATATGCATTCATGAGCTTCCTGACATGGGTGATGCGATTTGAACTCTGGTCCTCATGATAGAGCAGCAAGTGCTTTTAAACTCTGAGCCATGTCTCCAGCCTTTATAACCAATTAAAAGTATGCAAGTTTTAATCTGGTTGGCCGCTTTCTTCCTTTTACATTATTATTCTTTAGTATTAACTAAATTCCCCTTTGATGAAAATTATGTTTTACCTCATTGATTAAAAACTTTATTCCAAAACTATATATGCCACTGAAAGTAAAAGCAAAGGTGCAAATAGAAAAAGAGAAAGGCCAGCACCACAAATAAGGACGGAGCTCACTAAATGAGAAGCATGCTGACCCGCCCTCTGCCTGAACCAGCAGCTATGGGAGAGAATTCATTTCACCTCAGCCATTTCATGTGGAGGTTTATGAGAGAAATGACCAGAAGAGTTGAACAGCTTTGGCTTTTCCATTGTTCTGTGGTCTTCTCTCTGCACATTAATAATTCTTCCAACCTCTCCTGTCTTATTGATCAGGTGAGGTTACCGCAGCCCATTCAGAGAGAATCCTCACAACGCCTCTCTTCACCCAGACTGTGGTGTGTTGTTAAGATGCAGACTTTGTTTCTCTGACTAAATAGGAGGAATTTATAGCTTTAACCCAAACCACTTCTTTTTATTTCTCAAGAAGACAGATGGAAAAAAATCTGAATGACTGTCTTCCTTTATCAGAGACACGTGAACAAAATCAATTTTTCTGAGGTCTGAGAGTGAGGGCAAAGAGAAGTTTGTTACTGCACTGGAATGCTAACCAATTCTGCTGTCGCTCTCTTGATGAGGCTCAGTGGAACGGAGAAGAAAAAAAGGTTATGATAACCTTTGGAAAGTCAAGTGACTGATGTGCAGACATTCTGTGATAAAATATAACCCCTAAAATATGGGATGTGGGAAAGCAATTTTTAAATTATGTGGTGAGGAAGGAAGAGAAATTAGCATTTCTTTTAGAGCACTTGATGTATCTCAGGCAGCCAGCTCTTCATGGAAACTGGGGAATACCTCTCTCTTTTTACTGATACATTCATATAGCCTGTTTCCCTCCCTGAGCATTTTAGCAGATTAAATGTAAACAGCATGCCTACCTACCCGGTGACTACATATTCTAACAGCACAGATGGAGAAGCAGCAACACAGAGAACTAGCTGGATTACAGTGAGGTCTTACTCACTGTGAGAAATCAAAATGGGAACTCTAAGTGGTTTTCTGTGTTAAAAACAAGTATTTTATCTTGGAAAGTTGGGATTGTTTCTGCTTATTCAGCATTTAGTGTTCTGGAAACAGTACCTTGGGTTTACATAAGTCTTTTCTTTCACTTTGAGTCTTCCTGTTTTTAGTCAGAATATAGTCCCCCTTCTTAGGATAAGGCTGTGTGGCCCAAGTGTCGCCAGTTGGCATAATATATTTCCCTAACCACTCTGTGTTTATAGAATGAGAAATACTAGAACAATTCTAACTCTGGTTTGAATTCTTTTTTGTTTCTTTGTTTGTTTGTTTTTGATACAGGGTCTCTGTGTAACTTTGGCTCTCCTGGACTTTTTTTGCAGACCAGGTTGACCTCAAACTAAGGCAGATCTGCCTGCCTCTGTACTTCTGAGTGCTAGAATTATAGCTGTGCACCACCGTACCTGGCTGTGCCTTGAATTCTTTAAGCATCTATTGGAAAAGGGATTCTTAAGACAATGCAATTCTAAGTAAAACCAACTAAAATAATAAAAAAAGAAAGAGACTGAGCTGTGGAGAGCGGCTTGTGTGCCAGGCTGCTTTGTTATTGCACTTGCAGTGACAAAACCTGTCTTCACCCTGTCCTTCACCTGGAGTCAGGGATAAGCAGGATGTTTTGTTTCCTTTTATTTCACCTCCTTTTGTTTGTGTGAGAATCACACAGACAGGTGGTCAAGGTAAACAAGTTTGATTTCTCCATGAACCCCTTTATTGTACTGAGGTACTTTGCTCTGAGTATGAAAAGGGATTATGGAATAAACCGGTGTGACAATTTCTGCTAGAAGCTCTCTCCAACAGATCTTATGTGTAGTGTGTTGCTTTATTAATTTTCTTTCAGTCCTCATTCCCCACACAAGAATTGCTCCACTCTGCTGGCTCCAGCAGTTTGGTGCTCAAACAGGACCTGAAGATACAGGAAAGCAATGAAGGACACTGTGGGTGTTGGCAAGAGCCTAAATTAAAGAGTTTGAGTAAAATTTGAGAGTAAAAATGGGATATGTTTTTTGTATGGAATTAAATTAGGAATAGTCTATATTTGTGGTATAGGACTGAGAAAATGAAACTTTCAGGGTCAGAGAGAAAGAGGAATGAAAAATGGAAGGCTTCCAGACAAAATGAGATTAAACCATCGGGTCCTTCAATAGAGTTATATGTGCCTCCTAATGACAATAATTTCTTGTTGGGAGAAGACTTTGAGGATAACATAGATCCTGATGAGGTTTCAGAGTTGGAGGAAGAACAAGCTAGGTAGAAAGAAGAAGATATAACCAAGTTTTATGGTTTTCCAATTATAGAGCAACCTGATGGACAGGGTAATATGGTGAGAGTCCATGATCCTATACCTTTAAACAATTAAAAGAATTGAAAACAGCATCTTCTCAATATAGTCCTGTAGCACATTTTACTCAAGCTCTGTTAGAGTCCTTGTCTACTGAGGCTCTCTGCCCAGAGGTTTGGAAGCAATTAGCAAGAGAATGTTTGACAGGAGAAGATCATTTGTTATGGAAGTTAGAATTTGCTGAGCAGTGTCAAGTAGCAGCTAAAATCACTTGAGCTAGGGGGGGAAAAGGTTTTTTTCTGAGTTTTTCCAGTAAGAAAGCAAATGGTTAATTCTGTTGCAAAGCTTCTGTGGTCATAAAAAATCAGATTTAACAAATAGTAAGGGGTCTTATCTGCCTGTTTTGAATGTGTAAGTTTAACATGTTCCATATATCTTCGTTATAGATTATTGGTCATTGGATACAGTAAAAAAACTGCAAAAATAAAAAAAAGGGGAATCATATCCCTAAATCTTAACCATGCTCTCTTTAAACTTTTGAATGTGGATATATAAGGAAGATCTACAGCTGATCGATTGTGGCACCCTAGTACCAAAGATAATTATTCCCAAGTAAAATGGAAAGATCCGATTATTGGAATATGTCACATCCCTGACCGACCCTGTATTAATATGGGGAAGAGGACATGTTTGTGTTTTTCTGCAGGATGCACAAGGAGCCAGATGGATCCCAGAAAGGTTGGTGTGATGTTGGAGATGTTCCCTGGAAGGAAGACGTTCTTGCTGCTCACCATGGTGAATTCTGTCCTGATGATGAATGGAGAGCTCTATTGGGCTTATGCTCCCAACCCACCTTTGTTTCATTCTGCTCCCTGAAGATGTTGTGCAGAGAAACCTCTTAGATACACTGTGGCTGACTTTATTGGTAATCAGGACAATTCTCAACAAAATTGAAAAGAATGAAAAAGAGGACTGACTGTGGGACTTTGGTCTGATTTTGGTTTGGAAATCCAAACCTATATTTGGAAGCTTGCTACAGAAACTCTTGGGAGGCCCTGTAACTGCTTACATATATTCTTATGCTTTGTTGTTTGGAAATGTTAATGTTTTTATACAAGATTCAAACTTTAATGTTTCTTGCCATGAATGTAAACTAACAAACTTATTGCTAAGCTTTCAAATGGACAACAGATTCTGGCTGTTTGGTGGCCTTTTATGATGGTTCCTGTGAATGTTTCTTAGGCTTGGTATTCTGATAGTTGATCATCTTTTAAGTCACTTTAATGGAATGTTGTAGGATTTTGGCTTATTATTCTTATTAGGAGCATGTCTCCTGCCAGTGATAATTTAAACCTTCACAAGACCTTTTAGAATATTAAAGCTGATATGCATAAGATTAAACTCCAGTGTCTACCCTAGCAGAGGTTGGTAGTCAAAGGTTGGTAAAAGTATATATCTTTCAAGAGAGACAACCTAAGACAGGCACAATCTTTTGCTCCATAGCTCTTAAGCTATGCTCAAATTTTAAAAATATAAAAAAGGGAGATGGTGGAGATCTGTTTGTATATTAGGCTGCTTAGTTATTGAGCTCTCAGCCAAAAAAAAAAATATTTTCACCCTGGCATTCACCTGGAGTCAGGGATAAGCATGATGTTTTGCTTCCCTTTGTTTTACTTCCTTTTATTTGTGTGAGAATCACACAAACAGGTGGTTGAGATAAAGCAAGTTTGACTTTTCCATGAACCCCTTTATTGTACAGAGGTGATTTTTCTCTGACTATGAAAAGGGATCATGGAATAAACTGGTGTGACAGTTTCTACTGGAAACCCTCTCAAACAGATTCCATGTGTAGTGTATTGGTTTATTAATTTTCTTTGAATCCTCACTCCCCACTCAAGATCTGTTCCACTCTGCTTGCAGGCTCTGGCACTAAACAAACAGAGGTAAGGTCTGAGGTTGTCTATCAACTCCTGTATCCAACTAGACCTGATGATAGAATCCTGAAACTTTTGTTCATATGAGCAATTTATATGAGGCATTCCTTCTAGTAAAGTAAAGATTCTTTAAAGTAAAGATTCTTTAATCAATGAAGTGAAATAGCACTGACCTAAAGGTATTAGGGTCCTTATAACTTGATCTTTCAAGTTGGAATATTTTATACTTCCTCTCTAGAGAGGTAAGTGTGAATGTGTATTTTTAGTATAGGAGAGGCTTAAGCACATGCCATGGTGTACATATGATCAGAGACAACTTTAATATGGTACTCCTTGCTTTTCCACATTGTTTGAAATGCACTCCAGATCACTCATCCTAAAAATGTCAATCGATTCTCCTGTCTCAGACCCATATCTCTCTGGGGTACTACAATAATAGACATCTGATCTATTGTATCTGGCTTTTATGTAGGTTCTGGGAAACTGAATCAAAGTCTTTATGGTTTGGGAAACAAGTACTTTTACTCACTGAGTAATTGCCCTACTCTCATAGAATAATAATTAAAAAAGTTTTCTCTATTTTTTCTTTTATATGTATGGGTATTTTGCCTGCATGTGTATGCACAACGTGCATGTAGTACCCATGGGTCCCAGAAAAAGTGTTAGAGCCCTCTAAAACAGAATTTACAGATGGTTATGAGCCACAGCATAACATAATTCTTACTTATTTATTTATTCAATTTACATCTCATTCTTAGGCCCTCCCTCCTCTCCTTCCAGTTACACCTTCCCACACACATACCCTCTCCACCCACCCCAGCTCTTATAGTCACATAAGGTAATTCTTAATAAACGTTTCTGTTACCTATAATAAAAGTTATTCAGAAGGAGAAATTAATTGAGTGGACAGTGTTGGAAACAGTGAAATAAAATATTAATAATTTTTTAAAGCTGCAGAAACATTTCTAGTGTTTTACTTTTTAAAATTTTTATTAATTACAGTTTATTCACTTTGTATCCCAGATGTAGCCCCCCTCCCTTCCCAATACCACCCTCCCTTCCTCTTCTTCTCCTATGCCCTTCCCCAAGTCCACTGATAGGGGAGGACCTCCTCTCCTTCCATCTGACCCTAGTCTATCATGTCTCATCAGGACTGGCTTCTTTGTCTTCCTCTGTGGACTGGTAAGGCTGCTCCCTCTCAGGTGGAGGTGATCAAAGAGCCAGCCCATGAGTTTGAGAGATCAAAAACTTAAAAATCAGTGGGTATTGTTTTAAAGTTTAAAGCACAAGCCTAAACCACACCAAATGGAGATATGTCCAGCTACCTTCAGGGAAGAACTAGGCTTGATGCCCTGAGTGGAAGAACCCACATTACTGTATTCTTTCCTGCTCACTACAGATACAGTTGCTAGGAAACCAACCCATCCCCCAAAGGAGGGACACCAGATCATTAATGGTTTGGGGACCTTCCTATAGCCAATCAATTCAAAATGCAACATCTCTTTTGTGTTTTGACCAATTGATGCTTGCCAGGCACGAATCCTCTGCTTTCAGTGTGCTGGAGGGACCAGAATCTTTAAATCACCCAACTAACATGAGCAGGAGTCTCTCAGCTCCCACCACTTCAGGGTGGGGGCTGTGAGCCCAAGCTTCAGCTTCTAATAAAAAGATCCTCATGTGTTTTGCAACAGACTCTACTCCTATTGGTGGTCTTTTGGGGTCTTGCAATTCAGGCATAACAAGTTCATTTCAGAGATGGTCCCTGGGTCTACTATTGGGGAACTCTTTTGTATTCTGAGCTTCCATGGGCTACTTCTATGCAGGCTTTCTAAGTTATCTCCATGCATGGTCCTTGTTTGGAGTATCAGTCTCAGGAAAGACCCCTGTGCCCAGGAATTTTGGTTCTGTTGCTCCCCTTGTGGAGCTCCTGTTCCCTTACTCTATCTCCCCCTTCTTTCATGAGATTCCCTGCACTCTGTGCAAAGTTTGGTTATGAATCTCAGCATATGTTTTGATACCCTCCTGGATAGAGAGTTTCAGAGGCCCTCTGTAGTAGGCTCCTGTCCTGTTCCCTGTTTTCTCCCTCTTCCAATGTCCATCTCATTTGCCTTTCTGAATGAAGATTGAGCATCTTACCTAGGGTCCTCCTTCTTGATTAGCTTTCTTAGGTGTACAAATTTTAGTATGATTATCCTATATTATATGTCTAATATCCATTTATAAGTGAGTATATACCGTGTGTGTCTTTCTGCTTCTGGGATACCTCACTCAGGATGATCTTTTCTAGTTCCCACCATTTGTCTGCAAATTTCATGATTTCTTCATTTTTAATTGCTAAGTAGTATTCCATTGTGTAAATGTACCACAATTTCTGTATCCATTCCTCAGTTGAAGGACATCTGGGTTGTTTCCAGCTTCTGGCTATTACAAATAAAGCTGCTACAAACATGGTGAGCAAATGCCCTTGTTGTATACTTGAGCATCATTTGGATATATGCTTAGGAGTGGTATAGCTGGATCTTGAGGAAACACTGTTCCTAATTGTCTGAGAAAGCACCACATTGATTTCCAAAGTAGTTGTACAACTTTACATCCCCCCCAGCAATAGAGTATGATTCCTCTTTCTCCACATCCTCTACAGCATGTGTCACTTTGGTTTTTGATTTTAGCCATTCTGATGGGTGTAAGGTGAAATCTCAAGGCTTTTGATTTGCATTTCCCTGATGACGAAGGATGTTGAGCATTTTTTTAAGTATTTCTTTGCCATTTGATGTTCCTCTATTGAGAATTCTCTGTTTAGCTCTGTACCCCATTTTTTAATTGGATTACTTGATTTGTTGTGGTTTAACTTTTTAAGTTCTTTATATATTCAGAATATTAACCCTCTGTCAGATATAGGGTTGTTGAAGATCCTTTCCCAATCTGTAGGCTGTCATTTTGTTCTGATGACAGTGTCCTTTGCTCTACAGAAGCTTTTCAGTTTCATGAGTTCCCATTTATTGATTGTTGATATTAGAGCCTGTGCTGTTGGTGTTGTGATCAGGAAGTTGTCTCCTGTGCCAATGAGTTCAAGGCTTTTCCCCACTTTTTCTTCTAACAGGTTTAGTGTGTCCGTTTTTATATTGAGGTCTTTGATCCACTTAGATTTTAGTTTTGTGCAGGGTGATAAGTATGGATCTATTTGCATTTTTCTACATGTAGATATCCAGTTAGTCCAGCACCATTTGTTGAAGATGCCATCTTTTTTTCCATTGTATGGTTTTGGCATCTTTTTCAAAAATCAGGTTTCTATAAGTATGTGGATTTATTTTGTAGTGCTTTTTCACACATGTTTGTAGTTTTGTGAACATGAATAGACATTTTTACAAATTCTTTCTAAAGCTATTGATCATCATTCCCTTATCCTCAGTAATGGAATTAGCAATCATTTTGGGTCACAACTTGGCAGACATGAATCATGTATAGTTTTAATTTTTCTTTTCTTCCATTCCATAAGCTTTTATAATGAAGCCATGATACAAACTTACATGGTGCTTAACTGTGTGTATGAATTTGGCAGAAATGGCTCAATGCTTTTGTTTTAAAGGTCACCACTGGGCAGGGATAAGAAATGAGTTGCTGTTGTGTCTTTGAGATAAGTACCTCAACTAGGTGTTGTTCCTAGATTATCCAACAATGTCTCCTCATGAAACAGAAGAGGGATGGGAGAGTTTATGATGTCATTAATCCCAAACAAGTTCAAAGCTTATTAGGCTGTTGACTGACTGAATAGGCTGCAAGTTTTGTCTAGAGTTATCCAATTACCTTTCTCCTTTTTTGCGTGTAGAAATACCTCAGTGCATGTCTCTCAGCATCTCCTTACCCTACCCTCTACTGAAAGCCAGGCAGAGGAGCATAAGTAGAAGATAGTGGGTGTGGCTATTATCTGCACAATGCTTGCATCTGTATCAGACTTTCAAATAAGATTCTACGGTTGTGAAAGAAGATGAAGGAAAAAGGAACACACTGGCTTTCAGAGGAATGTCTTGAAGGACAATGAAATGGGATTATACGAAAGGTACCCTAGGTGTGACAAGCTGAGGATGTGGTGAGGTGGCATCACTTGAACAAGTGGAGCAAGTGGAGAAAGTGATATAAGTGTCACTCTGTATCTTGGTAGCACATAAGATACTGACCTTTCCTGTATAAGATCCCACATATTCTTCCATAAAAAACTGTGAGCATTGGATATGCAATTATCTCCATTTCATAAAGGCTACCATCCCTGAAGCATTTCAAGGTTTACTTCATTAGTGGTAGTTAACAGTCATAGTTTATGCCGTACTGTATAACCCCAAATTACCATGTTAATGTTTTTTTAAGGTTTATTGTGGTAAGAACACATGATACAGATGAGGGCATTTATACTTTTAATTTTTATTATATTTAGTGTATGTGTGTGTGTGTGTGTGTGTGTGTGTGTGTGTGTTTGTGCACATTTCATGTTGTGTATGTGGAGAACAGAGGACAGTTTTCGGGGTTAGCTTTCTCTTTCTACTATGTGAATCCCAGTGATTAAGTATGGCGGTCAGACTTGGATATAAGCACTTGTACCTGCTGAGCCAATTTGTTGATTCTATACTCTTGGATTTTGAAGGATCTAATATATTATTGTTAGCTACTCAGTTGTCCAGGAAATCATCTAGGGCTTACTCTTAGTTATAGAGTTTCAACAGCTTGGTTGAAATTTGACCAAGGAGTTCTTTAGAAACTCCCTTTCCTGTTCCTCCTATCTTCAACAGTCCAGCCCTGCCCATTAATTCTGTAAATTTGGCAATCTTTGATACTTTGTGTAAGTGGAATTGTGCTGTATTTTCTCTGTATAAACTGGCTTATTTCACTTGGCATAATGACCTCAAGGCTTATCTGTGCTCATGCATTTTGTAGAGTGTTCCTCCCTTTTAAGACTGAATAAATTCAGTTTCACTGCATTTATGTGATTATTCCCAGGTTGAAGGACATTTAGGTTGTTTCCACATTTCAGCTACAGTGACTAGTGTTTCAGTGAACATGAGAATGCCAATATTTTCCAGAGCCTGACTTCATCTCCTCGGAATTTTCTACCTCAGAGTGGGTTGGTGGATTACAAGACCGTAGTTATTTTTAAAATGTTTGGAGGAAACACTATCCTGCTTTCCAGAACATGTTAACAGTTTTCATTTTCAGCAATAATGATCAAATATTGATGAAGATTTGAGAAGTTGGAACCATTTATAAAACTTAGTAGTATTGATTATGTTCATAGTATTATTGAACCATTTTCACTGTTTGCAGATATTTTCATTACACCAAGGAGAAACTGTTCCCAATGAACAATAATCCCCATTACTCTAAATCCAATCCCCATCAGCCTTTCATCTGTCTATCCTTGACTTTTTCATTTTCATATTATAAATATATATGAATTCATAAACATTAATATATAGTTATAATATGGGGTCATTTAAGGTTCATATCCTACACTAGTAAAACTTCTGTAATGTTATTTATTTATTCCTTGAAAATTTAACACATTGAAGTAATGTACTTTGACCTTACTACCTCTACTGAAACACCCTGTTAACTTCATGTCTTCTTCTTCCTCTTTATTTTGCTGTTATTAGTAACATCCTGAGTTCAATCAGTGTTTTCTGGTTTTGCTTGTGTTTGAGGCCCTCCGCAGGCACACAGGCAACCTACCAGAAGTCACATTCACAAAGGAGAGTGATACTCTCTTCTTCAGCACTTATCAACTACCAAAAGTCTCTCCACTAAAGACTAGGGCCTCAGGGTTCCTTCTGTATCTCTGTGTTGAGGTTTTGATTGGCTTGATCTTGTGCAGGTAACAACACTGTGTGTTGATGTGTGCAGCAGCCAAGTCATATCTGGTCTTTAAAGTAAATACTTGAGAGTGAAATAGGAAGATTATGATATGATATGATATGATATGATATGATATGATATGATATTTTGAACTCTTTGAGGAAATGCTAAACTGTTTTCCACAGAGGCAATATGATCCCATCTTCTTGCCTGCAGAATTAGAGGGTTCCAATCTCTGTACATTCCCCTGTACTTGTTTCTAATTAAAATCATAGCACTACAGTAATAAGGAGTGCTTACACTGTGATGTTATAAAAAGTAAAAATCCCCAATATTCTATTTTACCAATAAAGACTCAGGAGCCAGATGCTGGAGTGAAAACCTGCTAGCTCAGAGAGGCAGAAAAAGCACCCATCTGATCTTCCTACTCAGCTCACTTCCCAGAAGGCAAAGGCCAAAAGCCCAAAGCTGAAAGCTTGCTAGCTCAGCTGACGGCCCAAAAGGGAAAGGCCTGCTAACTCACACAACACCCTAGAAGTAGGAAGCCAACAGCGAAAAGCCCAAGAGCTAGAGAGCTAAACTACAGGGGCTGAAGAACTCAAGAGCTAAAGACCTAAAAGCCTTTTATTCCCCTTCTTCTCCTGATCTTCCTCCTCCTCTCCCTTGTCCTCCTCCTTCATGCTCTCTTAAATACTCTTCAACTCTAAGTCCCTCCTACTACTTAATCCCTGTCAGCTGGTTTCTTGCTCCACCTCTTGACCTAGGGTTAACTTTATTAAATTCTGTGTATGCAGAATTCTCTATGGTTAAATGTGTTTGTTAGGGCTGAACCACACCAAACAAAATACCGGATCTTACAGTTCCCAAACTCCGGGATCACAATGAAATCAAATACTCATTCATAACTCTTGTTTGAATGAATCTCCCTTCACATACTCTGCCAATTTTGGGTTTAAATGGTTGAAATTCTACATATATTCTAGATATAAACACATATTGGATGTATACATACTGGATGTATGATTGATAGCAATTTATATAAACTGAAGGTCTTTTTTCTGTTTTGATATTATAAGTTGTTATAGAAAACATTATTTTGAAGACATCTTATGTATTTTTAAATTTTCCCTTTGAGGACCTGGGGTGGGGGGGAGTCAAATCTAAGAATCTACCATATATTTGTGGTGATTCATATTTAATTCTGTAGCCACTTTTAAGGGAGTGTGTGTGTATGTGTGTGTGTGTTTGTAGCACATTTTGATTTCTGGTGTGACCGAGCCTGTGCATTTATTTACCTGTAGAAGTGCATTTGTACTAGCACTACATGTTGAACAGGCTAATCCTAACTTGTTGAATGGACTTGGCCCCTTTCTTGCAAATAAAGCTGGGACTGTCTCTAGACTGTTTTCCCTCGCTGGTGTATCTGTATCTCCTTGTGCCGGTACGACACCGCTCTGATTATTGTAGCTTTATATTTCTGCTTGCTTTTAATCCTACTAACTGAGCCTTCAGTCAGCAAATATCCATCCAGTTCATAACTTTTTTCTTGTATGTGACTGAAACTACCGACGAAATTTATTATCATTAGATAATACTGGAATTGTGATCCCTCCATTAAGGAAAAAAAAATCTGCCTTGGTACACTGGTTTTATGAGGTATAGCCTAGTACAATGACATATTATCTCTTGAAGCAGAACCACTGAAAAAAGTAAAAATGGTGATAGTTACAATCAGGGGAAGGAAAGTAGAGAAACATGGACCTGGGAATTTCTATTTCACCATGGTCTGAAAATGATAAAGACAGAGATGATAGCATTTGAAAATCTTTAGCATCAAAACATCTAAAAAGTTTTTAATTGTCTTTATTTTATGTATTTGATCATTTTGTTTTGATGCATGTAATTACACCGTGTGTGTATGTGCCTGGTACCCACAGAAACCAAAAGTGGCCCACAGATACCCCAAAACTGAAGCAAAAGATGGTGTAGGCCATGTGGATGCTGGATACTAAACCTGGGTCCTCTGCAAGAAGAGTAAGTAATTTTTAACTGCTGAGGCATCTTTGTAGCCATACATTAAAACATTTGTGGTTGTAGTTTTCTAAAATTTATTTGCTAACAAAGTAGCCATTTTAAGTTTTTCTCCAAGACTCATCATTTAAGCAGGCAGTTGGCTAGGGCTCCCTTAGTAGGCATGATTTTTCTTATCTTAAGAGGATATAATTATATTTAGTATAAAAATAAAGGCAATAATTAAAAATATAATTCACCCTCTAGTTGAATTAGGCATAATAGTAACTTATAAAAATGTATATCAGGACTTGTACTAGTATCCTTTTTATTTATGTGACAAAACAGCACAGATAACCTACAAAAGGAAGGGGTTATTTGGGCTTATGGTTTCAGAGTTCACAAGGGTAGCTAGAAGGCATGGTGGCACAAAGCTGAGAGCTCACATCTTCAACAACAAGCCTGAAGCAAAGAGAGTCATCTGGGAATGGCATGAGTCTTTAAACTCTCCAAGTCCTGGAAGCCCCTGTAACACACTTCCTCTATTGAGGCCACACCTTCTAAACCTACTCAATAAGTGGCACAAACTGGAGACCGAGTATTAAAATGCCATTCAAACTACTACAGGAGATATATTTTTCTTACTAGCTTCAAGAAAAAAAAATCGCCCACAAACATATTTGATAAGTAGTTGACAGTCTATGATTTGAACGCTTGTTGAAGTTGCCATGTAGTAAAACTTTTAAATAAAGCATCTTTAAAGAGGAGTGCATTTAAAACACATCTCTATTATTTATTTCTTTGTGTGCATATATACCTGAATGAGTTTATTGCATCATATGTGTCTTTGGAGGGACACAAATAAACCTGAGCATGCTCTTGGATTTTTAAGAAGACCGGTGCTGACCAGCAGGTCACACAGCTTGTTGTTGGCAAGCCCTTCCTCTGCCTCATGAGTGCTGGGACTAAAGGTATGCTTCAACACGCTCTGCTAAATAACGAATTTATTAAAAATCTAAATACACCCTTGGTATTGGTAGTTGTTATGTATACCCTCGCATCTTTTAAGTCAATGTAGTATACCTTTTAGTATATACATATTTAATATATTATAATTTAATATATTTTTATATATTTTATTATAATATAATTTAATATATTTTTTCTTAGTTCTCAAAACCTTGATGTAAGTGTTTCTTTAGCTTTAGCTAACCTTCCTTCCCTTTCTCTTCTTCAATTTTAAGGTATTCCCCTCTCTCTCAAATCAAGAATTTCAAAGGCTCCCTGTTTTGGGGGACCAGGTGGTCAGGGACACTAGAGACAGCAGCAGGATACCAGGGCTGAGATAGAGAAAGCCACTATGAAAACAACCATAGGAAAGAAATTACTATGAACCAAAAGGCTTAGCCATACAGAAAGGGTAGGCAAGACAGGAAGTATACAAAGTAGGGACTCAGAGAAAAAAAAGTGTCATTTATTAAGGGCATTCTACTTGATGTCAGAAAATTTTTGAGTAAGTTATACTTGGAATTAAGAAAAATTTGGTAAATTGTTCACCTATATGCAAAGTATGTATTATATGTGCCTGCCATTGTTTAAAGCATTGAATAAGCATGCCATATTAGGTACTCTGTAGGATGCCTGCCACAGAGTGAGGATTCAGCAAAGTTTACATAGTGATAGTCCTGATAACGGAGTACCTGAAGTTAAAGATGACAACAGCTTTAGAAGAATGTGCATTCCTTGTTTTCTTAAACGACAAGGGCACAGAAGGGACTCTAGGAAATATACCTATTTTTTTTTTCTTATCAGTCTGCAGGTCTAAAAAAATTCCTTAGATTCCTTGTAGTACCACATACTCTGTTGACCGTGTCCATCTTGCCCCATCGAGAATGACACATGTTGTTTGTCATCATCAAAGTGATCGTTCTCTTTAAGATCAAGTTTTCTCAAGCAGGCATTAAACAAGGCATTACTTCATTATGTTCATTAATTCAAACTGGACTTGTAATCATCATTCTTCCTTACTCCATTTTATTATTTAGATGGGAGTTTATAGGAGAACACTCATATAATTTGGTTGTTAGTGAGATAAAACAAATTACAACTTGTAGATAGCGTGGGAACTGTTTTGGTGAGGAAAGCTGAACTCATAGCCTGAGTATTTAAATCCAACTGAGCTCAGTAACTTTCCCTTCTAAATGTTCTGGGCAAACAGCTGAACATATTTTTATTACAACCTCCCTGCCAAATGATTCTACATTCTGAGACATTTTTGTATCTTTATATACATCCAACCAAATATCTTGGTTAATTTGTTACAGCAAAATTGTATAACCACATGAAAGCAAGATCAAAAATTATTTTTAAGTAAGTAATTTTGCATAGGTAAGTATGCTCCTTTCTAACCTAATTTGCCATATCAACAGAACTAACAGTTTAACTTGTTAACCATCTATCTTGATGCTAGTATGAAATTAGTTTTGTTATCTGGAAAAAGAACCCTGGATTTAAGTTAAGGTCCTTGGTATTTTCAATTACTAAGTTTCAGGAACATGAAGATAAACTCATTCTTAGTTTTTTTTCTATTCTAGTCTTCAAATTTTGTTAATCAAGCATTTGTTTGTTTGTTTGTTTGTTTGTTTTTGTTTTTTAATCTCCCAAGACCAATTTGTGCTGCTCAAATACTCTGGGATGTGCAGCTTTTATTAGAATGTGGTCCATTTAGTGAGGCCTACACTCTTAGAGAAAACCATTTCTGTCTTTAAGCAGCTAACAATTTCCAGTACCTTCTTTGCTAGGGGTGTAATATGTACAGAACTCCACTTTCCATGCTGGTATTTTATCTGCCCTTGATTTTCATGGCACTTAAAAACAAATGAAACAAAAGAGCACAATGTTAGATGGACATAACATGGGTAGTTCTGGGAAGGGTTGTGGGGAAGGAATGTGAATACGATTTTTAAATGTTGTGAAAGAAAAGAAAAATTCTGTGCAAAGGAAAAGGCCTTGCTCTGCCTGTGAGGGGGACATATACTGTGCATACTGTAAGATGTTGAATTGTTGTGTATGATGACCTATTTCATCTTATATTTTTTATTGCAATGGCTCTACATTTGTTCTGTTCATGTTCAAAGATCTGCTAGAAGCCAGTTAGATGTGTCTGTCAGGACAAAGGCAGCTGAATGACTTCCAAACTTAGCCCTTAAGAGTAAGAGATGGTCCCTCTTTCTAACTGAATGTAGTTGTTATAGAACTCTGGACGTTTTTAGTCTCCCACATCAAATCAGCACTCAAGGAGGTGTAAACGAAGCTTCTAAATCTGCTGTGAATATCTGACAATTCCTATGAATATTTTTAGCAACTCTTCCCTTAGAAGGGATTTTTTTGTTTCAAATTGTTATAATAATTGAACTTTACATATTTTTGTCAAGTTTATTAATGCCTTGCCTTTGAGTTGAAGACCCTTGGCATTTATGGATTTAGCATAAGCAGTTTTGACTGTTTGCAGATGACCCTGATAGTTCATGACACACTTTGATTTCAGATTGTGCTGAGGCAAATATTGAAATGGAGCACACAGACAAGCTGATGTGTGGGAGCAAGTCATGTAGCTAATGGGTAATTCTAACTCTCTGCCTGACACCCACATCTCAATATGCTTATATTATTCTCTCCTCACTGGTTTATGGTAATTCATCTGTAACTAGAAAAACCTTTGCTAGTAAAACCTTTGTGAAAAATTCCCATAACTTACAGAAAAATCTTCAACAAGGTTGAAAAGGATAGCAGACGTTGTGATAATATGCATAAAGGAAAACCAAAATTAAATGTAATTCCAGATGAATTCAGAAGGATTTTAAAAGGATAAAGAATTTTCAGAGATGAATTCAGGGGTGGAAGATAGGTTTCAACTCTCAGACCAACTCTCACTGAGGCTGTATACACAGCATAGTATGAATTACAATTTTTGTATCATTTTTTCTCTCTTTGCTTTTTTCCTTGCCATTGTACAGAAATAGGTTAAAAATCCAATATAAGTAATATTGGCAGTTGATTATCCACTATTATATCACTCTTATATCCTCACAGCACCATGACATTTTCCTGTATCCTCATTTCTGGAGACCCATATTTGGTGACATTGGATGAATCCTGAAAATTCCAAGCCAAGGCCTGAATTCTTCCTTCAATCTATTGTTTAGTAGGTATGTTCAACATTTTGGCATTTCAATATGTCATCATCATCATCTACAAAATCGATGCATGAGTCCCTATCAGTTGAGTTACATAAACAACAAAATCAGTCAACTCCTTCACCTCTCTCTCCCCCTCCATCCATTCTTTCCTTCCTTCTCTCTCTCTTTCTCTCTCTGCCTCTCTACCTCAGTGTGTGTGTGTGTGTATGTGTGTGTTTGTGTGTGTTTGTGTGTGTGTGTGTGTATGTACAAATACAGGTACGCATGGAGGCTAGAATACATCAGACACTTTGGAGCCAAAGATACATGTAGTTGTGAGCCAACTAATATGGGTTTGGGGAACTGAACTTGGAACCCTTGGGAGAGAAGCAAGCAATAGTAACTTCTGAATCATCTATCCCAGCCAACCCTGTATTTTTAATATGTTATTATTTTGTGTTGGCTTCATTCACAGCTATCTTGGGTTATATGTGGCCTGCTGCCTATAGGCTGGACATGCCTGTTAGAACATCTATATTAAAATGCTCTCACAAAATAGAAGAGAAGGACTTAGACTCTTAAAAGGAAGAAAGCTTTGCATTCTTTCATCATTTGCTTGCCTTTCCTCTCTTACTTTCTGAGAATCCTTTCATTCTTGTTCAGATTTTCAGCCATCCCTACTAGATATCAACATGAGGGCACATGATCTGTCACTAAATAAATAAATAAATAAATATATTTTTTAGGGTATCTTCAATATTGAAAATATGAGGATGAACTATAGAAACAATTCTTTTGGAGATGGAACTGAGCATTTGAGAAAAACATGCATACAAACTACTCTCATTCCATTCTGGTTATGTGAATAATTTTTGTATTTAAAATCCTTTTTGAGCAAGAACAGTACATTATGTGTCTAGCTGGCATAACTTTTCCAACTGCAGCATGCACAGGAGGTTGGAACATCATCTTTTTATCTCTGGAACTCTGTGAACCTTAGCACATATTTGCATATCAAACCTCTATACATCTTGTTCTAAATATGCTGATTTTATGAATAAACGTAACACAATTTCTATCAAGGCCTTGAAAAATTCTTTACAAAACCTTCTACTTCCATATCTTGTAGTAACCTTTGACTGAACTTCCAACTTGTCCAGCATATTTGGGAATGTGCTACTTAGAATTTATATAACAAGAAACCTACATATATGGAATTTATCCAAAATTTAGCTGCAAATGTGGACAAAATTAAGCCATTTGATCTATATAATTACACTTTGAGATGTTGATTTTCTCTGTGGTTTTGTCATGAAATACTCAACAAACCTATGCATCTGTTCAGTTCAATTAAACACCTAATTAATTCAGCCAAGAGAAACAGTAAAAGCACTTATCTGACTTGATTGATCAGCCAGTTCAATTGAAATAGCACATCTACCACTTCACTTGGGATGAGATCAGTTGGGCATTTTTTTTCCCTGATGAAAAAGAAAGGGAGATTTTACAGAATTGACCACATCAATAAATTTCCTTGACATTCTGAAAATGCAGCCTAATTCAGCACCATGCTTTTGTTGTGCCAGAATCATGATTCCCCAAAAGACCACCACCAGGAGCTGAGTCCATTGCAAATCACATGAGGATCTTTTTATTATAATTACAAGCTGCAGCTTGGGCTCACAGCCCCCACCGCAGAAGCGTTGAAGAGCCGAGAGCCCCGTGCTCAGGTTAGTTGGGTAATTTAAGGATTCTGTTCCCTCCCAGCATGCCTAAGGCAGGGACAATTCCTACG
>CM053761.1:34615086-34632197 GCA_028658305.1 Pachyuromys duprasi
CATTTTGAATTGATTGGCTATAGGAAGGTCCCCAAACCATTAATCCCTCCCTAGGGGGATGGGCCAGTTTCCTAGCAACTGTATCTCTAGTATGTGGGTAAAGAATGTGGTAAGGCGAGTTCTTCCACTGGACCTCCCCACCCAACTATTTTAGGCCTCAAGCACTAAAAATAGTCACCTTTAATCTCTTGGTCTCTCACTTTATTTGAGAGAAGTAAATCTGAAAGTTTATAAAGTTCAGGAGAGCACAAGTCAATATTACTTGAAGGGAAAATAGATAGAAGCTTCCTAGAATAGATGGAAAGATAATTTTGGCTAAGCCAAGAAGTCTGGAGATGTAGATCTTCCCTTTGCCATGGTCAAGAGCAGACTATCAAAGATTTCCTTAAGAGCATCCCAAGGAAGGCGAATTAATAACACCTAGGGTACATGCAGAAGTCAGAGAAATAATTGAATGGAAGGAGGCAAAATTCAAAGTAAGAGTAGAATTCTTGTTTTGATGAGACAGAAAGTTATAGAAGAGATTGAAATCATTTATTTAGGAACGATACTTTGGAAAACATAAGTTTTACAAAGACCCACTCTTGCAGCGTTTCACAGTGTATCCAAGGTTGTTTTTTGTTTTTGTCCTCTTAACTTTGTTTTTCCTTTTGACTTTGTTCTTGTACAAAGCTTCACCTTCCCCATATTCACCTGTGGAGCATTTTATACATACTTCCTCATCTTTTCCTCTACCATCTCTGGAAAAGAGTTACTCAGTTATTTGTCAAGACACAAGAGTTACTCCATTTTGGATTCTAAATCCAACTCCTTATCTACCTGTTCTTTTCATGCTTTGCAAGATTGTCCTAGCTGCTTTCCTGGACCAAGACATAATCAGAACTGCCTATGAAAGACATAGAAGATTTGGGTGGAGTAAAAAAAAATACTGAAAATACACATATTGAGAATAAATTTTTCTATTTTGGACTCGGGGCAATTTTACTTACCAGACTTAGAAATTTTACTTACCAGACTTGAACATCACTCTTTTTTTCTCCCTCTTCTCCTAAATCTCTAGGAAAAAAGTAGCCTCTATTCATTGACCAACCCTCTCTTTCATGGTCATATCTGCCTCTACTGTCCTCTGTATTTTAGTGTCTCCCTTAAAAATCATTCAATTTCCTTTCCCCATTTTCTATACTCCATAGGGGCTGCTAATGTTTCCCCTAGTTTGTTTTCTAGAACATTTTTTTTTCCTTGAGAAATAATTCAATCTCAACTCTTCTCTTTTCCTACTCAGGGGGAGACCAAGATGGCAGTGACCAGTACTGACCTTAGCTGAGGGGCAGAAGATCCAAAACTCCGAAATTGGTGAGTGGAGGGGTGGCTGAAGCCAGAACATCGACACTGAAGCTTTTTGGGAGAGAGGAGACAACCCATGAGCTGGGACAGTTTTGAGACAGGTCACCCATTGATGTCTCTGGGGTCTGAGAATGGCAAATATTCGACCCTTCTGCATTTCTGCTTGCTCCAAGAAATCTCAGTTCTTCTCTTTTTCTACTCAGAGGTAATTACTTATTCAAAATTTCCATGAATATTTCTAACTTTTAAAATATTTATCTTGCATGTGTATAGTCATAAATATTATATAATAGAGTTTCAGGTTTGTTGGAAACAGGTAAAGCCTTGAGCAGAAGGCTCCCCTTCCTCACTGAGAGAAACTGCTGACCCTTAGAAGTGTCCCCTCCCCTCGCTGAGAACTGCTGACCCTTAGAAGATAACAGCCCTGCAGTTGGGGCTGGACATTCCGAGATAAGCGAGAAAAGCGGCTCCCAGGCGGAACGACATTCCAAGATAACCATAGAGGCCCCTTGCAGAACCGCTCCACCCAAGGAATGTTACCTTCCTCCTCTCTGCTCCCTCCTTTCTTCCGCTTAAACAGACCTTGACAAAGGCACTGGTTGGTCTCATTCTTCTTTCTCGTCCCTTTTTCTTTCAGGCTTGGTTCCCCTCGGACCCTCCGAATAACTAGGTCCCGCGGGTCGGGGCACAGGTTTGTGTTACCCACATATAATTTTTTTCAGGTTGCACAGGTCCTCTGAAAAGTACCTGAGTGTAATTTTTAAAATTTGTAATTTCTATAGCCTCTGCTTCTGTGGTAATGTTTGTGTACTACTTGTTTGCTCATCTAAAATAATCTTCTTAGCTCTTGATTAGGAGAGTTTGTAAGTTTTAAACTTTCCTCTTTGTCAGCTGTGTGTAAAAAGTCCCAGTTGATAATGATAGACTAAAAACCTTGTCAATTTTAATGGACCTTAGCATTTTAATTTGCATTTTATAACTGGTAGTTAAAATGAGCAAGCATTCATATTTGTATTATCGAGGGAAAGTTCCTATTCCATGGACTGTAGGTCCATACCCATTTTCCCTTACAGTATTATTCCTCCTTTAATTGCTCAATTATTTGATTTGTCAGTTTCTAAATATCTTACCTCTGCTACTTCGTTACTGTTACCTCAAAAGCATCTCTTCATTTCTTTGCAATTCAATTTCCTGTCAGGAAAACAGAGAAGAATATAGTAACAACAACTTTGTTGTAAGAATTAAATATTGAATCCTGCAGAGCAGGGTCATATATGTAGTTAGTTTGAGCTGCCAGCTTATTCTAAAATTACTACAAAATCTTAATGCTTTTGCTTGGTCAACTGTTTATTTTTCTATACATAAGTTTTAAATATCAATGTAGAAAAGTCTCCCTCCTGGTTTTTACTTTCTGTGCCTTGTTTATGAAAGTGTTCTGTTCTCCTCAGGTCTGCTACTTATTGCTCTGCTCTCAACTTTTATGGTAAAACTTGTGTAGAATCTGTACTCTATGAGCGAGATCATGTTGTGACTAGCTTTCTTTCCCTTTCTTCTTTTACTCAGCACCACCCAGGTTCATACATGTTTGTGGAGACATGGGAAAATGTTGACCTGCAGGTGAAAGGCTTCAACTTGGAGGAGCAAGTTTTGGGTATTCTGTCATGTAGCAAGTCACCACACAATTCTTAATATAGCACATATGTCCCAAAGCAAGAGAAGATTTTCCATGTTCTCACAAAGTGAAATGCTGATACTAATTGCATCTGTTTATGACATGGCATACACGTATTGAAAAACAATATTGTACCATGTCTTAGTTTGGGTTTCTATTGCTACAATGAAACACCGTCACCAAAGCAACATGGAAAAGAAAAGATTTATTTGTCTTATATTTCTACAGCAATGTTCATCATTGAAGGAAGTTAGGATAGAAACTCAAACAAGGCAGGAACTTGGAGGCAGGAAGTGACGTAGAGACCCTGGAGGGGTGCTTCTTACTGTCTTTCTTCTCGTGGTTTGCTCAGTGCCAGTGACAAGAGTTACAGCAGGGTTCTGAAACTGAGGATGGATGTGTGGAATCAGTGAAAATGAATATTCTGACCACTAGTTGAAGGTCAAGCAAGAGGCGGTGAATAGCTTTAGTGGTCTTTATTTATACATTCACCAGGCTGCTCACCTGGTCAGTGTCATTGGTTTGTTTTTTTCTTTTTCCTTTTTTTAGATTTGAAGAAATCATAACATCGGCATTATAGAAACACTAATGGTTTTCCTTTGTTTTTCTTCTCCTTCCCACTTAGTCAATCACCCCACCCCAACCATATTTTGTGCTACAAAGCACAATTTCAGCAAAAGTAAAATAAAAGTCTAGCCAGGCATGTTCTGTGGACATGAGGACACATGCCCAGCAAATGTGGTTACACAGTTGTGAAAGATGAGAGATAGATTAACCATTTGTGGGTATAATTCCAGTCATCAAACAGCACCCCTCTGTCATATACTTTCTAAGTTGCAGACAGAGGCATGCTCATTGCGCCAAGCAACCTTTCTTGATATGCACCCATCAATTCTTGATACCATCTTTCCAAGAACAATTTTTAAGTCTCTATTGTTCCAACACAGCTTCCTCAGTTTTTAAGTCTCTTTAATCAGACACAGCTTCCCCAGAAAAGTTATGCAAGCAGGTTCCACTACTCTCCACACCACTACAGGCTTATTCAGTGTGAAGGTAGCAGTCTCTCTAGAGAATTGGTTACTTGTCCCAAAATATCCAACATTAATGGTCATATCTGAGGGATCAAAAGTGGTAAAGGAAGGAGAGGATCCAGGCCTTGTCCTTGACTGTGGCTGAAAAAGTGAAACCAAATATCACCATGAGTATAAACAGCATAGCAAAGCAAGGAGAGCTTGTAGCATATACAATTTAGGTAATAAGCATAGAGGATATCAAAATTCACCACAGTCCTTGTCATGTAGGAAGGAGTTTCCATAGACCTTGCTTCATGGAGTCCCATCAGTGAAGCACTAATAGCCTGTTCTCTGAAGATGTTTCATGGCAACCACCAGCTCTGCCTGCTTTCTTATAAAACCTAGGACCACCAGCCTGGGGAGGTACCATGCACAGTGGGCTAGTCCTAACCCCATCAATCACTAATTATGAAATTGTTCTATAAGCGTCCTACAGCCTGATCTTACAGAGGAAATTTTTAATTTATTTTTATTAATTATAGTTATTCACTTTGTATCTCCCTGTACTTCCCTCCCTCCTCCCCTCCTGATCCCACCCTCCCTTCCTTTTCCCCACATGTGCCCTCCTCAAGTCCGCTGATAGGGTAGGTCCTCCTCCCCTTCCCTCTGATCCTAGTCTATCGGGTCTTATCAGGAGTAGCTGCCTTGTCTTCTTCTGTGGCCTGGTAAGACTGCACTCCCCTCAGGGGGAGGTGATCAGAGAGCAGGCCAATCAGTTCCTGTTAGAGACAGTCCCTGTCCCCATTACTATGGAACCCATTTGGACACTGAACTGGCATGGGCTACATCTCTGCAGAGGTTCCAGGCCGTCTCCATGAGTGGTCCTTGATCCTTGGCTGTAGTATCAGTCTCAGAAAAGACCCCTGTGCCCATACTTTTCGGATCTGTTGCTCTCTTTGTGGAGCTCCTGTCCTCTCCAGGTCTTACTGTCTCCCACTTATTTCATAAGATTCCCCATACTCTGCCAAAGTTTGGCTATGAATCTCAGCATCTGCCTTGATAACATGCAGGCTCCAGCCTTTCAGAGGTCCTCTGTGGTAGGCTCCTGTCCTGTTCCCTGTTTTCTCCCTCCTCTGACATCCATCCTTTCTGCCTTTCTGGATGGGGATTGAGCATCTTAGCCAGAGTTGTCCTTCTTGATTAGCTTTCTTAGGTGAACAGATGTTTATCCTATATTACATATCTAATATCCACTTATGAGTGAGAAATATTCAACATCCTTAGTCATCAGAGAAATGGAAATCAAAATGACCCTGAGATTTCATCTTACACCCATCAGAATGGCTAAGATCAAAAACTCAAGTGACAACACATGCTGGAGAGGATGTGGAGAAAGAGGAACCCTCATCCATTGCTGGTAGGAATGTGTACTTGTACAACCACTTTGGAAATCAATCTGACCCTTTCTCAGACAATTACGAAGAGTGCTACCTCAAGATCCAACTATACCATTCCTAGACATATATCCAAAAGAAGCTCAAGTACACAACAAGGACATTTGCTCAACCATGTTTGTAGAGGCTTTATTTGTAATAGCAAGAAGCTGGAAACAACCCAGATGCCCCTCAGTTAACAAATGGATACAGAAATTGTAGTAAATCCACACAATGGAGTATTACTCAGCAATAAAAAACAAGGAAATCATAAAATTTGCAAGTAAATGGTGGGAACTGGAAAAGATCATCCTGAGTGAGGTATCCCAGAAGCAGAAAGACACAGAGGCATCTTCTTAATCGAGATTCCCTCCTCTTAGATGACATTAATTTCCATCAAGTTGACATAAAACTATCCAGTACATACCTCAGAAGTATGTACATTTGCTCTATATCAATGTTTTTAATATAATTTTTTATTTATTATAATTTATTCCATCCTCAGAAGCAAACAGCATTCAGGGTTCCCTCCTTGCTGACTCCCCCTGTCTTTTACCTCTGTTGTGGTCCTTGTTTCCATTTATATTTGGGATTACTCTAAGTCTCTCTACTTTGTGCCACTGGCCAGCTTGTGAATCCTTACAACTTTTCAATTTCTGATCTTTTAAATTTTCTGCCTTGTGTCCTCAAAAACTATTTTCTTTTGGTGACTTTAAAATTATCTTTGATTTCTGAATGACACTGTCGCTTTTCTTTATGCATGTTGGTTCCATGAAACTAGGAGGCCTTTATGTTTTCTAAATGCTTATAATCTTTATTTGTGTTTATGAAGAAAACTTTCTTGTTATATTGGTTCCCAAGTTAATCCTGGAAGACATGTTAATTACAGACATTTAACTCTATAGTGACTCTTGCAGAGGAAGACCTTGGATTCTTTCAATGAATTCAGCTCTTGAGAGTAGGATGCATTGACACATACTTGTTTGGAAGTAGCATTTCACAAATGTTTCTATGAAACAGAATGATGTATTCAATTAATGCTTGTTGAATCTATATCTCCTTTCATATCTATTGAAATAGATTTTCATAAATACCATATCCATTTTCTTTAACATTTTATATATATTCATTGAAAATATTCATTCATTTATAATAATTATTGTTATCATACCCAGTTACTATTATTTCCTCCCAGCTCCCCCTAGAGTTTCTCACTCTATCTTCCTCCAAATTTCATGTCCTCCTCTTTTTCTAAAGCTAACAATCTTCTGAGTCTAATTAATATTGACTATATGCACATGGGGCAAGGCCAGCAACTGGGCATGTGCAACCTATTAGAAGCATGTGCCCAAAGGAGTGACTCTTCTTCCATCAGCTAACAATCTTCCCACCGAACATGGGACTTTGGGAGCCTCTCTATCAATCATGGGATTTTGACTCGACTGATCTTCTGTAGGAATTGTATAGGTAACTACAGGTGCTGTGCATCTATGCATACAGCAGTCATGCCAGGTTTAGAAGTCGGCATTAGATAGCTCTCCCCAACCCCGACTCCAGCTCCTACTTTTCTACTATAGAATATGCCCATTTAAACTGTATAAAGTGTGACATTCTTTTTTTTTTTCACTTTTATCTTATATTAATCACAGGTTATGTACTTTGTATGCCAGCCGTAGCCCCCTCCCCCATTCCCTCCCTATCCCTCCTCCCTCCCTCATCTCCTCCCTGTCCCTTTCCAAGTCCACTGATAGGGGAGGACCTCCTCCCCTTCCATCTAACTCTAGCTTATCAGGTCTCTCCAGGAATGACTGCAATATCCTCTTCTGTGGCCTAGCAAGGCTGCTCCTCCCTTTGGGGGGCCAGGGAGGTCGAAGAGCCAGCCATTGAGTTCATGTCCAAAATAGTCCCTGTTCCCCTTACTAGTATACCCTCTTGGGAATTGAGCTACCATTTGCTACATACAGGCAGGGGTTCTAGGTTATAACCATACATGGTCCTTGGTTGGAGAGACAGTCTCATAAAAGACCCCTGTGCCCTGATATGTTTGGATCTTGAGTTGCTCCTGACCTCTCCAGGTCATACTAACTCCCCCTTCTTTCATATGATTCCTTGTGCTCTGCCAAAGGGTTGGTTGTGAGTCTTAATCTTTGTTTTGATACCCTGCTAGGAAGAGTCTTTCAGAGGCCCTCTGTGGTAAGCTCTTGTCCTGCTACTTGTTTAGTCCTACATCCAATGTCTGTCCCATTTGACTTTCTAAGTGAGGATTAATCCTCTTACCCCAGGTCCTCTTTCTTGTTTATCATCTTTATGTGTATAGATTTCTGCATTTTTATCCTATCTTATAGGTCTATATAAGTGAGTATATACCATGTATGTCTTTCTGCTTTTGGGATACCTTACTCAGGATGATCATTTCCAGGTCCCACCATTTGCCTGAAAATTTCATGATTTCCTCCTTTTTAATTGCTGAGTAGTATTCCATTGTGTAAAAGTACCACAATTTCTGTACCCATTCCTCAACTGAGGGACATCTGGGTTGTTTCCAGCTTCTGGCTAATATGAATAATGCAGCTATGAACATAGTTGAGCAAATGTCCTTGTTGTGTACTTGAACATCTTTTGGATATATGTCTAGGAGAGGTATAGCTGTATCTTGAAGAGTCACTATTCTTAATTGTCTAATAATACGCCAAATTGATTTCCAGAGGGGTTGTACAAGTTTACATTCCCACCAGCAATGGAGGAGGGTTTCTCTTTCTCTGCATCCTCTCCAGCATGTGTTGTCACTTGAGTATTTGATCTAAGCCATTCTGACAGGTGTAAGGTGAAATTTCAGGGTCGTTTAGATTTGCATCTCCCTGATGGCTAAGAACATTAAGCATTTCTTTAAGTGTTTTTCTGCCATTCTACAATCCTCTACAGAGAGTTCCCTGTTTAGCTCCATACCCCATTTTTTAATTAGATTACTTGATTTGTTGCTTTTTAACTTCTTTAGTTCTTTATATATACTGGATATTAGCCCTCTGTCAGATATCATCTGGAGGTATGTCCATCCCTGATCTCAAGCTGTGCCACAGAGCAATAGTTATAAAAACTGCATGGTATTGGCATATAAACAGAATAGAGGATCAGTGGAATTGAATAGAAGACCCAGAAACAAACCCACACACCTATGGAAACTTGATTTTTGATAAAGAAGCCAAATCTATCCAACGGAAAAAAACATCATCTTCAACAAATGGTGCTGGACCAACTGGATGTCTATATGCAGAAAAAAGAAAATAGATTCATATTTATCACCCTGCAGAAAACTAAAGTCCAAGTGGATCAAAGACCTCAACATAACACCGAACACATTAAATCGGTTAGAAGAAAAAGTGGGAAAGACCCTAGAAATCATCGGCACAGGAGACTACTTCTTGAACAGAACACCAACAGCACAGACTCTAAGAACAAGAATCAATAAATGGGATCTCATGAAACTGAAAAGCTTCTGTAAAGCAAAAGACACTGTCATAAAATCCAAACGGCAGCCTACAGACTGCAAAAGGATCTTCACCAAATGTGACATTCTTTAAGGTATCCCAGGTATATTGTTTGCCTAGGAAAAAGTGAAATACATGTAAAGTACATTCCGTATTAGAAATTAAACATCATGAAATGAGCATGTAGATTTCCTTATTTAAGACAAACTGATGCAATCTATTTTATGGTGTCATTCAGTGGCAATCTCATTCAGTTCTTGGTATAAAGGAGTACATCATATTTCAAAGACCCTAGCCTGCAGTGGATTGATTTGCTGCCATGGTCTTCAACAATGCGTTAGAGAAGGAGTCAGAGATAGTGAGTTAATTTGAAATCTTTTGTTGGTGTGGATGAAGTGAGAAAAGTATTTATAAAACCATTAATCATACTTCAAAAAACTTGAAAATGAATCAGAGGACAGATGTAATAACTGCATCTCCATCAGCTTATTCTTGGAACTTAGAGAAATCTTATTTAACTGTTGTTGCCTTGTACCTGTTTTTTCCCTTTACTTTTATTTTGATAAATATATCTTGTCATGGAGCCATCTGTACAGCCATGAGAAATAGTTTCTTACCCGATTTATTAGGTCTATATCCAGTTTAAACGAATCCCAAAATAAAAACCAGTAAAATGTGAAATTGTATATTATGTCAAACATAATTCCAAATATAATATTAAAAAGTGCTGTGGAATCATATGCTCTGGTACTTTTAAAATATATTTAAAGTTGATCATCCTGTCACTTTGCCTTCAGGTCACTTACTGAAGAAAGACTAAAAGAAACTGATTGCTCTATTTTTCATGTCTTTTGTGTTACTATTTTCATTTCTGAAACTAAAATATAATCACATCATTTTCTTCTGACCTTTCCTTCTTCCTAGTCCATCCAGGTCTCTCTTTTCCCTCTCAAATTATTTAACTGATTTTTTTCAGTTTTTTAAAAAAATTATTTATTATTAATTACAGTTTATTCACATTGTATCACAGCTGCAGCCCCCGCTCTCATTCCCTCCCAATCCCACCCTTCCTCCCTCATGTCCTCCCATGCCATTCCCCAAGTCCATTGATAGGGGAGGACCTTCTCCCCTTCCCTCTGATCCTAGCCTATGGCTGCATTCTCTTCCTCTGTGGTCTGGTAAGGATGCTCTCCTATAAGGGGGAAGTGATCAAAGAGCCAGCCACTGAGCTCATGTCAGCAACAGCCCCTGTTCCTCTTACTAGGGTTCCCATTTGGACACTGAGCTGCCATGGGCTACATCTGTGCAGGGTTTCTAGGTTATCTCCATACACGGTCCTTGATTGAACTATCAGTCTCAGAAAAGACCCTGTGACCAGATTTCTTGGTTCTGTTGGTCTCCCTTGGAGATCCAATTCCCTCTAAGTTTTCCTATCTCCCTGTTCTTTCATAAAATTCTCTGCACTCTGCCCAAAGTTTGGCTATGAGTCTCAGCCTCTGCTTTAATACACTGCTGGGTAGAATCTTCAGAGGCCCTCTGTGGTAGGTTACTCTCTTGTTCCTTGTTTTTGCCCTCTTCCAATGTCTGTCCCGCTTGCCTTTCTGAATGATGATTGAGCATCTTACCCAGGGTCCTCCTTTGTGCTTAGCTTCTTTAGGTGTACAGATTTTAATATGTTTATTCTACACTATATGCCCACTATCGACTTAAGGTGAATATATACTATGTGTGTCATTCTGTCTCTGGGATACCTCACTCAGGATGATCCTTTCTAGTTTCCACCATTTGCCTATAAATTTCATGATTTCCTTGTTTTTAATTGCTGAGTAATGTTCCATTGTGTAAATGTACCACAATTTCTGTATCCATTCCTCAGTTGAAGGACATCTGGGTTGTTTCCAGATTCTGGCTATCACTAATAAAGGTGCTATGAATATTGTTGAGCAAATGTTCTTGTCATATGGTTTAACATATTTTGGGTGTATGCACAAGAGTGGTACAGCTGGATATTGAGGAAGCACTATTTCTAATTGTCTGAGAAAGCACCAAATTGATTTCCAAAGTGGTTGTACAACTTTACATTCCCACTAGCAATGGTAGAAGGTTCCCTTTTCATCTACATCCTCTCCAGCATGTGTTTTCCCTTGAGTTTTTCAACTTAGCCATTATGACAGGTGTAAGGTGAAATCTCAGGGTTGTTTTGATTTGCATTTCCCTGATGACTAAGGATATTGAGCATTTCTTTAAGTGTTTCTCTGCCATTCAATATTCCTCTATTGAGAATTCTCTGTTTAGCTTTGTACTCCATTTTTAAACTGGATTGCTTGATTTGTTGCTGTTTATCTTTTTGAATTGTTTATATATACTGGATATTAGCCCTCTGTCAGACATAAGGTTGGTGAAGATCCTTTCCCATTCTGTAGGCTGTCCTTTTTTCTGACAACAGTGTCCTTTGCTTTACAGAAGCTTTTCAGTTTCATGAGGTCCCATTTATTGATTGTTGGTCTAAGAGCCTGGGATATTGATGTTTTCTTCAGGAATATGTCTTCTGTGACAATGAATTCAAGGCTCTTCCCCAGTTTTTCTTCTACTAGATTTAGTGTTTCTGGTGTTATATTGACGTCTTTGATCCACTTTGACTTTAGTTTTTTTTAATTAAATTTTTATTTTTATATTACTTACAGTTTATTCACTGTATATCCCAGTTGTAGCCCCCTCCCTCATTACCTCCCAATCCCAGTCTTCCTTCATCTTCTCCCTGCCCTTCTCTAAGTCCACTGATAGGGAAGTCCTCCTCCCCTTCCATCTGACCCTAGTTTATCAGGTTTCATCAGGACTGGCTGCAATGCTGCAGTGTATAAAATCAGATGCTGAGACTCATAACCAAATCTTGAACCAAGTGCAGGGAATCATATGAAAGAAGGGGGAGTTAGTAACACCTGGAGGGGACAGGAGATCCACAAGGACCAACTGTATCTGGGCATTGGACTCTTTTCTGAGACTCATTCTCCAACTAAGGACCATGCATGGATATAATCTTGAAAGCTTGCTCAAACGTAGCCCTTGGCATCCCAATATCCAAGGTAGTTCCCTAGTAAGGGGAACAGGGACTGTCTCTGACACGAACTCACTCTTTGACCTCCTTCCCTCTGCCCGGAAGGAGAAGCAGCCTTACTAGGCCACAGAGCTGGACTTTAGTTTTGTGCAAGATGATAGATATGGATCTATTTGCATTTTTCTACATGTAGACATCCAGTTAGACCAGTACCATTTGTTGAAGATGTTGTATTTTTTCCATTGTATAGTTTTGACTTCTTTGTCAAAAATCAAGTATCTGTAGGTGTGTGTAGTTATTTCGTGGTCTTCTATTCAATTCCATTGATCCACCATTCTGTTTCTATGCTAGTACCTTGAAGTTTTTATTGCTCTTGCTCTTTAGGACAGCTTGAGATCAGGGATGGAGATGCCTCCAGATGATCTGTTGTTGTACAGGAAATTTTTTAATGATTCTGGGTTTTTCATTTTTCCATATGAAATTGAGAATTGTTCCTTCAAGTTCTCTAAAGAATTGTGTTGGTAATTTGATGGGAATGGCATTGAATCTGTAGATTATTTATGGGAGGATGTCCATTTTCACTATGTTAATCCTACCAATCCATCAGCATGGGAGATTCCATCTTCTGGTATCTTCTTTAATTTTTTTCTTCAGAGACTTGAAGTTCGTTTCAAACAGGTCTTTCGCTAGCATGGTTAGAATCACACAAAAGTACTTTATGCTATTTGTGGCTATTGTGAAGGGTATAGTTTTCCTAATTTTTTTCTCATCCTTTTTGTCTTTTGTATACAGGAGAGCTACTGATATTTTTGAGGTAATTTTGTATCCAGCCACTTTAGTGAAGGTGTTTATCAGATGAAGGAGTACTCTGGTTGAATTTGTGTGGTCACTCATGCACACTATGATATCATCTGCAAATAGTGATACTTTGACTTCTTCCTTTCTGATTTGTATCCCCTTGATCTCCTTTAGTTGACTTACTGCTCTAGCTAGGACTTCAAGTACTATGTTGAAGATATATGGAAAGAGTGGAGAGCCTTGCTTCATTCCTGATTTCAGTGGGATTGATTTAAGCTTCTCTCCATTGAGTTTGATGTTAGCTATAGGCTTTCTGTATATTGTCTTTACTATGTTTAGGTATGTGCCTTGTATCCCTAATCTTGCCAAGACTATAAACATGAATGGGTGTTGGATTTTGTCAAATGCTTTTTTGGCATTTGGTTTTTCATGTGTTTTTGTTTTCAGTTTGTTTATATGGTGAATTACATCGACTAATTTCTGTATATTGAACCACCCCTGAATTCCTGGAATGAAGCCTACTTGGTCATGTGGATTCAGTTTGCAAGTATTTTATTGAGTATTTTTGCATTAATGTTCATAAGAGAGATATGTCTAAAGTTCTGCTTTTTTGTTGGGTCTTTGTGTGGTTTAGGTATCACGGTGACTGTGGCTCTATAGAATGAGTTTGGTAATGTTCCTTATGTTTCTATTTTGTGGAATAGTTTGAAGAGAACTGGAGTTAGCTCATCTTTGAATTCTGGTAGCTCTTCTGGTAAAATTCTGTGCTGAAACTGTCTGGCCCTGGGCTTTCTCTGGACTTTTGATGACTTCTTCTGTTTCCTTAGGGTATATAGGACTATTCAATCTGTTTATCTGATCTTGGTTTAAATTTGTTAACTGGAATCTATCAAGAAAATTGTCCATTTCAGTTAGATTTTCAAATTTTGTGGCATAAAGGCTTTTGTAGTAAAATCTAATGATTGTTTGGATTTCCTCAGTGTCTGTTGTTGTGTCCTCCTTTTGTTTCTGATTTTGCTGATTTGGATCATTTCTCTCTGCTTTTTAATTAGTTTGGCTAAGGGTTTTTCTATCTTGAAGATTTTCTTAAAGAACGAGCTCTTGGTTACATTGATTCTTTGAACTGTTTTCTTTGTTTCTAATTCATTGATTTATGCTATGAGTTTATTTACAATCTTCTACTCCTCTTGGGTATGTCTACTTCTTTTTTTCCCTAAGGCTTTTAAGTTGCCATTAAGTTACTTGCATGAGATATTTCAAACTTCTTTCTGGAGGTACTTAGTGTTATGAACTTTCTTCTCACAACTGCTTTCATTGTGTCCCATAAGTTTGGGTAAGTTGTGCCTTACTGGCTTTCATAGTTTATGTTGAAAAGTCTGATGTGATTCTGATAGGTCTACCTTTATATGTTACTTGGCTCTTTCCCTTGCTACTTCAATACTTTTTCTTTGTTCTGTTGATTTAGGGTTTTGACTATTATGTGATGTGACAATTTTCTTTTCTGGTCTAGTCTGTGTGGTGTTCAGTAGGCCTATTTTCTGTTAATGAACAGCTCTTTCTTTAAATTGGGAATATTTTCTTCTATGAAATATTTTCTGGACCTTGGATTCTGGAATCTTCTTTTTCATCTATTTCTAGCATACTTAGATTTGTCTTTTCATGGTGTCCTTGATTTCTTGGACGTTCTGTGTTTTGAACTTTTCCGATTTTACTTTTCTTTGAGAGATGTATCAATTTCTGCAATTGTATCTTCAACGCCTGAGATTTTCTCTTCATCTCTTGTATTCTGTTGGTGATGCTTACCTTTGTGGTTTCTGATCTCTTCTCTAAATTCCCTAGCTCCAGGGTTTTTATCTGTTTGTGTTTTCTTTATTGATTCTAATTCTGTTTTCATGTCTTTCACTATTTCTTTCACTGTTTGAATGTGGATTTCTGACTTTCCGTGATGGCCTCTTTTTATTTATTAATTTATTAATTAATTAATTTATTTATTTATTCTTTATGTGCCTCTATTTGTTTGGCTATATTTGCCTGTATTTCTTTGAGACCTTTGTTTATTACCTCTTTATTTGCCTCTATTTTTGTGATTATTTTATTTAGAATTTTGCTTATTTCCTCTTTATGTGCCTCTAATAACTCCTTAAGCATAGCTTTAAAATCATTTTCCTGTGCTTTTAATTTTTGTACTCACTCTTCTGTGATGTTCCCTAACTCTTAGGAGTAGATATTGTAGGTGTACCAACTGGGTACTTTCGTTCCCTGAATTTTGTTCAGTTGTGGTCTTTTTTGCAAAGCAAAACTTCTTTGGTGAGAGGAAAGAACTATGCTGTTATATAATATTTTTTTCAAAAACCTACTTTATTCAACCCACTGACCAGCGTTAGGGGAGAAAGAAGGTTATTAGAAAAAGGGAGTTTCAGACCTTTTTAGATTTTACTTCTTTGGGGTGAGTCTACTCTACATTGTCCAGATACCAGCAGTTCAGTCCAAATGCTACCACCAAACAGCAACACAAATCAGCATGATTCAGCAGAAAGAGTCAGAATTCACTGACTCTGAATGAGTCAGCTAAAGCCCCAAGACTCAGTTTCTCTCTGTGAAGTGTCCAAAAAGGACTAGTAAAGCAATGTTGATCCAAAAAATGTTGTCTTACTGTCTGTGGGCTTCTCTATATCACCTCTCCTCGGAGTCCACCCATGGATGGTTTCAGCTGGCCAAAACCACACCCCTTGCATGAGACAGCCCCAGCAGTAAAACATCCTGTGTCCTCTTTAGACACCTAGACACCGTCTTGAAAAGCATCACATGACACAATCAAGTCTTCAAACAAACCAGAAACTTCCTCTTCAATATTGGAAAGTTCTATGCTAATTTTCAAGGAAAGGACAATAACCAATAGTCTTATCCAGCTGTGACAGTTATGAACTACAACAATGATGAGAATGTCAAGAAATCCCTAAGAGTACAGTTGTGGCACTCATATTGGTGGTAACCAACAACTGTGTAATTGGACTTAAGGCCCACTCAATAGGACAGAAAGTATCCCTGGTCAGTAAACGTGGTGAGGTATCAGGAGCTAGTAGAGGTCAAATATCTTAAACTACATATTACCACCCTTTGCTAAAACAGCATAATTCCTGATGGTATTCTAGATACCTATCATGTTAGCTGCATTTTGAAGTATACAAGAGATTATTTTTGATGCTTTAGATGCTGGTGCCACAGTATCTTAATGATAAAAAAAACTGATGCATCTGTAGAATGAAACATAACCTACCTACTTTCCAACCAAGGAAATTCTTTTAAAACTCTCAAGAGAACTCAGTGAAGTAGCTCCATTCAATAGCAATGCCACAGAAGTAACAATAATTTCTATTTGTGTTAGGAACAATCACTAGAAATTGAAGTAAAAAAAAAACATTAACAGTAGACAAAAATGTGAGAGGTCAAAAAATAAACTTAATAAGAAAAGTCAAAGACCGTGTTAAAGAAAAGCATAAAGTTTGAGAAGTACTAAGCAAGACTTGTGTAAATGGAGATGGAGGCACATATTCTGAAATCACAGCATTATCCATATGTCAACTCCTCAAATTAATGTGTGAATTTACTATAAATATTTGGCAGATCACAGCATGCATGAATGTGTCAAAACCTGATGTAAGTGGATTTCACAAGACTGAGAGCTTATTTTTTTTCCCACTATCAGGTTTCATGTACTGTATTTTATGTTGGTGTGATTTTGAAAATGACCATATTATAAGGAGAGAAGCAGAAATCTGTGAAAAGTTTTAATAACCATCATGTGCTTTTTATTATGATACAAACATCTATCGTGACCTGCAGTTTATACAACAAAAGGAAATAATTAATCTCTGCAGTTTACTAGAAATATATAAATAACTATCCAAAGAGCACTTTTATATATCAAGGATACTATCTTGAATTAATCTGTACGTTTTTGAAATTTTATGCATCAAGGATGAAAATCTGTAGGTTCTTCTTTTGTGTATTTGATTTTATGCTTAAAGTTTCACTTTCTAAAGCTGGACTTGTGTCTTCTGAGTGACAGATCTCTAGTTTTCATATTTTTACAGCATTTACAACAGGGTAGCTACACAAGAGGTGTTTAATAAATGCCCTTGGTATGATCAATGCTTGTTTGGATGAACAAATGGGATGGACATTGAGTGGAGGAGAAAACAAGCAACAGGACAGGAGCATGCCAAGGAGGACCTCTGGGGGGGTCAATGTAGCAATATATCAGAGCAGATATTAAGACTCGCGATCAAGACTTTGGCAGAGGACGAGAAG
>CM053761.1:34632297-34655123 GCA_028658305.1 Pachyuromys duprasi
ACTTGATGGCTGACTCTTTGACCCTCCCCCATACATGCCAGGGAGTGACAGACTGGCTAGATCCCAGGGGAGGACATTGCAGCCAGCCCTGAGGAGACAGGATGAGCTGGGGTTAGATGGAAGGGGAGGAGGTCCTCCCCCGTTGGTGGACTTGGAGTGGGCAGGGAGGAGATGAGGGAGGGTTGGGGAGGGTGGGAGGGAGTGGGGGGGCTGCGCATGGGATGCAAAGTACCTAACCTGTGATTGATATAAAAATAAATAAATTTTAAAAAATGCCCTTGGACTAAGTGATTCCAGTATATGTATGTAGTGTGAAGAAAAAAAGGTGTTACTTCTTTCCTGGTAATTATTTTGCATCTACTTACTTCACTAAATTTTTATTAGTGCTTGTTTGTATATTTCTTTACTTGTGTGTGTATGTATATTGCCAGAAGTCTAAGGTTGGGTGCACCTTCGCCTTCCTCCTTGAGTGAAACAGTCTCTTGCTGTTTACATTTTGTATGCTAGGCTAGCCTGCCTGTCTTCTTATCATGCCATAGGAAGGCTGCCATTGCAAATACAAGGAGGCACTGTGTCTGGCTTCATGTAAATTATGGGGATCTGGACCAGCTCCTCATGCTTGTTTGTTAAATGCTTTATTTACTGAGTCATTTCCCCAGCCTCTCTGGTGTAGATTTTATTTTATTTCCTGTTAATAATCATAGACTTCCCCCCCCCCTCACATAATGTATGCTGATGTTGGCGTTTCCTCCTCTAGTCTTCCCAGTTTGTTCTCACATTCCCACCTCTCCTACAAACTGGATCCATCCCCTTTCTCTCATTAGAAAACAAATAGGCTTCTAAGGGATAATAGTAGACATCAAGTTAGACCAGCACCATTTGTTGAAGATAATGTCTTTTTTCCTTTGTATGATTTTGGCTTCTTTGTCAAAAATCAAATATCCAGATGTGTGTGGTTATTTCGTGGCCTTCTATTCAATTTCATTGAGCCACCATTCTGTTTCTATGCCAGTACCATGCAGTTTTTACTACCATTGCTTCAGATCAAGGATGGAGATACCTCCAGATTATCTATTGTTGTACAGGTTTTTTTTTTTTTTTTTTTTTTAGCAATTCTGCGATTTTTGTTTTTCCATATGAAATTGTTCCTCCAAGTTCTCTAAAGAATTGTGTTGATATTTTGATGGGAATTGCATTGAAACTGTAGATTGTTTTTAGGAGGATGGCCATTTTCACTATGTTAATCCTAACAATGCATGAGCATGGGAGATCTTTCCACCTTATGATTTATTCCTGAATTTATTTCTTCAAAGACTTAAAGTTTGTTTCAAACAGATCTTTCACTGGCTTGGTTAGAGTCACACACCAAGTTACTATTAGACATATAATATAGAATAAACATACTGAAATCTGTACACCTGAAGAAACTAGCAAGAAGGAGGACCGTGGGTAAGATACTCAATCCTCATTTAGAAAGGCAAACCAGATAGATATCTGAAGAGGGTGAAACAAAAACAAGACAGAGGCCTACCACAGAGGACCTCTGAAAGACTCTACCCAGCAGGGCATCAAAGCATCTGCTGAGACTCATAGCTAAACTTTTGTCAGAGTGCAGAGAATCTTAAAGAAGGGGCTGATAAAAAGACCAGGGGGGAACTGGAACTCCAAAACAGAGTAAAAAAAAAATCTGAGCCCCGGGATTTTTTTCTGAGACTGATACAACAACCAAGGACCATGCATGGAGATAACCTAGAACCCCTGCACAGATGTAGCTCATGTCAGTTCAGTCTCCAAGTGGGTACCCTAGTAAGGGGAACAGGAGCTGTCTCTGACATGAACTCAGTGGCTGTCTCTTTGTTCACCTCCCTCTATGGGGGCTGTAACCTACCAGCACAGAGGAAGAAAATGCAGCCAGTCCTGATGAGACCTGATAGGCTAGGGTAAGATGGAAGGGGAGGAGGACCTTCCCTATCAGTGGACTGGGGAAGGGGCATGGGAGGAGTTGAAGGAAGGAGGGTGTGATTGGGAGGGGATGCATGAGTGGGCTACAGATGGGATACAAAGTGAATAAAATGTAATAAATAAAAATAAATAATTTAAAAAAGAAAATATTAAAATAAATAATTGTAAAATAAAAATAACCAAATATTTTATATTCATTATTTATTTGCTTTGTTAGCCTATGGTTCTTATTTGGCTCATTTATAGGAAATAGTATGAGGAATACTATATAGACTTTTTTCAGATTGCTAAAAGAATACTTTGTCCATTAAAATTAAATTAAAAATTTAAGAGTTCTGCTGAAAAATTGAGAAGAGATTGATGAAAGATTTTGCAATATGTTGCTGCATAGCCAATTACCTAAAGCTTTGTGTCCTGAAACATTAATAATCAGGATGTTATTTTTGTAGTTTGAACATGAAATGTCCTTGTACGTCTTGTGTGTTGAATGCTTGTTTCCAACTCAGCATTGGATATGAGGCTTTAGGAAACTGATCATATCATGAGGTCCTTGAACAAAATGATAGATCAATCCATTGGTGGGCCTGTAATTGTACCAGTAGTGGTTAGTAGACACTAGAAAGGAGAGCTTGTCTGGGGATGTGCTTTTAAAGGACATGTCGTCTCCCAGACCCCTTCTCCGTGTTTGAATCTGCCACAATATCCTGGTTCTCTGCGGGCCCACTGCAATGGGGGAATTTTCCACGAATGATCCCTCTGAAAGTGTAAGTACAAAACAAATATTTCCCTCTATTAAAATGTTGCTAAAAGCTGTTGGAAATAATAAAAAATAATTTTCTGTCTTATACCAGTCATAAAATCATAATCATAAAGGACAAAACCGAATCTAAAGGATATATTTGAATTTTATTTAAAAAATATGCAATAGAAAGTTTGGGATTACAGGGATGATTGTAATTAGCCTTGTACAAGCACTAGGATTGATTACATATAGGTGTAGATCACCTTTACTTATTAAATTAAAAAAATAATTTATACTGGGAAAATGCTCATGACCTTGCGGTATGTGACAGATATACATAGTATATATAAAGGTATGTGCACCTTAATATATACATACACACATCTTATCAAAGTCATAATCCCCTATAAAATGCACTTTATAGGATATAGTATATCATATATATACACATACAGACATATATATATATATACTTAGAGTATGTATATTTATATGTATAAACATATAGTTTTGAATATATGACTGAATGAACTAACTTTAATACATGGTATCAATTAATTTCTAAAGCGGTTATAACAACATTGATAGTTGTAAGTGTTCCACATTTTAAAATATCATTTTCTTATTAATTACAGTTTATTTACTTTGTATCCCAGCTGTAGCACCCTCCTTTGTCCCCTGCCAATCCCAAACCCCTCCCATGCCCCTCTCCAAGTCCACTGATAGAGGTGGTCATCTTCCCCTTTCCTCTGCCCCTAGCCTATCAGTTCTTATCAGGACTGGCTGCATTGTCTTCCTCTGTGGCTTGGTAAGGCTGCTCCCCCATCAGGGGGAGGTGATCAGAGAGCCTGACACTGAGTTCATGTCAGATCAGCATTTATATTGTCAATTTACCAGCCTCTACAAGAAGTTTCTTTTGATTTCAATTTACCTTTCCCAGTAACTTCTGAGTTTAAAGAAACTTTTATACTGATAAACTATTTATACTTCATGTAAAATTCCTAATTATTTATTGTGTTGATTTTTTGTTTTGTTGCTTATCTTTTTGACATATTTAATGGTATTGTATATTCTGGATATTGTATACACTACTAGAATTTTATTTATTGGTGTGTGTGTATGTATGTGAATACTTACAAACCGATTTTTTTTTCTAGTTAAGTTACACCCATAAAAATCCTAACATAAGGTATTAGGGAGTATTAAGACAGGTAACATCAGTAATTTTAGATAGCATTTTCTACATTCATATGTACAACTATGTTGTACAAAATATGTAGAATGCTCTTAATAAGGTTTTATTCTTGTCTTAGCATTTTTCTTCCCAAGAAACATCTTTGAAAGAACCATAGACTGATAATGAGGAAACTGTTGTGAATATAGGTGATATGTCTAAGTTGGTGCTTACCAAGCTCATGGAAATTTGCCAGTTTTGTTTTCAGCAAATGCATACTATGACTTTACTCTCTTTCAAAGATTTCCTTAGGCAATTGAGGTAAATTAACAAACCAAAGAAGCAATCTCCCAGCTTCCCTGGATTATTTATTCTTACAAAAGAAATAAAGATCAGATACATATAATATATAGGATAATGAAACTATCATAGGACATATGCCTAAATATAAAACAGTACATGGGATACTATAATTTTGATACCAGAGATAGAGTAAAAGGGTCTGAAGAACAGTTAAGGGTTTTTGCCTGGGTGGTGGGGATGGGTAATGTGTGATGGCACACACTTGTCTGCAAAAGGAAGTTCATTGTTGAGCGTTCAGTAACTATAAAGCTGTTGAGGCAGGGACATGGCAACAAGTGCAAGTAATCATAAAGTCAGTATGCATGATAAGAACGAAGAGTTTATGGTGCCTCAGATTATACAGTTTCAGTTTGGTTTTCTTTTAAAAAGTCATGGTTGAGTTAATTTTGTATCCATCCACTTTGATGCAGGTATTTATCAGCTGTAGGAGCTCTTTGGTAGAATTTTTTGGGATCACTCAGGTATGCTATCATATCATCTGCAAATAGTGATACTTTGACTTCTTCCTTTCCAATTTGTATCTCCTTGATCTCCTTTAATTGTCTAATTGTTCTAGCTAGGACTTCAAGAACTATGTTGAAGAGATATGAAGAGAGTGGGCAGCCTTGTCTTGTCCCTGATTTCAGTGGGATTGATTTAAGTTTTCTCCATTGAATTTATGTTGGCTATAGGCTTGCTGTATATTGTCTTTACTATGTTCAGCTATGTGCCTTGTATCCCTGATCTCTCCAATATTTTAAACATTAATGGATGTTGTATTTTGTTAAATGCTTTTTTGGCATCTAAGGAGATTATCATGTTGTTTTTTTTTCAGTTTGTTTATATGGTGGATCACACTGATAGATTTCTGTATATTGAATCACCCCTGCATTAGCCCTCCTGTATACAAAAGACAAAAGGGCTGAGAAAGAAATTAGGGGAACAACACCCTTCACAATAGTCACAAAGAAATAAAGTACCTTGGTTTGACCCTAACCAAGGAAGTCAAAGACTTGTATGAAAAAAATTATCACTCTCTGAAGAAAGAATTAGAAGATGATATCAAAAAATGGAAAGATCTCCCATGCTCATGGCTTGGCAGGATTAACAGTAAAAATGGCGATCTTACCAAACACAATCTCTAGATTCAATGCAGTTTCCATCAAAGTACCAACACAATTTTTTACAAACCTTGAAAGAAAAATTCTCAACTTCATATGGAATAACAAGAAACCCAAAATTGTCAAAACAATCCTCTACAATAAAAGATCTTTTGGAGGTATCTCCATCCTTGATCTCAAGCTTTACTATAGAGCAACAACACTAAAAACTGCATGGTCCTGGCATAGAAACGAACTGGTGGATAAATGGAATCCAATAGAAGACCCTAAAATAAACCCACACACTTATGGACCCTGATCTTTGACAAAGTCACCAAATAGAAAAAAGATACATACAACAGAAAAGAAAATACATACAATAGAAAAAATTGCGTCTTTCACAAATGGTGCTGGTTTAACTGGATGTCCAAATTTAGAAAAATGCAAATTGATTCTTATTTATGACCCTGCACAAAACTAAAAGTCCAAGTGGATCAAAGACCTCAGTATAAAACCATACACACTAAACCTGTTGGAAGAAAAATTGGGGAAGAGCCTTGAACTCATTGGCACAGGAGACAACTTCCTGAACAGAACACAAACAGCACAGGCTATAAGAGCAACAATCAATAAATGGGACCTCATGAAACTGAAAAGCTTTTGTGAAGCAAAAGATACTGTCATCAAAACAAAATGACTGCCTATAGATTGGGAAAAGATTTTCACCAACCCTATATCTGACAGAGGGCTAATATCCAGTATATATAAGGAACTGAAGAAGTTAAAAAGCAACAAATCAAGTAATCCAATTTAAAAATGGGGTATGAAGCTAAACAAAGAATTCTCAATAGAGGAATATCGAACGGCAGAAAAACACTTAAAGAAATGCTCAATGTCCTTAGTCACCAGGGAAATGCAAATCAAAATGACACTGAGATTTCTCCTTACACCCATCAGAATGGCTAATATCAAAAACTCAAGTGACAACACATGCTGGAGAGGATGTGGAGAAAAGGAAACCCTCCTCCACTGCTGGTGGGAATGTAAACTTGTATAACCACTCTGGAAATCAATCTGGTGCTTTCTCAGACAATTAGGAATAGCATTTTTTAAAGATCCAGCTATACCACTCCTAGGCATATATCCAAAAGAGGCTCAAGTACACAATAAGGACATTTGCTCAAACATGTTTGTAGCAGCTTTATTTGTAATAGTCAGAAGCTGGAAACAACCCAGATGCCTCTCAACTGAGGAATGGATACAGAAATTGTGGTACATCTACACAATGGAATATTACTCAGCAATAAAAAACAAGGAAATCATAAAATTTGCAGGTAAATTCTGGGAACTAGAAAAGATCATCCTGAGTGGGGTATCCCAGAAGCAGAAAGACACACACAGTATATACTCACTCTCATAGACATATAATATAGGATAAACCTACTAAAATCTGTACACCTAAAGAAACTAATCAAGAAGAAGGACTCTGACTAAAATGTTCAATCCCCATCCAGAAAAGCAAAGAGAATGGACATCAGAAGAAGGAGTAAACAGGGAACAAGTTAGGAGCCTGCCACAGAGGGCCTCTGAAAGGCTCTGCCCTGCAGCCTATCAAAGCAGATGCTGAGACTTATGGCCAACCTTTGGGCAAAGTGCAGGGAATCTTATGAAAGAAGTGGGAAATAGTAAGATCTGGAGAGGACAGGAGCTCCACAAAGAGTAACAGAACCAAAAAATCTGAGCACAAGGGTCTTTCCTGAGATTGATACTCCAACCAAGGACCATGCATAGAGATAACCTAGAACCCTTGCACAGATGTAGCCCATGGCAGTTCAGCCTCCAAGTGGGTTTCATAGTAATGGGAACAGGGACTGTCTCTTACATGAACTGATTGACCTGCTCTTTGATCACTTCCCGCTGAGGGGAGAGCAGCCTTACAAGGCCACAGAGGAAGACAATGCAGCCACTCCTGATGAGACCCAAGAGACTAGGATTAGAAGGAAGGAAAAGAAGACCTCCCCTATCAGTGGACTTGGGGAGGGTCATATGCGGAGAAAGAGAAGAAAGGGAGGGATTGGGAGAGGAGGAGAGAGGGAGCTAGAGGGGGGATACAAAGTGAATAAAGTGTAATTAATAAAATTTTTTTTTAAAAAGGTCATGGTTGAAAATCACCAGGGACTTTCTGTTTATTTTTTATTTGCTTTGGTATAGGATCTCACTATCTAGTTCAGAGTTAAAAATCCCTAAATCCTCCTGCCTTAACTTCTTTTGGGTTGGGATTATAGGCATACTCTACTATGAAGCTCCTCATTGAAGAATTTTAAATTGATATGTGGGTGGATAGTGTTTGTATTCTCAAACACAACAATCTGCAGGATGTATAAAGTGACTCCAGGTGGCAACATTAAGAATATATACATTTAGAAGGGACTCACCATAGTGCAAGGAGGAAATGATGACCACTCATTCTACAGTGGTAATGGAAGGATTGTTAGACACAGAAGCTGTACAAGTGGGTTGGCTTCTAGGTCTGATAACAACTGTGAGAAACACAAGGCCAAGGAGGACTCTAAGGTATTTTAACTGAGCTACTGGTAAATGCTGGAATCATATCAGAAATAGAAAACCTTGGGAAGAAACATGTTTGGGAATTACGGTAATTGACAGTTAAATTCAGAGCATATTGACTTTGCAATGCTTCTCAACAAGTAATAAAGATTCTGAGCAAGAAGTGAGTGAATGTGAGTGTGTGTATGTGTGTGTGTTTAGCTAGACTGAGCAAACACTAGATGCTAAATTTAGGATTCTCAATAAATGTATACATAGTATTTAAAGCCAAGCCTCTGGGAGCGTTCTCCCATTTACAAGTGGAGAAGAAGTCCTGATACAGCCAGAGTTAAGAAGAAGTGATCATTTGGTGAAGAAAATCAGAATAACGTGGGATCCCAAATCCTAAGACAAGGAAGGAAACAACAATAACAAATGCTGAGAAGCCAAGGAGGGACTATTGAGAAATGACCACTGAATCCAGTTCTGCAGAAACTGCTGCTGGCTGTGATATGTGTAAAACCTTCCTAGAGTGCATGGTGGAAGGAATGCACAGGAAAGGGTGACAACCATGGAGGCCACAGGATACACAACCACCAGGAGAGGCAGAGGGATGATGCCATGTTAGACAAAGGTGCACTTGGATGATGAGCCTTATAGCAAGTTGCTACAATAGCAGGAATGATCAGGTCTTAAGGACTGGTGGTGCAGAACAAAAGAAGGGCAAGAGTGCTGATACTAACTCTTCACAGGATGAAGAGCTGCTGTAGGAATCGTCGGGAACCAGTCAGTATCATTAAAGGAACAGGTACATTTGTAGATTTGATAGCTAGTAGGTGGGCAAAATTTCTCTTCCAATAGCCTGTGGATAAATGTTGCTTGGAGATTTACCAAGATGCATGTGAATTCCTAAATAAGTTTTTATTCTGCTCTCTGAAATAGGTTATGACATACATTTGGTTTTAAAACATGGAAGAGAAACTGCTATGGATGTCTGCTGTTTAGTACCATTCATTCATTCTTCTTCAGCACCACTCATTCATCGGTGGCAGATATCACTGATAACAGATGCACTTTTCTAGACACAAATCTCAAATACCTCACCACGTGTCTCCTACAGTGGGTCTGCTTATTACCAGACTGAGCACCTATGGCCATTCTCATGCTGTCTCTGTGCCATATAGGTTTAGGAACAAGCACAGTATATCGCCAAAGAGGTACATCATCTAAATTCCTTCTACCTTCAGTAGAACATCCTGTGAATAGAGCACATGACTTGCCCTTCCTCAAACACTTAATCTCATGTTCTGGTACATAGCTCATAGATCAGGAATATTTCCTTCAAAGTACAATATTTCCCATCCTCTGTCTCATCTGGAATGGAGAAAAGAACATTCATTATTTTTCTTGACTCAAAAAAGAAAACCATCTAAAAAAAATCTACCTTCAAGATCTGCATTTTCATTTACTTTAAAAATTCTTCCTTTACCTTTGAAAACTGTGGCCTGCAAAATAGATTATTAAACCCAAGTGGGTTGTTTGCATGATGGAGGAAGGGTCAACTTGGCCTCTGCCCTATCATTTTTGGTAGTCTATAGGATTTAAAGCATTTTAGAGCTACATTGTTAAGTTAAGGCAGTTTGGAATTATATAAAACATTGGGAGACAGTAGGCTGCAGGTGTTCTGTTCCCATTAAGGCACTAAAGCTTTAGCAGCATTTCCTCAATGAACCCAGAAGATAGAAAGTATGTTGTCCTTGTCATCCACATTCCAGGCAATTGTCCATCCCTTCATCCTATACATCTGTGCGTGGGGTTGTGTCCTGGTTGATCATTGTTCTCAAGAACTCCATACTTATAAAGTTTCTTTGATCAAGCCAGAGACACCATCAGCACTTAAGGGTAGAAACTGAGCCATGTGCCTTATAATGCTTGAATATATCTCTAAAAATATGCTCATTCATAGCTTCTGCCCAATTGCACCTAGCAGTGGATGGTACTAATACAAAAACATATGAGTTAAATAAGATCTTAGAACTAAGAGAAGTGAATAATAATACATTCTGTGCAACAGGAATAATGCGAAAATCACCTTACATAACAAGACATTAAATATTGACAGCATAGGGCAGTTACAAAATTCTAATTTGGTTTAAATACAAGAATGAATGGTAAGAATCCTTAATGACATTTGTTTGGTGGCTAAAGTTGTTTCAATTTACTATATTAATTTTGAGTTGTCCTTTTGTGTGTGTGTGTGTGTGTGTGTTTCTACATGGCTTAACATGCCAGTATGGGGGAAAATAGCCTTTGTGCTTTCAACCTTTAGTTCTTGTAGATGCAAGATTTATACCACACAGATTGTAAGCTTCTCTCTGCATGTTGATTCTTTGTGTTTTATAGCTCATATCCTGTTTGCTAATTTGACTATTTTTTTGACATTTCATTTGCCAGATGTATGTGCACCAGGAAGAGGAATGAAGCTGAAATTTCCAGGAAGTTCAGACTTTTATAGTCCCCTATTTTGGTAGAACATTGCCTTCCAAAGAGTAGCAGTCTTACCTTCCCACTCCATCCTGGACTGAGGTTCTCACACAGTGTCCTGTGTTACCGTACCAGACCTGAAATTGCAGCTAGTACAGGAGAATGTAAAGGTAGCCTTTCACTGAATATTGATCCACATTGCCTGCCAAATACCTCTTGACTTCCAGTTGTAGTTCCTACCAGCTTTGCCAAGCTGATAAATACCTGTCTGTTTGGTGTTAATTAAACGTGATTGTCCAAAGCCTGAAGAATAAAGATTGTGAAGGACTGGATCCTTCCTTAACTGTTCACATCTTAAGATACTACATAAGCAGCTTTAAGGATGTGTGTTTGTTTGTGTTCCTTGAAAGGAGGGAGTATTAGAAGAGAAGCTTCTGGGTAGAATTAAGAAGGAACTTTTAGAAAGACTACAGGAATCATCTGTATCCACTCTTAGTTTTAAAGCAGAAAAGCATTTTTACCTTCTTGTAGGAAATCAGATGGATTGAGAACATGCTAGTGTTTGTCAGAGTCATTGAATATGTAGTATCTTTCCCTTTATTTCTGTGGAGTTAGAAGAAGACCCCAGCATGAGATATGTCACATATGTCTTGGGGAATTTTGTGATTGTCAATAATATTTTTACAATATTTTAGTGGCTTTTTGGACTTGCAGTGAACCAAATTCCAGCTGTACTACTTCTTGTTCATGTTAATCAGAGTGGAGATGAACAAAGCCATTTGTCCTCTAAAATAATCATCCCTGGGTACTGTGCCCTATGTTAGGATACTTGACTAAAAGACAAGGATGATATAGGATCATGGTTTTCAATTCCTTTCCCATATATGGGCTTCCATAGATATTTAAAAAGTACAATTAATGCAGCTAAATATATGATTTTATTAAGTTCCATTTTTCATTTATTTATTTGTTTGTTTGTTTATTACAATTTATTCACTTTGTATTCCAGCTGTAGCCCCCTCCCTGTCTGCTTCCAATCCTGCCCTCCTTCCCTCTCCTCCTCCCATGCCCCTCCCCTAGAACACTGATAGGGGAGTTCCTCAGAACCTTCCATTTGACCCTAGCTTATCAGGTTTCAGCAGTACTGGCTGCATTGTCTTTCTCTGTGGCCTAGTAAGGCTTCTTCCCCATAAGGGGGGAGGGGGGTGATCAAAGAGACACAGCCACTGAATTCATGTCAGAGACAGCCCCTGTTCCCCTTACCAGAGAACCCATTCGGATATTGAGCTGCCATGGGCTACATCTGTGCAGGGGTTCTAGGTTATCTCCATGAATGGTCCTTGGTTGGAGTATCAATCTCAGAAAAGACCCTGAGTAAGATGATCAATCCTCATTCAGAAAGGCAAATGGAATAGACATCGGAAGAGGGAGAAAATAGGAAATAGGACAGGAGCCAACGCAGAGTGCCTCTGAAAGACTACTCAGCAGGGTATTAAAGCAGACACTGAGAATCATAGCCAAGCTTTGGGCAGAGTGAGAGAATCTTATGAAAGAAGGTGGAGATGAAAGACCTAGAGGGGACCGGAGTCCCACAAGTAGACAACAGGGCCCAGGCATCTTTCTGAGAGTAATATTAACTCCCATTTTTGTTTTGTATATTATGCCTATATTATAGTATACATTTTAGAAAATGATAACCTATTTTTTCATTTTTAGGGAGGAGTAAAGTAAGTATGGATAATTATAAATATGAATATAAATGCATTTGACACATATAAGCTTACATCTTGACAGTTCTTGATGAAGCCTTCGACTTCATTCTTTTCACCCTTTCTGTTTCATTGCATAGAATCACCTTTCCCTTCCTAACTCCTTAGTTATACTCTTTTCAAATTCAGCCTTCCAGTCTCTCATCATATTCCTCTGGCTTTCTCCATTCTGTTTTCAATTTAGTGTTTCATATTCTCTCTCTCTCTCTCTCTCTCTCTCTCTCTCTCTCTCTCTCTGTGTGTGTGTGTGTGTGTGTGTGTGTGTGTGTGTGTGTGTATTGTTCTTCCTCAAGAATCAAAGAATACGACTAACAAAGGCAGAATTGGACTAGGCAGAAGAAAAATTCTATTTAAAATAAAAATTGAAACAAAAGATGGATGACTACATTACAAATAAATATCACTATCCAAATAAATGCCACAGTAAAAGAGCTATGCATGTGAGGTTTCCCATGAAGGCAAAAGAGAGGTACCTTTGGCTTCAAATGAAAGAAACAGATAGCCAGCGGTAATAATGGTAATAGCAGTACTAATGATTGTCACTATCATTACAATAGTGGCCATTGCATGTTGAGCATTTCGTACATTCCTGCCACTGCACTGACATATTCACCTGCAAGTACAGTGCAGTTTCACTTAATTTTTACAACAATTTCAGTATGGAGGGAATAAAACAGACAGCTGTATCCATCAAGTGAATGAGGAAACTCGGGTTCCAAGTGGTCATTACTGGCTCCAGTTTATGTGACTGAGAGGTAATAGAATGTGCAGGGTGGTGGCCCAGTCTGTGTTCATTCTGCTGTGTGGCAATACTTCCTGGGGAAGGACGATAGAACTGGCAACCATTGCTATTGGTGTAGTTTTTCAGTACCCTGTTATATTCTCATTTGGTAATTTCTGTTGGATCCTTTTCCACACTCCAGGTGGTAGGACTAGCCAAAGGAAGGTTATTTGGCTCATGCCTGGCCTATTGTAGTAATATATGTCCAATCATAGGACATATTTGGACCTATTAAAGTCATCCATATTCTTTTTCTCTCTCTCTCTCTCTGAGAGTTCAGCTTTTATTAAGCAAAATATAAAGACCGCTTTTTAAAAAATACAAGCAATGTGTTTTCTCTCACTGACTTGTTTTCTTTGGGATAATTGTTATTTCATTATTTTCTATTTTCTGCCCCATATTTTTTATTGTTCACGATACTGGCTTGCATAAATATGTTTTCATGCAAATAATATAATTTATTTGAGCACAATTTCTCTCATGTCCCTTTATCTTCTTCTTTCTTACCTCTCTCCTCCTTTTCCATCAGACAGTTTAGCTTCAACTTCCATGTCATATGTACACAAATGATTAATGTATATGTTTAAAGTGTAGAACTGACAAATGAGAGAAAATATGTATCGTTTTCCTCTTAGATTTACTTCATTTAGTATCATTATCTCCTACAAACGATATAATCTCATCATTACTAATGGATGAAAAATTCATTTCATACATATGTCTTTCTATATAGTATGATATATAAAAATGTGATACTTATATGCAAATACATAATACATATATCATATTTTCCTTATCACAATTTTCATTGCTGGATACCTAGATTGTTTTCATCACCTAGCTGCTGCCAATACTCCTAAAAGACATACTAATGTGTAAGTACCTTTTTGATAGGCTGACTTAGAGTAGACTTCAGGCAAATATCCAGAAGTGATATAACTTGGTCTATTTCAGATCCCTACCCCCAAATTTAGTGAGTTGGTCTATGGAGGAGTTCCTTTTTGTCTGCATCCTTCATCAGCATTTGTTGTTTTGTTTCATTTTGTTTTATTAGTGACTATAGTGTCTCATGTGGCATGTATCACATCTTATGTATCAAAACAGTTTTAATTTTTAAATTCATTTATGTATTCACTGTCAGTTTTTGCCAAGGGCTTGTACTCTGAAGATGTTGGAAGAGGGTGTCATTTCAATCTCAGTAGCCTGAAATAATATAAACTTAGATCTTCTTTACTTTCATTGATAATCCTGATGCAAAAAGGAATCTCTATAAAAGAACAGATGAGGCCATTGCAAACAAACAAACAAAAAAGAGCTAGAAGAGTCAATGGAGATGAAGAACAGATGATGTCATTATGTCTTCAAATGTGCTGACGGCAGCCATGCCTTTCTTTTACCAAGCTAAATCTGGGTTACTACCTCTCAAAACTGAGTCAGAAATAATGACTATTAGCCACAGAGAAAAAGATAGGAAGATTGATTGAGATATCAGGACAACTGTGAGGAAAGCTGGAGGCTATTTCAGAACCCCTAATACTCTGGATAATGTAAGTAGAAGCTGGTGACATGGTGACATTGGAATGTCACTCAGAACAGAAGTGTATGGTGACACTAAGAAATCCAAGTCAAACTAACTGCAAGATGTACAGTTAATTTTCTGTGAAAATCCAGGTTAAGGTAGGTACAGGCAGGATATGTCAGCAACTTCATTATAATTTAGCAGTTATCCCAGAGTTAGTTTGTCTGTATCTGTCTGTCTACCTGCTCATCTATCCATTCAACTATGCACCCTTCCACATGCCATCAGTCCGAACATACATAGTTTCTAGCATTCTTAGTCTCTTTAATTTCTCATAGCCTTATTCCCTCATTTCCCTCTGTTATCTTGTATCCTACAAGCATTCTCAATTTACTACTTACACTGTCTGTCTCTCAATCCCTAGCATTTGAGAGCATTGGCTCTTTAAATTATTTATATTACATTGTGTGGTGTTTCTTTGCCAAAAGAGTCTTGTCACCTTTTCGCATCATAGTCTTAGTTGACATGTCAGAGTTGTAATTGTTAGTTTTGTGCTGAGATGTCTTCAGTTTTCTTCTCTGTCTACCTTGTCTTAAAATATCTTCCTGAGACTCCAGGTTCCTGGGTCCTTCTACGGGCTCTCTCCAATGTATGTCCTTATGCACTCGCTGATGTTGGCTTTTGATTTGCTCTGGTGCCTCAAATCAGTATAGAAGCTTAGTCCTTATTTATGCTTGTTATTTGCTCATATATTTACTTCTAATAGTTTGAAGTGGTTGTTTTCTTCTTTAAGGCAGAGATTATTTCCTACAATTTTCTGAATCTTCCTGCAGTTTTCTAGATGCCATGGGATCCCAAATGCACTTAGCAATTCATGATAACAAGTAAAATAATTTATTATCTACCACTTAATCTAATTTATAAATCAATTAGAGGAAAATGCTATTCACTTTATATTGTCTTGACATAATATTCAGTTATAAACTTTGGCCTAAAATCAAACTTTCACTTATCAGGAAAAGATAGAGTATTACAATGAGCACAGTTGATTTCTAATTTATGTCAAGGTTCCCCTGTAATGAAAATGGAACAGTCTCATCTTCTAAGGATGGAAAAAGCCTTAAAGTTGGAGTCAAAGTGGGGCATAACTTTGCTTTCACCATCTCTGTTCTATAATTAGTCTTTACAGCCAGCTGTTTAAAGAGAAGAAAGTAAGTTTTGATCTGGAAATCTGTATCTTCTGAGGACTCGCAGCTTTTCTGTGGAAAGCTTTAGAAATGATGTCTTCTTAAATTCTAATTGCCTTTGAAATGACAAATAATGATAAGCACAACATCTTAAAGACAAGTGAAAGTTTCATCCTAGAAAAAAGTCACATTCAAAGCTGCTTTATTCTCTTGCTTTTTTCCTTGGTCCTTCAGATTTACTGATTTTTTTTTTTTTTTTTTAGAATTTAATCACAAAATGTTCTCAGCAAAGTCTTTGCAGCTATAACAAAGTAAAGGGAGTTAATTGCTATGACCATGTCTTTCCAGCAGAGCAGGAGCGCGGGTTAAGAGGTTAATTCACATTGTTTTGAAACTGGCCAAAAATGGTTGACTCTGCTCAGCAGGTTATATTTATATTGCAAGTGACAAGCCTCCTTCAGAGGAATTACGTGTTGAAATATGAGGCACCATTTTACTCCCAGGGAGAAGACATTGTTCATAAAACAATGATTTCTTGACATCTTCAAGAAGCACATGCATAGGGCACCACTCAGATACATAACCCTGGGGATGTCTCTAGACCCAGGAGGGCACTAGATCTTTGAAACAATCTTAGCACTCTCACGGGGACCATGAAAATGTGCACAGTTCCCACACCCTCTGCTTCAAGAACAGGAATAGGTAGGATTGGTTCTTCCAGACATCTGCCGACATCTTCCAGACATCTTTGATAAAGGAAGTGAGGCTCACAGCTTCTAAGTCTGTAATACACTTTTCGCCTTAAAGCTCTTCCACACTCCAGCTATTTAACAAGGACTATCATTTCACACACCGGTGTCCCAGAAATGTGATAGGATCGACCCTGCACTTAGATAGAAAGAGCTCACAGCCCATAAGTCCATAATGGGTTCTTATATTAAAATATTTGCTTCACCAGTCTGGTGAGTGTGTGCCTCACCATCATTTCGTACACTGTTGTCCTGGAAACACACTGGTGTTTGTAGGGCTCCACTGAATCTTCTCTGAAACCTGCTTTGCTCTCCATCTAGTAGGATGTGAGGAAGATGCATATGTACTTTCCCTATGAGCTGGCTTACAACATAAAATTTAAATATTATTCATGACTCTATCCTGAGGAAAAGGCCTGTAATGGGCTGATAATCCTGGCATACCTTATTTCCTTATGTACTTTGAGGCCAAATGTATAACCTGTGTAGGATCCATTAGAAACCATTTTGGAAGTTAATGTGCTTCCTACAAACTAGGATGGATAACATTCAGTGATTGCTGGCAATCATTCATAGTCTGATATTCATTTACAACTAGGTGTCCTAGATTCTTCCCGTAACAGATTACATGGCTAAATTCCCACTGTATGTCCTCTTTTCCCTCTACCTTTCCCCCCAAAACAGGGGCTCCCCCTCCTCCATATTAACGTTCTCCAGCATATCAAGTCACATCAGGACTGAGCATATCTTCATCCCCTGAGTCCAGGCAAGGCAGTCCTGCCAGGGAGAAGTGATCCAAAAGCATGCAAAAGAGTCCATGTTAGAAACAGGTTCCCCATATTAAGACCAAGCTGCCTGTGGGCTACACATGTGCAGGGGGCCTAGGTCCAGATCATGCATGCTCCTTAGTTGCTCATGCATGCTCAGAAAGCCTCCATGGGACTGGGTTAGTTGCCTCTGTTGGTCTTCTTATGAGGTTTCTGTCGCCTCCAGGTCCTTCCATCTTTCCTCTACCACTTCCACGGGACCCCCAGAGTTCTGCCCCGTGCTTGGCGGCAAGTCCCAGCATCTGTCTCAATCTGCTGCTCTTGGCTGGAGTCTCCCAGATGACAGTCAAGTTAGGCTTCTGTCTGAAAGCATAGCAGAGTATCTTCATTACTGTCAGGGGTGACTCTCTACCTTGTGGTGGGACTCAGGTTGGACCAATTATTGTTTGGACTTTCCCTCTATCTTTGTTGCCTCATTATCCCTACACTTCTTGGAACAGATGTGGGGAGAACAAGGGTGGGAGGGGAGAGAGCTGGAACAGAAAAAGAAACTGGGAAGGGATATCTCTTGGTCAAGATGGAGGCCTACTATAGGGTAGGCTCCTGGGAGGATATGGGGGGTGATTTTAGCTTAGACTCCTAACAGGAGGGAGACGAAAACTGAAGTGACCACCTCCTAGTCAGGCAGGAGGTGAAAGGAGGGGATCAACAACTCACCAACAAAACCTGTGATCCAAAAATCGCCCTTGCACTTCCTATGTTCTTGTACTTCCTATTCTTATTGCTCACAATGATCTTGCTAGGTATGCAAATAGATTACTTCTCTCAGGTCTAATCTGCATTATACTATGTGTGTGTGTGTTAATATTCTCCCATATTATATATACTACATATTTCAGGCACTTTCTGTTGCCTGTCTCTCCTGCAGGTAAGTAGGAACTTCCTTCAGGACATGGGTTCTTGTGTATTGCTCACCATTCTATCAGTGATACCCAGAGCCCCAGATAAAATATTTGGCATGTATGTGCATTTAAAAATGAACTTTCTAAAAAAAATGAACTTTCTAGGATTTTATTGCAGTGAAGTATCTTTTCCTTTAAAAGTCCCAGATTTCTTCAGGCTTCCTAATCACAATTAAGAATTCATGATCAGCTAATATTTTCTCAATATTACATATAACATTAATGAAAGCATTTTAGAACTTGGAAAGTTGAGGCACAAGGATTGTCAGTCTTGGATAACTTCAGATTCATGCCTCAGCGTGTTATGCCTCAGCTTCCTACCTGCTAAGATTACAGATGTGTGTACCATGTCTAGCTCTGTGAGTATACTTTACTGGTTTTGAATTTTCTTTATTTTTGTTTTAAATTTTAAATTTTTATTATCATTTATTACAATTTATTCAATTTATATCCCCGCAGTAACCCCCTCCCTTGTCTCCTCCCAATCCCACCCTCCCTCTTCTCCCCCTAAACCCCTCCCCCATTCTATGGATAGGTAAGATCCTCCTCCCCTTCTGTCTGACCCTAGCTTATCAGGATTGCTTGTATTGTCTTCCTCTGTGAACTGGTAAGGCTGCATCCCCCAGGGAGAGGTGATCAAAGAGCCTGCCCACTGATTTCATGTCAGAGAAAGTCCCTGCTCCCTTTATTAGGGACTGCTCCTACTTTGAGACTGAGTCTATGGGCTACATCTGAACCTTGGTTGTAGGTCCTCTCCATGCATTGTCTTTGAATGGGGTATCATTCTCTTCAGGGCCCCCAGGGCTCAGTTTTTATGGCTCTGCTGGTCTCCTTTTGGAGCTCCTATACTCTCCTCCTTTTTTTCCCCTTTGATTTCCTGCACTCTGCACTAAGATTTTTAACTTAAAGGTTACATCTATAACTATAAAAAAATACCCAAAGGAAACATAAGAGGAAAAGTATATTCTCCCCCATAGTTCCAGTTCCTAGTCACTTTACCCCATTGTTCTAGACCTTTGCAGTGCTACACGGTGGGATCCACTTTCAGAATATGGGAGCTGACAAGCAAAGCAGACAGGAAACCCTCCTCCCTAGAAACCCCACTTCATCTATTCTTATAAGGACTGAGTTAGTCTTCCTCCCCTGTGGCCTCGTAGGGAAGTCCCAGCATGGGGAAGTTATCAAAAAGCAGGCAACAGAGTCCCTGTGAGAGATATTCCCCATTCCCTTAATGAGTAGGGCCCACGGGAAGCCTAAGATGCCCATTGGACTTATCTTCTTGTGGTCTATGCATTGTAATATTTCTATCCTGAACTATGTGACTAAAATCTGCTTATAATTGATTATATACATGTGTGTCTTTCTGTGTATGTGTTACCTCACTCAGGATGATTTTTTTCCAGATCCATTCATTTGTCTGGCAGTTTGATAATTTCCTTGTTTTTAATTGTTGAATGGCATTATCCATTCTTCTGTTGAGGGACATCTAGGTTGTTTCCAGATTCTGGCTATTACAAATAAAGATGCTATGAACATGGTTGAGCAAATGTTCTTGTTTTAGGGTGGAGTATCTTTCCTGGGTATGCCTAGGAAAGCTAGGTTTTGAGTTATGGCTATTTCTAGTTTTCTGAGAAAGGGTCAGATTGATTTTCAAAGTGATTTACAAGTTTGGGCTTCCACCAGCAATGGAGTGGTGTTCTCCTTTCTCTACATCCTCTCCAGCATGTGTTGTCACTTGAATTTTCCATCTTAGCCATTCTGCCAGGTGTAAGACAGAATCTCAGAGTCATTTTGATTTGCATTTTCCTGATGACTAAGGAGGTTGAACATTTCTTTAAGTGTTTCTCCACCATTCAAGATTATTCTGTTTAAAATTCTGTATTTAGCTCTGTATCCCATCTTTTAATTGGATTATTTGCTTTGTAGGTGTTTAATTTTTTTGAGTTTCTTATACATTCTGGATATTAGCCTTTTGTTGGATGTATTATTGGTGAAAACCTTTTTTCAGTATGTAGATTGCTAGATAATTCTATTGATAGTGTCCTTTGCTATACAGAAGCTTTTATGTTTCAACAGGTATCATTCATTAATTGTAATCTTAGAGCCTGAGCTGTTGGTGTTCTCTTCAGGAAGTTTTCTCCTGTGCCAATGAGTTCAAGGCTCTTACCCACTAAAAATGGCTATCTTACCAAAGGCAATCTACAAATACAATGCAATACCCATCAAAATACCAACACAACTTTTCACAGATCTTGAAAGAACAATTCTAAACTTCACATGGGAAAACAGAAACCCAGAATAGCTAAAAACATTTCTATACAATAATAGAACTTCTGTAGGTATCTCCATATCTGATCTCAAGCTGTACTACAAAACAATAGGAATAAAAAATTGCATAGCACTAGCATGGAAAATAGGCTGGTAGATCCATGAAATCACATCAAAGAACCCAGAAATCAACTCTCACACTTACGCACACCTGATTTTTGACAAAGGAGCCAAAACTATACAATGGAAAAAAGACAGCATCTTCAATAAATGGTGCTGGTCTAATTGGATGCCTACACACAGGAAAATGCAAAGATTTATTGTCCTACACAAAACTCATGTCCAAGTAGATCAAAGACCTCAACATAAAACCATATACAGTAAATCTGCTAGAGGAGAAAGTGGGTTAGACTTCATCTCTTAAAGGTTCTACTGTCGTCCAGTAGTTCTACTCTAGGGAGCAAGGTTTTTACAGATGCAGGCTTTCATACTCATGCCTTTGAGGACACTCAGATACAAACTACATCATATTCCTTGTGAAGCACCAAGTCTCCTCATCCCCATTTCCACCTGTGCTGCAGGTGTTATGCCTTCACCCACAGATATTCTGGAGCATTTGCTGTGACATCCTATTTGTTTTTCGTTCACATCAAGTGAAGACAAGATACTCTAGGGAGACAGGATATTACTCTGTCCCACTTTCTACTCAATATGGAGCAGAACAGCATGTGAAATCAGCTTTCTTTATGTGGATAATTTGTTGCAAAAGACTAATGTAAGTAAGAACTCCATCATTTACTTTCTTCATTTGTCTCATGTTCACAAGGTCATTGCTACCTAACTTTGAAAAAGTGTCTGTAATCTCACACCGCTCAGTGCCCAGCATTCAATAAAAAATGGTCTCCGTGAACTTGCAGTTTGAGCACCAAATCACACCCGTTCTGGATAAGAAATTATCTTTTGAAAAATGAAAGATAAGAGACCTGTGGGTTTTTTTTTTTACATTTTTCAAGAGCTTCTGATAGATGATACAAAAGGACATTATCTCATGTGTCCTGAACATTGTATTCCCTCCCCGGTTAAAGAATAAAACACAAATTACTCCATCACCCCGAAGACTGTGTGTTAATAATAACGGAAGTATGACGTTTTATAATACAATTGTTGAAATTCTTCAGAAATTTTATCATTGATTACCTGATTTTTACCAGGTAATTGATAAGTATCTTTCTTGGATCTGAAGAGATAGGCCAGCAAATAAGAGCACTTGCTTCTCTTGAAGAGACACCAGGTTTTATTTTCATTAACAAAATGATGGCTCATACTTCTCTATAAGTGCAATTCCAGGGTTTACAACACCCTATCCTGGCCTCCACAGGCACTGCATGCACACAGGGTATATATATATATATATATGGATATATATATATATATATCCATGCAAAATACATACATGTAAAATAAAAATAAAAATAACTAAATCTTTTAACAAATCTTCCCCTGTAAGTATTAGACTTCATTCATTTGAACTAACAGTGATCTATACAAGAATCTCTGTTTCATACGTGATTCTAAAATCTCTGCCTAAAAAGGATGTATAAAAGAATCTATTTCATAAATGACTCCTAAATCTCATTACATACAGTTAAAATGTTTTGTCTGTTCCTTTTGCTATCCAGTGTGGGTAGTAGAGAAAGGGAAAAGGGTCTTTCTTTCATTAAAAAAAATGAACACCTGTTCTTCTTCCTCCCAGTGATATAGACATCTGTAAACACATGTTCCCAAAGTCTTCATGAGAGATGACAAGGAAGATAGACAGATTTTCTCTTTCTCTCTCTTTTATTTGTATTGGTTTGGTTTTTTGTTTGTTTGTTTAGATATAAAAAATGGAATCATATTCAGCTAAATCTTTTGTCGCTTTTTATTATTATTTATTTTTTATTATTTACACATTTTTCATTTTGTATCCCCCCATAAGCGCCTTCCCCTCCCCTTCCAATCCCACCTTCCCTCCCCCTTCTCCATGCATGCCCCTCCCCAAGTCCACTGATAGGGGAGGTTTTCCTCTCCTTCTTTCTGAGAGTTTATCAGCTCTCATCTGGAGTGGCTGCATTGTCTTCCTCTGTGGCCTGTAAGGCTGCTCCCCCATCCAGGTGAGGTGATCAAAGAGCAGGCCAATCGGTTCATGTCAGAGGCAGTCCCTCTTCCCATTACTATGGAACCCACTAGGACACTGAACTGCCATGGGCTACATCTGCAGGGGTCCTAGGTTTTCTCTATGCATGGTCCTTGGTTGGAGTATCAGTCTCAGAAAAGACACCTGGGCCCAGATTTTTTGGTTCTGTTGCTCTCCTTGTGGAGCTCCTGCCCTCTCCCTATCTTACTATTTCCCACATCTTTCCTGAGATTCCATGCGCTCTGCCCAACAGTTGGCCATAAGTCTCAGCATCTGCTTTGATATTCTGCAGGGCAG
>CM053761.1:34655223-34710845 GCA_028658305.1 Pachyuromys duprasi
TCTTCTGATGTCCATCTGCTTTGCCTTTCTGGTTGGGGATTGAGTATTTTAGCCAGAGTTCTCCCTCTGGATTAGTTTCTTTACCTGTGCAGATTTTAGTAGGTTCATCCTATATTATATGTCTATATGAGTGAATATATACCTTGTGTGTCTTTCTGCTTCTAGGATAGCTCACTCAGGATGATCCTTTCCAGTTCCCACCATTTACCTGCAAATTTCATGATTTCCCCATTTTTAATTGCTGAGTAGTATTCCATTGTGTAGATGTACCACAATTTCTGTATCCATTCCTTAGTTGAGGAGCATCTGGGTTGTTTCCAGCTTCTGGCTATTACAAATAAAGCTGCTATAAACACGGTTGAGCAAATATCCTTATGATGTACTTGAGCCTCTTTTGGATATATGCCTAGGAGTGGTATATCTGGATCTTGAGGAAGTGTTATCCCTAGTTGTCTGAGAAAGCACCAGATTGACTTCCAGCCGTGGAGGAGGGTTCCCCTTTCTCCACATCCTCTCCAGCATGTGTTGTCACTTGAGTTTTTGATCTTAGCCATTCTGATGGGTGTAAGGAGAAATCTCAGGGTCATTTTGATTTGCATTTCCCTGATGGTTAATGACGTTGAGCATTTCTTTAAGTGTTTCTCTGCCATTCGATATTCCTCTATGGAGTATTCTCTGTTTAGCTCTGTTCCGCATTTCTTAATTGGATTACTTGATTTGTTGCTTTTTACCTTCTTTAGTTCTTTATATATACTGGATATTAGCCCTCTGTCAGATATAGGGCTGGTGAAGATTCTTTCCCAATCTATACGCAGTCGTTTTGTTTTGATGACAGTGTCCTTCTCTTTACAAAAGCTTTTCAGTTTCATGAGGTCCCATTTATTGATTGTTGCCTGTGCTATTGGTGTTCTGTTCAGGAAGTTGTCTCCTGTACCAATGAATTCAAGGCTCTTCCCCACTTTTTCTTCAAACCGATTTAATGTGTTTGGTTTTATAGTGAGATCTTTGATCCATTTGGACATTAGTTTTGTGCAGGGTGTTAAGTATGGATGTATTTGCATTTTTCTACATGTAGACATCCAATTAGACCAGCACCATTTATTGGAGATGCTATCTCTTTTCCATTGCATGGCTTTGGCATCTTTGTCAAAAACCAGGTGTCCATAAGTGTTTGGGTTTATTTCAGGGTCTTCTATTCGATTCCATTGATCTACTGTTCTGTTTCTATGCTAGTACCACACAGCTGTTATTACTGTTGCTCTATAGTACAACTTAAGATCAGGGATGGAGATACCTTCAGAAGATGTTTTATTGTAGAGGATTGTTTTAGCAATTCTGGGTTTCTTGTTATTCCATATGAAGTTGAGAATTTTTCTTTCAAGGTCTGTAAAGAATTGTGTTGGTAATTTGATGGGAATTGCATTGAATCTGTAGATTACTTTTGGTAAGATCGCCATTTTTACTATGTTAATCCTGTCAAGCCATGAGCATGGGAGATTTTTCCATCTTCTGATACCTTCTTCTTTCTTCAGAGACTGGAAATTTTTTTCATACAAGTTTTGACTTCCTTGATTAGGGTCACACCAAGGATCTTTATGTCTTTTGTGGCAATTATGAAGGGTGTTGTTTCCCTAATTTTTTCCTCAGTCCTTTTGTCTTTTGTATACAGGAAGGCTACTGATTTATTTTGAGTTAATTTTGTATCCAACCACTTTGCTGAAGGTGTTAATCAGCTGTAGGAGTTCCCTGATAGAATTTTTGGGGTCACTCAGGAATACTATCATATCATCTGCAAATAGTGATATTTTGACTTCCTCCTTCCCGATTTCTAGATTTCTATCCCCTTGATCTCCTTCAATTGTCTTATTGCTCTTGTAAGGACTTCCAGAACTCTGTTGAAGAGATATGGAGAGAGTGGGCAGTGTTGCCTTGTCCCTGATTTCAGTGGGATTGCTTTAAGTTTCTCTCCGCTTAGTTTGATGTTGGCTATAGGCTTGCTGTATATTGCGTATACTTGTTGTATATTATGTTTAGGTATGTGCCTTGTATCCCTGATCTCTCCAAGACTTTAAACATGAATGGATGTTGGATTTGTCAAATGCTTTTTGGCACCTAAGGAGATTATCATGTGGTTTTTTTTCTTTCATTTTGTTAATATGGTGGATCACATTGATGGATTTCCATATATTGAACGACCCCTGCATACCTGGAATGAACCCTACTTGGTCAAGTGGTTGATATCTTTGATGTGCTCTTGGATTCAGGTTGCAAGTATTTTGTTGAGTATTTTTGCGTCAATGTTTCATAAGGGATATTGGCCTGAAATTCTCTTTCTTTGTTGGGTCTTTGTGAGGTTTAAGTACCAAGGTGACTGTGGCTTCATAGAATGAATTTGGTAGTGTTCCTTATGTTTCTATTTTGTGGAATAGTTTGAAGAGAGCTGGAGTTAGTTCTTCTTTGAAGGTCTGGTAGAATTCTGCGCTGAAACAATCTGTTCCTGGGCTTTTTCGGATTGGAGACTTTTGATGACTGCTTCTATTTCCTTAGGGGATATAGGACTATTTAATTGATTTACCTGGTTCTGATTCAACTTTGGTAAGTGGAATTGATCAAGAAAATTGTCCATTTCATTTAATTTTTCAAATTTGTGGCATGTAGACTCTTGAATTAAGTCCTAATGATTGTTTGGATTTCCTCAATGTCTGTTGTTATGTCCCCCTTTTCATTTCTGATTTTGTTGATTTGGATGGTGCCTCTCTGCCTTTTAGTTAGTTTGGCTAAGGGTTTGTCTATCTTGTTGATTTTCTCAAAGAACCAGCTCTTGGTTTGATTGCTTCTTTGAATTGTTTTATTTGTTTCTAATTGATTGATTTCAGCCCTGAGTTTGATTATTTCTAGCTGTCTACTCCTTTTTGGTGAGTCTGTTTCTTTTTTTCTAGGGCTTTTAGGAGAGCCATTAAGTTGCTTGAATGAGAAGTCTCGAATTTCTTCTGGAAGCCATTTAGTGTTATGAACTTTCTTCTTAACACTGCTTTCATTGTGTCCCATAAGTTTGGGTATGTTGTGTCTTCATTTTCATTGAATTCTAGGAAGACTTTAATTTCTTTCTTTATTTCTTCCCTGACCCAGCTGTCATTTAATAGCAAGTTGTTCAGTTTCCATGTGTTTGTAGGATCTCTGCTATTTCTGTTGTTGTTGAGGTCCAGCTTTATTCCATGGTGATCAGATAGGATACAAGGGATTATTTCAGTCTTCTTGTATCTGTTGAGGCTTGCTTTTTGAGCAACCATATGGTCTATTATGGAGAACTTTCCATGAGGTGCTGAGAAGAAGGTAAATTCTTTTGTGTTTGGGTATAAGGTTCTGTAAATGTCTGTTAGGTCCATTTGATTCATGACCTCTGTTAGAGACATTGTTTCTTTGTTTAATTTCTGTTTTGTTGACCTGTCCTTTGTTAAGAGTGGGGTGCTGAAGTCTCCCACTAGTAATGTGGGGGATCTAGGTGTGGTTTAAGCTTTATCAATTTTTTTTTACAAATATGGGTGCCCTTGTATTGGGGCATAGATGTTCAGGATTGTGATGTCTTCTTGGTGGAGTTTTTCCTTGATGAGTATGAAGTGTCCTTCCCCATCTCTTTTTATTAATTTTGGTTGAAAGTCTATTTTATCAGATATTAGAATGGCTACTCCTGCTTGCTTCTTGGGTCCATTTTCTTGGAATACCGTCTTCCAGCCCTTTACCCTCAAGTAGTGTCTATCTTTGTGACTTAGGTGTGTTTCTTGTATGCAACAGTTTGCCGGATCTTGTTTACGGATCCATTCTGCCAGTCTCTGTTTTTTTTATTGGAGAATTGAGTCCATTGATGTTGAGAGAGATTAATGACCAGTGGCTGTTAGATCCTTTGATTTTGATGTTGGCTATGGCAGTGTGTTTGTGTGCTTGGCTACTTTTTGTTTTACTGTGGTGAGGTTAGTTATTTCCTGTGTTTTCTTGAAGGTGGTTAGTTTTCTTGGGTTGTATTTTTCCTTCTAGTATCTTCTGTAACACTGGATTTGTGTGTAGGTATTGTTGAGATTTGTTTTTGCCTTGAATATATTGTTTTCTCTGTCTATGAGGACTGAAAGTTTTGCTGGATATAGTAGCCTGGGCTGACATCTGTGTTCTCTTAGGGTCTGCATGATATCTGTCCAGGCCCATCTGACTTTCATAGTCTCTGTTGAGAAATCAGGTATGATTCTGATGGGTTTGCCATTATATGTTACTTGGCCTTTTTCTCTTGCGGCTTTTAGTATTTTTTCTTTGTTCTGTATACTTATTGTTTTGATTATTATGTTGTGGGAGGATTTTCTTTTCTGGTCTAATTTACTGGGTGTTCTGTAGGCTTCTTGTATTCTTATTGGCCTCTCCTTTAAGTTGGGGAAATTTTTTTCAATGATTTTGTTGAAAATATTTTCTGGGACTTGGAGGAGGGAATCTTATTCTTCCTCTATTCCTATTATTCTTAGGTTTTGTCTGTTTATGTTGTCTTGAATTTCTTGGATAGTCTGTGTCAGGATTTTTTTAGATTTAACATTTTCTTTGACGGATACATCGATTTCTTCCATTGTATCTTCCACATCTGAGATTCTTTCTTTCATCTCTTGTAGTCTATTGGTTATGCTTACCTCTGTATTTCCTGTTTTCTTCCCTAAGTTCTTTCTCTCCATAATTTCCGCCATTTGTGTTTTCTTTAATTTTCCAATTCCATTTTCAGATCTTGAGCTGTTTTGTTGATTTCCTTCATCTGTCTGACTCTGTTTTACTGTTTTTCCTTCAATTCCTTCAGCTGTTTGTTTGAACAATCCTCTGTTTCTTTTATTTCTTTCAGCGATTTAAGTATTTCCTCTCTAAAGGCCACATACTGTTTGGCTGCAACTTCCTGTATTTCTTTATGGATGGCCATAATATGTTTAACTCTATCTTCCTCTAGTTCTTTATGCCTTGTATTTGTTTCCTCTATTATCCTCTTCATAAGCATAGATGTTAGGTCATCTTCTTGAATTTCAGTTATGCTGGGGTGTCCAGGACTGCTTGCCCTTGGATAACTAGGTTCTGGAGATGCCATATTGCTCTGTCTTTTGTTGGTTGAGCTTTTACGCTGGCCTCTACCCACTGGGTTATCTGAGGTGTTGGGTGTTAGTTTCTGGTGGTTCCTGGAATCCTGTGGTGGAGAGAATCCCCTTGGCAGGAAGATTGTTTTTCCTGAAGGAAGCCTCCGCAGCTTTTTGGGTATGGTCACTGAATGGCCGCTGTTTTTCAGGAATTGCTACAGCTCAAGTGTACAGACCTGAGTGGTAACTGTGGTCCTTGTTAGGTCCTTGTAAGAGGGCTCTCCTCTCACCCAGAGAAGACCTGGGGAGAGCTGCCCTGCTTCTGGGTTTCTTCCTGTAAATTTAGTGAGCTGCAGCTATTGCCTGGGTGCCTTGTGGTTTGGTCAGTTTTGTTAGGGATAACTGATTGCCCCTTGGAACAGTGTCGGGGGGTTGATCTCAGGGATCCCAGGCTTCTGTAGGTCTGAGGTTGGAGCTCTGTGCCGCAGTACCTAAGCGGTAGTCAGTGGCAGGTGAGCACCGCTCTCATGTGAGCAGCAAGAGGCTAGTTGGTGCACAGCAGGTCTTTGGGCCAGCAGCTCACACACCCACCTGTCTCGGGGACCTTTTCCAAGGAATACTGGGTAACCTAAGTTGGTCTCTGTTTGCTTCCTTCCCTGTGGGGTTTTCTCTTGACAGGTAAACCCAGTCTTTGGTGCCCTGGGGCGCACAGTTCTTCTGTGGCAGAGAGTTGGGCATGCAGCAAGTCTCTGTGCTTGTGGGTAGAGTCTAGTTCAGAGATGGAAGCATGTGCCTGCCATTCTGCGGGACCCTTTCCCAGGAAAGGCTGGGTGACTAGGTCAGTCCCATTTCCTTCCTTACCTGTGCGTTTTTCTCTCGACTGGGATTCCCAGTCTCTGGTGTTTTTGTGCCCACAGCTCAGCCTGGGAAGGCGATCAGGACACACAGGCATGTGGCTCTGGTCTGGCGACTGATTGCCTGTGTGACCTGGGATCTCTTCCGGGTTCTGGCTGAGTGACCTGAGAATGGACCCGACTGGTTCCCACACCAGTCTCTCCTGGGAAACATGATTGCTGTTGTTTTAGGGTCCAGAGTTCAGGCTCTTGGTCGCTGTACCAAAAATGTTGTTCGGCAGCTCAGAAGCAGCGCCCTCCTGGCACTGCCTTGTCCTGCCCCTCCTTTTGTTGCTTTTTATTTAGTTACTTATTTATTTTACATCCCAATCATTGTCCCCTCCCTCCTTTTCTCGTGGTTCTCTTCCTCCCTCTTTCCCCTTTGCCCTCCCCTACTCCTCAGAAAAGAAGACACCCCCCTCCCCTCAATCAACCCCAGCATACCAGGTCACAGCAGTAATGAGCACTTTTTTTCTCACAGTGGCCTGGTAAGGCAGCCCCAGTCAGGGAAAGTGACCAAAAAACATACATCAGAGTCCATGTCAGAGACAGCTGCTTCTGCCTTTACTAGGGGACCCATATAGACTTCAAGCTGCCAACTGGGTACATGTATAGGGGAACTAGGTCCAGTCCATTCCTGATCCTTTGTTGGTACTTTAGTCTTTACAAGTCCCCGGGGTCAGGTTACTTTGCTCTGTTGTTCTTTCTGTGGAACCCCTGCCCACCCCTGGTCCTTCTAGCCTTTCCCCTACTCTTCCAGAAGGCTCCCTGTGTTCTGTCTGATGTTTGGCTGTGAATCTCAGCATCTGTTTGGCTCTGTTGCTGGGTAGAGCCTATCAGAAGGCAGCCATGCTAAGCTGTTATGCTTGTCATCTGTAGATGTTACACTGGTTGGGCCACTAATAGGCTCTGCCTCCACTATTAAGGGGTAGGAGAGAGGTGGGTCACTGAATTTAACAGAGGAATTGGAAACAGGAATTGGGGCCCTGTTGGTTGACTCTGCAGAAGTTATGGTTTTTCTATCTAGTTCTTTTAAATTTTACTCTTATTTAAAAATTTTTAGTATTTAAGAATTTCATGCATGTATACAATACAATATAACCTTATCTAATTGATCTTTCTGTCCTTCAACAGCTGCCTGACCTCCTCTAATATATTCCCCTCCTAACTTCATGTCCTTTTCTCCCCTTTTAAATAAATCACTAAGAACAACTAGTACTTAGGTAAGAGGTCATCACAGGAGTTAAGATAATCCACCAGTGGTCCTGCCATCAAAGGAGGATGGTTCTTTCTCCATCAGAAGTTCATCAGTAAGGGCTGGGGTTCTGACAGCCCCTTACCCGTCAATATCAGACATTCAGCTCGTGTGGTCTTTCTTGGTTACCAAAGCTAAAGTGAGTTTATGAGTGTAATACCTGTGAGTTTATCATTGCATGAGCTATGCCATACATAGAAGAGAGCATTTCACAGAACTTTCTGCTTCCTCCTCCTTAATGTTCCCTGGGTCTTGCTGGCAGGTTAATAGAGTGACACATTTGGGGCTAAGTATTCATAGTCACTTATGCTCAGCATTCTGACCAGTTATGATTCTCTGAATCAACTGCTGCCACTTCACTGACAAAGGATAAGGGCATCCTGGGTCTAAGGGTATAAACTTAAATGTTTAGAAGGCATTTTATCAATATGACCATTTAGCAAACTAACAACACGTTCCTAGTATGCATTTCTAAAGCGTTGAAAGAAGCTTTGCTGTCAAAGTCCATAAATCTGTCTCCTACAGTCTGTTTCAACTATTCAACTGGCTGATTGTTCAGATGAGAAGAAAGGGTGCATTAAATATTCTGTCACCTTAATGCAAGTCATGGTGGTAAAGAGAAACATTATTGAGAAAAGGGAAAAGGATCAGACTGAGAATGAACTTTAGGTTTAAACTTTTTGGAGGGGTTAGGAGGGTCTGAACTACTTTGTACTTACCATCTCTCTGAAGATACAATACTATGGTGAGATACCAGTTTCCTGGGTTATAAAATAGTCCACAGTCCCCTGGCTGCATAAACTAGCTAGTTCATATTTTTAGTGAAACTATAAAGTAGTCCTGTTATACTTGTGGTACTAATGATCTGGTCTAAATCCCAGATAAAACAAAATATCTCTCTGCTTATACTCTCTCATAGGGAAATAGCCAACATGATGAGTAGAAACTGGACTCTTTCCCAGGACTTTGTGACCTGTAAGCAATCTTCCCTCTAACATTTTCAGTTTGTTCTTTGCAGAGCTCTGGGTAGGTAGTTTCCTTGCATACATTTACTCGCTGTCACTCTACTGAGTTCCCAAGAGGACCCTTAATATGTCCCCAGAGTTTTATGTATGTATGTATGTATGTATGTATGTATGTATGTATCTATAATATGTAGTATACATATATAGATTATACATATTTACACACATATATTCTTCTGTGTCTTTCTTCAGAACATCAGTCATCTTGGTCTTTATAGAGTTCCAAATCTTCCTCCTAATATAGGGACTCTACCAGGTTCTTCCTGTTCTTCCTTCTTGAGTTATTATCTTTAAAATTTGACGACACTGCTATAGTTATGGTATGAATTGCCACCCCCAAAGACCTGTATGTTAAAGGCTTGATGCCTAGCCCATGATTATTGAGTGATGTTGGAGTGCTTTAGGGATGGGGTCTAGTGGAATCTGGGTCATAAGGGCATGCTCTTGAAGGGGATACTGTGGCTGTGGCCCTTTTTTGTCTTTATCTTTGCTTCTTGGCTGCCATAACTTAGTATTCTGTTTCAGGATCACTACCAACCAGGATACACTGCCTAAACGCATCACTCTGCCCCAATCTGCCACCAAACAGTAGAGTTAACCAACCATGAACTGAAAACTCTGAGCCAGAATAAACATTCCTCCTTTCTAAGTCCTTCTTCTGAGTTATTTTGTTACAGTAACAGAGTTCGGGAACAAGCAGCTGGCTTTCATCATCAAGGCCTTTCTCTTTTCTCTGTCTTTCTGAGGTCATTATCTGTCATATTGTCAAAAAATTACTGTCATATATTTTACTCTTTTTATTTTCATTTTTTCTTTTACTTCCATTTTGGATAGAAAGAGAAGTCCCATACTGCTACCTAAATTTGATAAGCAAACTACCTTTCAGAATTTTAAAGTCTGAAAGGTAGTAGTTCCATATAATGGATACAGAATTATAGACTGTAGACACTACCTTTCCCTGTTTTGCTCATTATTGTAACTGACTTTTCACTTAAGAAATGACTGTTTGAAACCATAATGTATCAAAGCACTTATATTAAAAAATATTCTGTTACGTCTAAAATGTTCTGTTATGTCTACACAGATCCTGATCAAAATTAAATCGGTTTTTGTTCAGTCTTTTTAGCAGCTGTCACAATTGTAGGCTCATCCTCTATTTTACTGAAAGCACTAAGATTCTGCTTTATTTATTTTTGGAACTTTGGAGGGTCTAATAGAATCTTCACAATAGTAGACACTGAAAAAATTGTTTAATTTGCCATTAAAATGATTTCCCTGAGTAAAACAGTGTCACTCAACAGTTCAACTCACTTTATAATGGACATATGCTTTATTTATAACTCTGCAACTAATGAAAAAAGGTGGGGAAGATATTCTTTCACTTTTTATCATTAATAACATTAAAATAACTTAACAACCAAACAATCCAAAATGTTGTAAAAAATTCTTTGTATACTTAGTTTCAATTTCTACTTAATGACTTGTGTGAAATACATAATAAATTTATAAACCAAAATTTATTATCTTTATATAAAGCAAAATGGTCATTTGCCAACCTATTTTTCAAATAGTAATACATCTTTTAAATAGACTTCTCAGGATAACTCAGTGAACATTTAGTCTCCCAAACTTACTGAGAAAGAGAATGGAAGAATTCCTCTCACTCAGTGACTCCCTGTGCCTGAGTACAGTGGCCTCACATACTTAATTCCCTCTGTTCTCTATACGGACAATGAGCAGAGCTTCAAAACATCCACAAAGGCATTTCTCAGCCAGAAAAAAAAATAGAGAAAGAAAAGAAAAGCTAAGGCCAACATTAGATTGCATCTGTTCTGAATGTTTTCTGCCTCCATTAGCAGATGTTTGGCCTTATACCCCACAGAAAGGTGTTCTTGCTGTAGACAGTCTGTCAGACGCACCACCTTGATCAAAGACTTACAACATTCACTGTTTTTTTTGAAGCAAGTGGAGATAGTAACCAACTGAGAAGTCCTGCCTTCTCATGTGTCAGAGAATAGTAGGTCCTGATGATTTTTAAATAATCCTTCAAAATGCCATCTTTGCATTTTGCCTTTATAACATAAAACACTAACCAAAACCACTTAGACGTGATATCCATAATCAAAGAATTATCACACAAAACTGCTATGGGAGTAAACTGTATTTATGTGGGAAATTGCTTGGGAAAGAAAGTTCTTAATCTACCTGAGAGACATGCCCACTACGGACATTTAACTTCATAAAGAATGTTGCTTGAAAAGTATTTGAATGTTTATTAACAACAACAAAACAAACAAACAAAACTCTTGAGTACAATGTGGAACATTTTAGCACATATTTATTTGGTAAACAGCATTTCTACAAATATTCCTCCAACCTGCAGAATGGTGCATTCATTCAAAGTTTCTTAACAATCTAAACCTTCATCTACCCAAGAGTACCCTTCCTCTCCCAATGTAGAATAAGATATAAAAAGACTCTAAATAACCATCATGCTGTGGAGCATACAAGTATTTTCCAATTGTTCTCCAAGCACCCCCTCACTTTCCTTTTCTACAAAAACAACTTTCCTTCGCTAGACAGGACTTAGAGGAGGTGCAGGCCTGCTCTCCTGCCAGTGAGGGCCAGGGACAGCTCTCCTTTGTGGTGTCTTATAAAAATTAGAAAAAAAATCTTAGTCTTAAAAGAGCCAGAACTTTTCATAAACAACATGAAAGAAATTTCCAAGCACTAAATAAATGAATGCTGTATTATACTAATATGATTAATGAAATCCAAACACTGAAAAATGATTCTTAGAGACTATAAAAAGAGCAGTGGAACACAGGGCTCCTACCACTTAGTGTGTGTGATGCAATATTTTCAGGAAATGCTCAGTAAGTGATATTCAGAAAATAGATTTTTATTTTAAATATATATGCACAAAAATGTAGACTAATCTCATATTTTTAACTAAGTAGTAAAAGATGGTCTGAAAATGGATTTTAGATTTGTGGTGAGATACTGGCAGTTGCAAAGAATGATTTATGGTCTATGACCAGAGGAAAGTTAATGCCCTCAATATGTAATAAGATTCTCCAAATATATAAAAAGATAAAAACTTTGTCTCAAACTAGGAATAGAGAGAATGCAGGTACTGACATTTAAGACAGCAAGGTAAGCAATAAAATATGAACACATACATACTTGCGTAAATATTTTTAAGGGATACACAACATAGCCTTATTTGTTTATGAAATGCCTTTGGAATCATATGCTGGAAAACATTTCTCAGACACCAAAATGAGAAGTGTATTTTAGTTCAGATTGGCTGTGAAGCAATATGTCTGTGTAGCTGTCCACAGCAGGCATTCTCCAAAACATGTTTTGAAAACTGTGGGCATGGAGATTTTGAGAGAACAGACTACAGTATGTACTATTGATGTAGTATTGATGAGATGTGAGTTTGTACAACCTTTGTAAAGGCCAGTGTGGCAATATGTATTTTTAATAAGTCTAAATGCATGCTATCTTTTCCTTTAGTCCAGTAATGCTGCTTCTTAGAACTATAAAACAATATTTAGTATAGATTTCCAGAAGCTATCTGATCATCTCCAGGGATTTATAATATAGTATTTGTTGTGGGCACATTTTCATATTTGTATAGGCCTGAAAATTCTGCAGCTGTCTAGTACAAGGATATAGGTTATATTAATGCACATTTGTTGAGTCGAATACCAAACCACCACATAAAATAAAGCTGTTGCATGCGTAATAGTGTAAAACAGCCAGGAGTTACTAAGTGTGATCCTGTGTGTGTGCGTGTGTGTCTGTGTGCATACAATGTATAGGTGGTTCAAAGCATGAATATATCTATAAAAATACATAGTCTAAAAATTATGCAGAAAATGTAATAATGGTTCCTGTAATTTTGCATGTATTTACATAATCGAATATAATATATTTTATTCTATATAATCTATTTCGAATATATTTTATATATGTACAAAAATATATGTGGGATGAATGACAATAATAATTTTTTTCACTTAAATTCTGTTTAAAAAGAAAGTAATAGAGCTGGAGAGATGGCTCAGCAGATAAGAATACTGCCTGTTCTTCCAGAGGTCCTGAGTTCAATTCCCAGCAACCACATGGTTTCTATACTGCAATATGATGCCCTTTTCAAATAGAACACACATACATTAAATAAATAAATAAATAAATAAATAAATAAATAAATAAATAAATAAATAGTGTTACTACTGTTTACAGTTGAAAATAGCTTTTTTATATCATTAAGGACACTCATGGAGATGGCCTGAAACCCCTGCTCAGATGTAGCCCATGGCAGTTCAGTGTCCAACTGGGTTCCATAGTAGTGGGAACAGAGACTGTCTCTGACAGGAACTGATTGGCCTGCTCTTTGATCAACTCCCCTTGGGGGGAGGGGGTAGCCTTACCAGGCCACAGAAGAAGACAATGCAGCCACTCCTGATGAGACCTGATAGACTAGGATCAGAAGGAAGGGGAGGAGGACCTCCCTTATCAGTGGACTGGGAGAGGGACACAGGTAGGTAATACGGAGGGTGGGATTGGGAGGGGAGGAGGGAGAGAGGTATAAGGGGGGATACAAAGTAAATAAACTGTAATTAATAAAAATTTTAGAAAGTGAAAAAATATTATGCAACTTTTGTCTTCTGTAAAAATGTCAAGTTAGAACTGGTGAGATGGCTCTGGAGGTACAGGCAGGCACCTGCTACAAAACTTGGCAGAAACTATGTGGTAGAGAGAGAACTGACTCCCCAGGTTGTCCTCTGACCTCCTCATGCATCATAGTATAAAGAGATGAAAAATTTAAAAGCAAGCTAAACTTATAAAGAATTAAAAGCTTGTTTCAAAGAGTATAATGAGATTGCATAAACTATTGTAAAAAAAAGTAACTCACAAATTAATTTGATTCTTATAGAGATAGGATTCAATGAGAGTGGTTTTTTTAAAAATTTCATTTATAGTATCTCAGGGGAGAAAAATATCCAATAGACTGGAACTGTAAAGCTTAAGCCAAAGTTTGTCCAAGGTGAAATGAGAACATGTATAACCAGAAATGCCTATGCTGAAGAGAAACTTTCCTGTGATGCTCATAAAAAGAACATCATAATAAAGCAAAATTAAACATTGATAATCCCTTTCAAAAAAAAAGATAGGCTGCATAGTGAGATGTGGAAAATTTATTAAAATGAAAAGGACTGCAGTGGATTTCATTAAGAGCTACAGCTCTAGGTTCAAGAGCAGAAAATGTCTTTAGCTTTTAAATTTTAATTTGGTTTATTATGAAAGAAATAATTAAAATGTAATTTAAAATCACTAACTTTCATTTTCTTAAAGTTAAATAGTAGCACCATGGCAGGGAGGAAAATCTAAGGCCAAGAAGCAAACACTTGGGAAAAAATGATTCCTAAGGGCTTATGAACTCATAAAAATTAACCTTTCTTGGGTATTAACGGACTAATCCCATCCCAGTGATGGTCAGTGTTGAACTTCAAATGTCAAAGACATATGATGATGTGTTACTATCAGTGTATATTTTTATTTTTAAAGGGTCTTTGCAGTAGAGTTTTGAGTAAAGTCAGATCTAATTTAGTTGCAAATAGCAACCAATTCAGTCTCACTTTAAAAATATTGAGGGACGAAAGCTGGAGAGATAGCTTGGTGATTAAGAGCACTTTGTATTCTTGTGAAGGACCCAAGTTTGGTAACCAGCACCCACTTTGGGAGACTTATAACTACCTGTAATTTCAGTTCCAGAGGATCAGATACCTCTGGCTCTCAGTGCACCTGCTCTTATCCACGTCTAGACACACATGCATATACACGTAATTAGACACACATGCATATACACGTAATTTAAGATAGGAACAAAAATGAAAGCATTTTAAGGAAGGACAGTGAGGGAAGAAGAATGACCTGCTTCACGTAAGGAAACACATGCTGAGGAACTTATGACTGATAGCGGGTAGCTCAGATAGAGTCAGCCCTATGCTCTTGCAGGTACCACACCTTCGGACCCAACCAACCTTGGATTAAAACATTTAGGAAAAAACATTACATGCTGGTAATGTAGGTCAGTGGTTGGCCACTTACATAGCATGATTCTGGTGTGAGTTTAAAAACTGAAACCGCCAAAAGAATGTACCTCCACTGCACATTCAGTCTTCATCTTTTAAAGACTGTAATAAAGCAACCATTCACCTAACATTTCCATTGCATTTTGTCTTGTAAGCAAGCTAGAGATACTCTAAGCCCTAGCTTATATTGTGGGTCACAACATAACCAAATCCGAACAATTTGACAACGCTCAATAGTTTCTGGACATGTGACAATTAAATGTTAATTGAAAACAAAATGCATAATGAATCTGAGATATTTCTGGCAGACCTCCGTATGTTGCATCATGAGATTTCCGTACAGTCTTGGCTTTTTAACACATACTATATATACTTTGTCCTTCCTGTGTCATCACACCACACAGCACCAAAGGCCACCACTGAAAAATACCATAGCTCGGACTTGAGTCTATTGTTTATACCTACAACATATTCTGCTTTTAGAGAAACATAAAGGCTTGGTTTCAGAAAACAATCATTTAATAATTTCAAAAACATTTGGTAGCAAGTGAGTAAGCCTTAGTATTGTATTGTGCTAGCATGCTCGCTTTTAAAAATTGCTGCCTGAGTTGCTGACTTGACTTTCAAGAGAAAAACTATCAAATGAATTTGAGCTTAGGACTGAGGCAGAATTTTCTTTGGTTCCTAACATGGTGCCAAACATAGAGTTAAGCACTATGTGGGGGAGGTGTGCTAAACATAGAGTTATCCACACCTGCTAAACAACTTAGGAAATACTGCACCTTAACTCATCTTCTGAAAACTACAGGAAACTAGGAAAGTTTGTAAAAGTTCAAGCATTTGCACCTTAACATTAAGTTCAACAAATGTACTCAAGCATCGTGTAGATAAGAAGTACAAATTGTGTTCAGAGTTTCATTGGGGAGAGATTTAAAGCAGATTTTGAAGCATGATTAGACTTGATGAGACCAAAAAAATTTTTTTAATGTAAGCAGTGATTAAAAAAAATCAAAGTCTGGGAGTTTTGCCTAACAGGGGATTCAGAATTGGATTGCTCTTAAGTGACACTGGCTTGTGACTAGAGATTTTGAGGTCAAGTTGCTGCCCAGAATTACTAAGGGGCAAACACTGTTAGATGTGAAGAGGTGCATGCTAAGATAAAAATAGATGTACTTTCTATGTATCCATGTGTAAAGGGTCTGTTGTTTTACTTTTTAAAATAATTATTTCATTCCACTTCAAAAAAGTTGAAAATATCCATGAACATGTTTATCACAGTGTCAATTGAATTTTGTGTAATTAGAAAATCTAGAACAGCCAACAAAGTGAAGCATCTATTACAGCATCTATTACATCTATATCGTAATGTATATAATTATCTTAAACTATCTCCATTCACATGAGCTTTTCAAAATGGTAAATTGCTCATTACCATGTTACAGGTGTAAACAGTAAGGAAATTTTTACACCCTTCAATAAAGGCTTACTAAATGGATTATTAACATAATTGATGGGGACAGATAAACAAATTGAAAAAAAAAGAGGAAGGAAGAATAGAAGCAAAACAGGAAAGCACCAACTGACATTAACTTACTCTTTCCACAGCCACTTGTCAAGCATCTGTTTTCCAGACATGCTAGTCACAGTGGTTGGCATTGATATCAAAGACAACAGCTTCCTAAGAAGAAACAAGGAATGGACTCCTCAGGAAGCTGAGGTGTACAGGAGAAAGACTTTACACGCAAAATTTACAAAGGAATTGATGAAGGTGGGGAGCTGGCGCAGCCTGGGTAATAAGACAACTTTTTCTTTGGAAAAGAGGATTCATCGGAGAATCAAGACAGAGGAACTGGCTCTGTGAAAGACATAGGTATGGCGCTGGTAAAACAAAGATTAGGGTACCTCAAATAGAAACATAAAAAGAGCTGAAACCAGGCAAGTGTGCCTATAAACTTGAGCCATGAACAAGATGGGATAAGAGTGTCTTGTGCAATGACCAATATAAACCATAGTGTTATCACAGGGAAGTAGGTATAATACAGTATAATGACATATGCACCGGGGGAGTTTTTCATATTTATTAATATGTTTTGAAATTTTGCTATCTACGATGTGCATTCCTATAATTAGGAGAAATGAGTAATTTGAAAACTTGGCACTTACATAAACAGGAATAATTAATCATCCAGGAGGCAGTGTTGGGACACCTTATTTTGCTCAGCTTTGTACTCTAGACTATGGGAATTGATGTTAATTTCCAAAGATTTGCTTTACTCTACTGGCTTCTTGTCTTCTGAATGCTAGAGGCAGCCAGAGCAGCAGGCACACAGTGAGTCAGTGTTCAGGCAGAGCTCTAGCTCTTGTCTTTTTGCTTCCTGAACTCAATGTAGAATGCTGGGAAGTTTCTTCTAACAGAGTATTCCTGATACCACATCTTCTTTAATCTGAGGAGTGTTTGAGAAGTAGGACTTCTTTAACTTTGTAGAGAATTAATTGGCCAAGCAACCTCGGAGTTGGTTCAAGCGGGGGTGGGGAAGGTGGGGGGGATGCTACTAAACAATATTCTTTGAGTCATTTTTATCTAAAATATACATTGGATATTAAGATAATATTGGGGCATTCAATTGTCTCTATTTGATAATGATACAGCAGACATTCAATAAAAATACAAGGTGACATAAGAATTCATAAATGAGTGACACTGGCAAGGACTGAAGGTGAAGGACCGTGAGCTTTAGAATCAGAGCTAAGTGGCTCACTCATCCCAGTTTTTTAAAAATCAGAGCATCATACCTTTTCTGAGTTCCTATTTCTTCATTTAATGTCTCTCTCACATCATGAGTGGGATAGAATATTTTAACATAGACCCAAACATTGTACTTTTAAAGGATATTTTGCAAACAGCTGTGTCCCACTCCAAAAGAACTTCAGAGGCGCCTTGGAAGATAGCAGGAGTTAGAAGAGGGTTTGCAGAGCAAGTGAAACTTGAGTCACTTTAAAGTATAGGTAAGCCTTGCATGGTGTGTTAGCTTTGCCTTCTGACAGCAAATAATCAAGTTACAAAGAAGAGAGGGGCTTCCAAGATGGTGGCAACAAGTGGGCACTGTATCAGAGGGGCACAGGATCCAAAACTCTGAAATTGGCATAGGTCTCCCTGCTGGGCTGAAACTGAAGTAATTGCCCCAAGCACAAGCCTACACATCAGAAGAGGGAGAAAACAGGCAACAGGACAGGAGCCTCCCACAGAGGGCCTCTGAAAGACTCTACCCAGCAGAGTATCAAAGCAAATGCTGAAACTCACAGCCAACCTTTGGGCTGAGTTCAGGGAAACTTATGAAAAAGGGGAGATAGAAAGACCTGGAGGGGACAGGAGCTCCACAAGGAGAGCAACAGAATTTTAAAAATCTGGGCACATGGGTCTTTTCTGAGACTGATGTTCCAACCAAGGACCATGCATGAAGATAACCTATAACTCCTGCAGAGATGTAGCACAGTGGCAACTCAGTCTCCAAGTGGGTTCTCTAGTAATGGGAATAGGGACTGTCTCTGAAGTGAACTCAGTGGCTGGCTCTTTGAGCACCTCCCCCCCACCCCCCTGATGGGGGAGCAGCCTTAACAGGCCACAGAGGAAGGCAATGCAGCCACTCCTGATGAGAACTGATAGGCTATGGTCAGAGGGAAGGGGAGCAGGACTTGCCCTATCAGTGGACTTGGGGAGGGACATGGAAGGAGGTGAGTGAGGAAGGGTGGGATTGGGAGGGGATGAGAGAGTGGGCTACAGTGGGGATAAAAAGTGAATAAACTGCAATTTATAAAAATAATAAATTAATTTAAAAAACAAAGAAGAGTTTTGCTGCATGACTCTGAAAGTTTTAGAGGCGATGCTGCATGAGCATGGGCTACCATAAACATCAAGATAAAGTGTATTCTGGAGCAAGCATGTCTCATTTATGGGTGGGATGCAAAGAAAGGAAAAGAACTGATCCCCACTGTCCCCTCCTAAGGCAGATAACTAGTGATCTAAAGACCTCCTATTAGGCCCCACTTCCTGAAGATTCTACCACCTTATTTTAATACCACACTGAGGGCAAAGTCTTTAGCACACTACTTGTTGCTTGCAAATCTCATTCCTCACATGTGAATCCACAGTGAAGGAAGCAAGAGTTAAGCACCTTGTAATTAACCCTCTTTTTTTCCAAGTGAAACTTCCAGAATATTTTAACAAAAGATGGAAATGCCCCTTTTGTTCACTTTTGTGTAATATTATTTGTCTTTGAAGTGGTTTCTCCCAGTGGTGATATGACAAACATTTCATGAAATCCTTTCCTCCTCATCTCACTTCAGATTAAACCTGGTAAGGTCAGAACACGGTGACTGTTCCATTGCTAGAGACTAGATGTTCATGGAGCATCTTAGTGGGATAGCCTCATTATTGTTTGCTATTGGTTTGTTGGTTTGTTTGTTTGTTTGTTTCACTGTTTTAAGGCATTGTCAACTGCATTGACCCATGGACAGGGTAGAAACTCAGCTCTTTGTGCAAGTACCTCTAAAACATTGTTGGGCCTTTCACATCTAGGAGTTTTTCCAAATCCCGAAACCCTGACACAAATCTCTGTTTGTTCTGCTGTAGCAGGAGAAGCACTTAAAGCAGAACTGACTATCTTGCCTTCCTTCACCTTCTTTTCATCTACAGGAATTTGTCTGTGCTGTAAGGCATGGGGTAAGTCAACATCAGACTTCTCTTATTGCTCTGATGCCAGCAATGGGTTGGGACAGAGAAGTCACAAAAATCAGAAACCCCATGGCTTTTTCAAACATCTTTAGTGTAAAGTATCTTCCCTTCCTCCCTTTCCATTCTATTACTCTCTCCCTATGTCAAACACACTTACCCCCACTTTTCCCCTTCACCATTTGTAGCACCCAAGTCCTACTATTCTGCTGTGTAAAGCCCCACCCCATATTTGATTTTGTGGTACTGTACCAATTTTCTGTTTCTTGACACTTTCACCTAGCTTTGCAATTGACCCCGAGGAAAGCATCATGAAAGAAACATGTCTTAGGAATGAATAGACCTTTTTCAAAATAAAAGCTACTTTTTACAACCCTGTTGCTTCCCAAGATAAAACATGGAGGTAATTTGTTTATTCTCAATTCGTCAAGGGAACTGATCCCAGCTGCAAACATGTTTCAGATTCCCTTAGAACAGTGGTGTTCAACCTTCCTAATGACATTTTAACACAGTTTCTCATGTTGTGTGACCCCCAACCATAAAATTATTTCATTACTAGCTCATAAACTGTAATGTTGCTACTGTTAATGAATTGTAATGTAAATATCTGATATGCAGGCTGTCTGATAGACGACCACCAAAGGGGTGGCGAACCGTGGGTTGAGAACTGCATTACAGAAATCAGCCTGCTCATGCCTGGGTCTCTGGGGATTGAAGGCTGACATCACTACTTATCACATAGGAGGTGGTTGCACTTGCTTAAGAGAGGACAGGGCTTGTCTTCGATATGTCTTTGCTAAGAGGCTCAGGATAGTATCAACTTCCTGTCTTAAAGGCCTGGAGTGACTGAATTCTGAGCTGATGTACTTATGCCAGCTTGCTCTGATTTTTACAAAAACTATCACATTTGCTCAGGTCCCTTTGGTGGGTGGCACAGTATTTGGTGAGCAAAAGGTGTATTTGAAAATGATGTGGAATAGGTTTTATACCCTGGACCCCTGTGATATAAGTGGGGAACTCAATCCTAAAAGTTGTTCTGTGATTTCCGGATGGATATCTAGGTACTTTCCACTTATCACCCCTTAGGAAAATGCCATTATATGTGCACGTATATGTGCACGTATATGTACACAGTTTTATGTGGCTATGATAAGCTCTCCTAGGTACCACCTAGCTTATTCATTCTTCAGATCTTGGCTCAAGCCTCCCTTTCCTGGAAGAAGTCTTCTGGTCTGATGTACGCTGCTCACTCCAGTGAGCCCACTGCACCATCAGTCATCAAATGACCTCGCTTCGCACCTCTCAGAAGTGCATATAAACATTACATGTTGGATATGTGGTCAATACCAGCCAACACTTGTTCAATTAGTGAAATTGACCAAGGCTAGTGAGAGTTTACAGCCTCTGATTCACACAAATTCTTGTGTCTGTTGGGTTCTCCAAAAAACATTAAAAGTTTGCATTAAAACAGACATCAATGATAACAGGTTATTTGCCTGAGGCCATCTATAACCTGGAGCTCTGAAATTATTTTATCTGTGTTTTTCTGGGTTAAAAAGCACTTAATGTGGTGGGGCGGGGGGCAGGGACCTGATTTTGGATTCCCAGCATTCATGTAAAGAAGCTAGGCATGGTTGTATGTGATTGTAAGCCTAACATTAGAACAAGGGTATCTTCAGCCATTTTTACCAATCAATAAGGTGTGAGTTCTGTAACATCAATTTCTGGCCCTTACATACATGTAAAGACAAACATACAATATTCAGGCACTAATACATCCACACAAAAATTTTATTTTATATAACTAGTAAACAAATTCTATACAGGGCATAAAACTGCTAACATAATTCCACCCTTGATACTAGATATATTTAAAAAGACATTTATTATGTTCTTAAACAACGGCATTTTATAAAAGCGCTGCATTCTACCTTTAAGCATAAACATTCGTTTTATGCAGAGGGACTAAAACAAAATCATGACAGAAATTTTACTGTTTTAAAACTTCATGTATCTTGCTTCACGTAAGACCTAGGGGATATATTTGAGCAAGCAATACCTCACCAATGCACCAAACATCATTTAGATTCAACCAAGACCTTTTGTTTTCTGTGTTGGATGTCATCATAATTTGTTACTGGTCATGTAGTGACTCAATTTTTCCAGCAGTAAAATATATTCAGTATTCCAAATATAATTTTTGTCTAGCAACTTTAGAAATCTGAAACCAAAGACACTTCTGAGAAGCTGGTTCTGCCTATAACTGGTTCAACATGTACATGTGTGTATACATTTGTGTTTTCTGCCTTTGTACCTTTCCCCCATGGGCCTCTTGCATCTGCCCTGTTAAAGCAGCCATACATATACCCATGTGAAGGAATCCCAAATGTAGCAGGATGATGCTCTCTTCAGAGGTAAGTTCCAGTGGAAAGCCTTCATATTTCTGAAGCTGTGTTTTCTTGATGTTTGGAACCACTTATTCTAAAATGTTACAAATTGACAAGAAGTTTAAAAAATGGTAGTTTTAAAGAAATGGTAGCTAACATTACCATTTGCTTTTATATAGTTAAAATGCATATACCATCAAATGTAAGAAAGTGTGCAGTTCCAGAGGATTAAGTATATGAAAGTTGTTGTACAGCTATTACTGCCTGGCACCTATTGAATTCCTCTCAGCTTGTAAAACTGAAATTCAGCACCCATCAACCAGGAACTGCCGCTCATGCCTTCCTCTTCCCAGTGCCTGGAAACCGCTATTCTAATTTCTCCCAAATGAGTGTTAACTGTTTTGGCTGTCTCATATAAATATTATTTATACAGCATGGGCCACTTAGATTTATTTCTTCAGCCAAGGTGTTCTTAAAGTTCTCTCACACCATCCCAGGTGTCATATCAAAATATCCTTTTATTAAAAGGTACTTTCTGATATGCAAAATACCATGTTTGCTCATCAGTTCTTCTGCTGGCAGATATTCAGGTGACTTCCATGTTTAGTTGTTGTGGAAACTGCTCTTTGGAACATGAGCACTCCAATATTTGTTCAAGATCCTTTATGCAGTCTTTCTGAGTATATATACAGAAGTGCAATTGTTATAATATGTGACAATTATACTTGAGATGTTTTTCATGTGAAGCTGCCACCTTGCAGTCCCATTAACTTCACATCTTCATAACCCCTTGTTATTTTATGTGGATTTTCTTTTTGTATAGGAGATATCTTAATATGCTAGAGATAATATTATCATAGTCCTTTTTGTACATATATATAAATATATAAATTGATTTTTAAATAGTGTATATAAACTAGGACATATTTGTGAGATACTGTGTGGTGTTTCAGTACATGCCTATGCTGCAGAATGTTGAAGTCAATTAAACATCTATTTCTGCTATTTTTTTCTTCATGTGCAAGAGTATGTGTTTTATGTTTGTGCATGTTCTCATGTGTGTGGGTACAGGTGATGAGTGTGTGGTGCACGTGTGTTGAATACCTTCCTCAATTGCTTTCCAGATTTTTAAAAAAATTTTATATTTTTATTAATTATGGTTTATTCACTTTGTATCTCAGATGTAGCCCCTTCCTCCATCCTCTCCCAATCTCACCCTCTTCTTCCCTTATGCCCCTTCCCCAATCCAATGATAGGGGAGGTCCTCCTTCCCTTCCATCTGACCCTAGTCTATCAGGTCTCATCAGGATTGGCTTCATTGTCTTTCTCTGTTGACTGATAAGGCTGCACCCCCCCTTCAGGTAGAGGTGATTAAAGAGCCAGCCCATGAGTTCATGTCAGATATAAGTCCCTGTTTCAATTATTGAGGAACCCTCTTGGACACTGAGCTGCCATGGGCTATATCTGTGCAGGGGTTGTAAGTGATCTTCATGCATGGTCCTTGGTTGGAGTATTAGTCTCAGAAAAGGCCCCTGTGCCCATATTTTTTTGGTTCTGTTGCTCTTCTTGTGGAGCTCCTGTTCCCTCCAGGTCTTTCTATTTCCCAATTCTTTCATAAGATTCTCTGCACTCTGCCCAAAGTTTAGCTTATGAATCTCAGCATATGTTTTGATACCTTGCTGGGTGGAGTCTTTCAGAGGCCCTCTGTGATAGGCTCCTGTCCTGTCCCTTGTTTTGTCCCTCTTCCGATGTTCGTCTCATTTGCTTTTCTGAATGAAGATTGAGCATCTTACCCAGGGCCCTCCTTCTTGATTTGCTTTCTTAGGTATACAGATTTTAGTATGATTATCCCATATTATATGTCTAATATCCACTTATAAATGAATATATACCATGTGTGTCTTTCTGCTTTTGGGATACCTCACTCAGGATGATCTTTTCTACAACAAGGACATTTGTTCAACCATGTTCATAGCAGCTTTATTTGTAATAGCCAGAAGCCAGAAACAAAGCAGATATCCCTCAGTTGAGGAATGGATACAGAAATGGTGGTACATTTACACAATGGAATACTACTCAGCAACTAAAAACAAAGAAATGATGAATTTTTCAGGCTTTCCAGATTTTTTTATTGAGTCAGGATCTCTCAGTAGATCTCTGCATCCCTCAGATAAGTTTAGGTGAGCTACCTAGCCTCTTTCAGGAGTCCCCACCTTTGCCTTTTGAGCACTGAAAAACTGAGGCACCAAAGAGAGCAGCTCTTCAGAAGAAAACTGAATGCATATTTGGATCAACAGATTGAGATCTGTCTTAGGATTTTTGTTGCTGCATAATTCCTAGCTGCATTCTGAATACTTATCCTTTTTTATGTAATTTATTTATTTTTATATCAATCACAGATTAGGTACTTTGCATCCCAGGCGTAGCCCCCTTCCTCATTCCCTCCCACCCTCTTCAACCCTACTTCATCTTCTCCCTGCCCCCTCCAAGTCCACCAATGGGGGAGGACCTCTTCCCCTTCCATCCAACCCCAGATCATCTTGTCTCCTCAGGGCTGGCTGCAATGTCCTACCCTGGGACCTAGCCAGGCTGTTACTGCCTGGCATGTATGGGGGAGGGTCAAAGAGTCAGCCATCAGGCATGTAAGTGTAGCTTCCTATCACCCCCTTTAACTTTTCAGAAAACAGAGACCATAATATAAAACCACAAAAGATCAAAACACAGATAACAAATGATTATGTTATAGCCAGCTCAGGTTAATATATCTATAGCACAACTCCTGCACCTCAGGCTGAGAAGAGGTTGTAGAAAAGATTGTAAAAGCCATAGGAAGAAGTCTTTTCTTAGACAATGTCTTCTAGAAATGACAAGGAAGCTTCACCCATGACACTGCAACAACATGGCTGCATAAACAAAATCTGAACAAAGAAGATACCAATAGACAGGCTAACACAGAAGTGTGGAATCTCACCAGGCCCTAAGCCTAGACAATGAATTGCAGGCAACTAAGGAATTCTGAGGGTGTAAAAACAGTCTTCCCTGGAAGAGTCCCACCAATTGGCGATCCAATATTAAATAGCCAACCGTGATCATACATATGCAAGTGTTATCTCCTCTTAAAGATGAAAACAATGAGATTCTAAGTAGCTCAGGGATTTTACATATTTCATACCCATCTTGGGACAAAGCTAGGAAAGAATCCGGATGTACTGACTTCTAGGTCACAATTCATAGCTGAGGATGCCATCTATACAAATGTCATTAGGCAAGTAAAGAATGCCACAATATTTAAAGGCAAAAATGTCACTGTGAGAAAGAAACAAAGGAAACAGGCTTCTGGTTTCAAAATATTTAGGAACATTGGTTAAGTACATAGGGAACAGGTTGGAATCAATGTCGATCTGTTTACTAAGAAGGGATCCCTGTCAGATAACTTTAACTCATGTTTCTAAGTTAAATATAAAATATCTAACTTAAAATCCTTAGATATCTTAGGGTTTTGTTGCTGCGAAGAGACAGCATGACCACAGCACCTCATATGAAGGACAACATTTATTTGGGGCTGACTTACAGGTTCAGAGTTTAGTCCGTTATTTTCATGGCAAGGGGCATGGTGGCATGGAGAAGCATGGTGGCATGGAGAAGCATGGTGGCATGGAGAAGCATGGTGGCATGCACGGATACATGGAGAAGAAGCTGAGAGTTCTATATCTGCACTGGCAGGCAGCAGGAAGTGACTAGCTTGAGCTTCTGAGACCTCAAAGCCCACCCCCTAGGGGCATGCATCCTCTGACAACGCCACTTCTACCCCAACAAGGCCATACATCCTAAGAGTGCCACTCCCTATGGCTAAGGATTTAAACCCATAAGCCTGTGGAGGCCATTCCTATTCAAACCACCACACATAGTGTCATAATGCATACATAAATGTGCGTGAACATATTTGACTCTGTTAAAACTTCTCTTATATGCATTTATTTTTCTATGTCTTTACCCTCTGTCAGACTAGACTCCTTCCAAGGGATGTGGTAATACATAGTGCTTTGAATCTTTCAGGTAAATGGAGTGCCTCACTTGACTTGGCCTTTTATTGACATTAAGAAGTCAGTGAATAAGAATAAGGTGAAGCTAAATGAATTCATCCAGCAATAGGGCAAACTAGCGTTCTGCAGAATAAAAAAAAAGTATTCATATAAAAGCTGAGTTTCAGTCTGGCCACTAAACTGAGAGCCCTTGTTCATCTTTCGGAATTTAATAATGGTTTCATAATGTTTACTAGCAGAGACAAGGCAGAAATTCGCCATACTGGAGGCTTTTGGGAGTTTACACAATTATGATTTTAGTGGGTAAGAATTTTAATAGAAACAGAAGTTTGCCTATTTATCCACTCTGAAAGGATATATTGGGCTCCTGCCTCATCCCAAAACCACACAATGTGAGCTTGTGGGAAAAGTACAGCCAAGGGATAGTCAAGTAAACATGGGTTGTTTGGGTGGGCCTAACTCAGTGTGGTTGATGCCTTTAAGAAAAGAAAACTTGTACATAGACATCACCTGCGTACAGGAGGAATCTCACGTTCACAACTCTTCACTAAGAGGGTGGGCCTAAAGTGTTTACTTCCCTCACAGCCTCAATTAACCTGACTTCAAATTTCTAACCTTAGCATGTGAGACTTCAAATTTGTTTGTGTAAACCATTCAATCTGTGAAACCTTGTTACAGGAACCATGAAAACTAATCTATACTCAGCCTGTCTCCATTACTCTGCTTTGCCTTTCTCTATCACTCTTTCACTCTTTGGCAAGATTGCTTTGAATGGACTCTTGTGAGGTGCATAGACCTAGGGCAATTTGGTGGTTGAATAGGTGTGGCTCCCAAAGACTCACAGGTTCGAATACTTGGCTCATAGAGACTGGAACTATTAGAAGATATGGTCTTATTGGAGTAGGTGTGGTCTTGGAGGAAGTGTGTCAATGTGGAGGTGAGATTTGGGATCTTGTATGTGCCCAAGCTATGCCACGTGTGACACACAGTCTCCTTCTGCTGCCTACAGATCAAGAGGAGAAATTTGAGCTCTTTCTCAAGCACCTTGTCTGCCTGGATGCTTCCATACTTCCCATCATGCTGATAATGGACTAAACCTCTGTAACTGTAAGCTAGCCCTAATTGAATGTTTTCCTTTGTTAGAGCTGCCTTGGTCGTGCTGTGTCTTCACAGCGATTAAACCATAAGACAGGCAGTGCCTGACATATACAGAAAAAATAAAAAGCTGAGTCCTTCTTGCTTGAGAAATTTTCAGTCTATATGGAGCCAAAGGACAGAATCCTAGAGAATACACAGTAACAACACAAGACAGTATTTAATAAAGTGAATGAAGTCTAATTTTATCAGCACTGCTAAAAACACTGCTACTTTTTGGAAGTAGCTCTTTTTGGTAGATTTCCTCACATGTTTGTTGGGATACAATTCAATTCACATACTATGAAATTACACCATTTTTAATAAAGAGGTCATTTATTTGTACTGTATTCACAGCTTTGGGTAACTGTCAACTTTAGTTTCAGAATATATCAATCATTCCAAAAGGAACCCATGCCATTCGTAGTGACTGTGCACTCCTGTCCATAGCAACCATTATTCTTCTTATTATCAGTGTGGATTGGCATCAGGATTTCACATAGATAGATCCAATTAGATGGTCTTTCATGTTTAACTTTTAATATAATGTTTTTTAACGTTTACCCATTTTCTCATGTTAGCAAATGTTTTTTTTACAGTAGGAGAGGTAAATTTTTACACCTACCATTTTATAGGTTTTTGGCTGGGCACATGTATGAAATTGACAAAGTAAACAAAAAAATCATACAAGTTGATCTACTTTTTATGTGCTCAAGAACCCCTCTTTAAAAGGAAATAAAGATTTCTCACAAATTGACCAAGTTTATGGCTTTACACTACGTTGAGCAAAGACAGTGCCGTGTGGAAACATAGCTAAACTGTATGCAGAGGCTGGAGGAAGGTACAGATTATTTTAGAAAGGCTGGTTTGTACAAAATTCTCTCTGTTCTGGCTCCCCATTATAATACCACCTTTCTTCTCATGGATCCTATTTGGAAGAAGAAAGCAGGAAACAGAAAGGCCTTCCTTATACCTATTGGTTTTCAAGTAACTTTGCCTCAAAAATAATCCTTATATCAAAGTGGTGTGGTTTGTGGTGGCATACGCTTTTATTATTCATTGCTAGGCAATACTCCATCATCTGGCCACATGACATTTGATTACCCTTTGGTCAGCTTAAGGATGTTTAGCTTGCGTGCTTGCCTGATGCTTTTGTGCACATTTGTGGACATGTTTTTGTACATACATGTTTTCAATTGTCTAGGCTATGTAAGGAAGAATGGGTCGGATGTCTCAGAAGGGCAGCTATGGGTTTGGACTCCTAGGGAGATTATTAAAGCAAAGCAAGAGTATACTTACTCCTGCTACTGCGTCACTTTATTTTAGCTATACTTCCTACTTAAGTATGTTCAGACATTGAGTTCTCCTGGCTCTCCAGTATGACATATCTCAACATTTATTGCGGCACACAGTTTCATTTAATCCTCACACACAGAGAGAAATAAAAATACCCACTGGCTGTTGTGATGATACTGACAGCTCTTGGGTTCTAATTGGAAAATATCTTAGGCAGTTAGTATACTCTGTTATGAGGGCCAAAAAGTGGGGACAGAATCTCAGGAAGGAGAGGAAATTTTTGAACCATCATCATTATCAGAGAACGAAGTGTTTCAAATACAGAGAGAAGCAAGCATGACCGAAAGTTAAAGATATAGGGATCTACCTGGACTTGTCAGAATTTGACTACTGTATAATGTTCATAATAGGAAGAATATGAATTATTGAATAGACCTCATTATGGGCCAGTCACATTTACAGATTCAGTTACATGAAAGCCCATGGCCTGGATGGCTACAAATATGTCTTAGATGACTAGGATGACTGTGGGTACAGGCTTTATGGGAACAAAGGCTCAAAAAGGCAGATAGATGCCCGCGTTATCCTTTGGAGCTCTGATTCTCTCTCCATTGCTCAACTTTGTTCTCCCACATGTCCCAATTCTTTTGTATAGCAAGTTATTTCTGCCTGTAACTGACTTGCATATCCTGTTTGTCCCATTCTGCTTGTTCATAGCTGGTGACTCAAAGGAAGAAACAGTTTCTCCTCCCCCCACCCCTACTCAGGTAGCAGGTCTTGGGTCAGTTTACCACTGGCACTCTGTAAGGCCTAGCAAGCATGAAGTGATGCAATCTGGTTGGCTGGCCAGACTCACTGGACAGGAGGAGTCTCTACTTTCTGTTACCTGTCAGGAAAGTATTAGCTTCCTTCAAAGCAGGCAGAATCAGTTTCTTATTCTCAAAGGAGCATTTCTGCTAAGAATGATAAATGATGCCTGAAGGTCAATGAAAATAACATTATGGATAATAACAGAATAATTCTATATTAAAATGAGCATACAAGACTTCTCTGTACTGAATAAACTATATATATATATATATAATTTTTAAAGTAGATGAAATATATATGTATAACCATGTTTAAAACTTTCCTTTATATTTCTCTTTAAATGTTTACTACGGGATGTGTGTGTATGCGTGTGTTGTGAGTATATGTGTGTGTGTGCGTGTTTGTGTACAATGCATGTGGAAGACAGAGAACAACTCATGGGAATAACTTCTCTCTTTCCACCAAACATGCAGGTTCCAGAAATCAGACTCAGGTCTCCAGCCTTGGTGGCTAGTGGCTTTACCTCCTGAGCCATCTCTTCGATGTAAGATTCTGCTTTTAAAAACATTGGCATTCCTTAAAGCAGAAGCAACATGTCTTTGCCATTGCACTCGTAAGCACACTGAAGCTGTGATCACCTGTTAGGACTACCACGAGATTGGACCTTTTCATTTCAGCATTCATAGAGGTATACCTCATGATGCTGCACCTCTCAGTGTGGATCTATTGGCAGGTAATTGTTGCTGGCAGGAGGGGTCATTTTCCTCGGTGGTGTAGCCACCAATAAGTTTCTCGTGTTTCAGAAAGTAATCTACCCGGTTATAATTATATAAGCAATGATAATTGAACTCAGCAGAACACAACAACACACACACATACTTTTAAAATGAAGAACTTGGACTTAGGACTGCAAACCCTTGACAACCTGCATGTAAAGTTTGGGGGGAAAATTCCATGTTCCATTTCTCCCCATCTAAAAAATGAGTATGATATGAGTCGCCTTATAAGGAATCAGTTTTACTCTTTGATTTTCTTCACACAGACATTTGCTGCTTGTGGAAAACATTCACAATTGCTTCTTTGTCATTGTGTCATCTGAGTATTGCTCCCTGCAGGGACGTGCCATCTAAGGATATAGACTGCTTTCTACCCTATGTGTCTATTTTAGATTGTTTGTTTTTCTTTGAGGACCCAAACAAGAAATGCCATTAGTGGGAGAACCAGCAGGCAAAGTGCCGAGATTAAATAAAATTATACCGATTCTAGAGCTTCCTCCCCTTAGCACACTTGTCTCACCAGCTTTATTCTTTAATCAAGGCTAAATAAAAAGGCCTGTTGAGTGAACACAGTGAGCAACATTGATAAAAACATAGTAAATCAAAGAGACCTGAATTCTTCTAAAGTATGGTGATTGGTCACTGCTTTATTGGTAGGTGGAAGAAACAATTCTTGTTATAAATCTGTCCTGTTGATTAAAAATATGCTTTAATTAATTCTTCGGCAAAGGAGACAGAGCTACTCTCATGCAAGGAAGTGGCAATATATATATATATATATGTGTGTGTGTGTGTGTGTGTGTGTGTGTGTGTGTGTGTGTGTGTGTGTGTGTGTGTGTGTGTGCAGCATGTGGTAGGAGCAAAAGAATATGAGATTTCTCTTTCTTTCCCTCTCCTGCCATCTCTTTCTCTACTGTCCCCTGTGTCTACCTTTCTCTTCTATTCCTATCCTCTCCCCTTTTCTCCTTTATGGATATCCCTAGACTTAAAAATTATTAAAATGTGACAGAGTCTTTATAAGCTGTTCTATCGGTCTTGAATTCACTGTACATCATAGGTAGGCTTTAACACGATTCTTTTCCTGCCTCATCTTCTTGGGTAGCTGAGGTTACAGGAATTGGCCATCATACATGGTACTTTTGGTACAGACCCTTGAGGATTTTGTTTTTGATTGTCAACAAACCTGTTTTAGTTTTTAAGAATTACCTACCCATCAAATTCATTTTCTCTTCTCTTAGCAGATGAAAGGTCATGGTCAACTTCTAATACCCTCTGGAGATTCTGAGAATCTTGACTTAAAACATTTCTCCTAGTAGCTTCTTCTGTAGCCTAGGGTCTCTGAACAGGGATGAATTAAGGAGCCTTTTATTACCCTCTAAGTAGTTTTATTATTTGTTATCATGCCATAGATGATTGTGACTAGCCCCCCAAAGTGATGGTGCCTTTATCTTACTGTTCTGAAAGTCACAGAACAGTAAGCTTTTATGAAATTAACCAAACCTATGGAACATGCTGGCTTGCTTTTCCCTTACCTCTAAGACTACAAAAATGTTGGACTGGGTCATCAGAACCATCGGGCAATGTTTGTCTGACTTATAAATAGCCAGTTAGAGCCAAGCATAGACTCAAACTTGTGACCCTAGTACTTGGAAGGCTGGAAAGCAGTAGGATCACTGAGACTTTGAGGACAGTCTAGGCTACCTTGTGAGTTTCAGGCCAACTTAGATAATGATTTGTATCCCTGCCTCTGAAGAAAAAAATGCTAGTTAGGATGTTATGAAAGTTTGCATTGCTTTCCATATCCAAGTTTCATGTACATCCACCTCAGAATGGCAGTACTAGGGACAGGAGGGTGTTAGTAGGAAGGGTTTGGTCACTAAGGGCACTCACCTCAACAGGGATTAAGGTAGCTCTTGAGGGACACCTCGGTAGTTCTTTAGAGTTGTCCTTAAAGGAGTAATGCTGGCCCCACCCAGCTCTCTGTCTTCTTGTTTGGCAATATTCTCCCTGCTCCGCTCAGCTGCGCCTCTGAGCTCTTTCACAGAGCTGAGCCACTATCTGCACCACCGTCCTGAGCTTCCAAAACCACGGACCAAATAAACATTTCTTCATAAGCAGCCTACCTACTGTAGTAACTGCAGGCTAACACTCTTCGCGTTCCTGTTTTATTAATAAGGCAGTGCTGGGCAGGGTATTGGGTGAAGAGAATTTCAGACACTTTATGACTTCAAACCACTATCCTTGTGAGAGACCAGTGTTAATTTGAGAAGATTTTCAACCTGAAAAATCTGTCTTGTCTCTGCTGCTGCTGCTTGTTGTCATCCCTGGGGCTGGAAACTCTACACACTAATACATTACATTTCTTAAAAGTATGTGCAGCATCTTGTTATGCTGTGTTTGGCTGATATTGAGGGGTGGCTCTTGGGGAGATAGAAGATGGGAGTGGGAAGAATGGAGGGAGAGCGATGGGAAACTGACTTTCAGAATATATTTCATAAGAGAAGAATTTTTAAAAGTAGATATAGCATCCGGGACATAAAGCAGCCTTGCCCCCATCTGCCTCTCATGGGTTTGGCCTAGCTCCTTACTTCTGTCTTCACAGGCCCTCCTCTATTAATTGTCTAGAATGACTTAGGTCCACACAGCAATATGCCTTCTGGTTGTTCCCATGTACACCTCGTAGTTAAATTGCATGCACATTCATCACATAGTCCAATGCATTTCTGAGGTGAGGCTAAGTGTCAGATCTGAGAAAGGCTTTGACTGCCTTCAAGCCTGCTGGAAAGACAAATGTGTTTAAACTGATAGTGGGACAGACCAAGCAACTAAACCATCAAACTATTATTTTTAACTCTCACTCACTGTTGGCTTTTGAACAGTAAAATCTCTTCATGATTTTCCTTCCCCACAGAGAGTGGTACATTTTCCTCTCCGGAAATGGTTTCTGCACCTCTTCTAGATGCTCCTGTGTAGACAGTCACTGCCCTCAGTGATGAGTGTGCTCATTCTCCAGAGCACGCCTTTGAGTGGTGACCTTACACAAGCTGACACATGGAGACCTACTGCTGGTATCACATACATACATCCAGGAAGAGTGAATTAGCATCAGCTGCAAAGCCTTTGTACTGTGTCCTAGAAATGTAGGAAGCTGTGAGCAAAAGTCCTTTCCATTCTACAGAAGGATTAATTAAGGAAAAATAAAAACAAGAAATATTTTCCAGGTTTGTTGGTATACTTTTTTAGTTTTTATTATTTATTCTTTTCTTGGTTATGACCAGAATAAAGGTGAAGTTTATTAATTTCTAAAGGTAGCAGACAGAGCTCTATACTTCATTGTGACGTTTCACACATACATGTTACATATTTTATTGATTCTCCTGTCTAATGTCCTTCCTCCCTGTTGTACTTCTCTTCTGGTTCCCTGCCTACCTTCAAAAAATCTCCTTTCTTTTGTGTTTCATTATCCTTTTTCTTCCTTTCTCTCTCTGTTAAGTCCTCTTCTTCCCCTTTCATGGTTTGTGTGTGTCTGTGACAAAGAGAGAAATATTATACAATTATATAAAATATGTATAGTCATATATATTCTGCATATGATTGGAAATGAGAGGTATTTGTCTTTCTGAGCCTGGCTGTTTCTCTTAACATAATGATTTCCAATTTCTTCCATTTTCCTGCAAATGCAATTATTTCATTTCTCTTTACGGTTGAATCAAATATGAAATTATATTGTGAATATGTACCATATTTTCTTTATCCACTCATTTGTTTTCTGGTTATTGGAAATGATGAAGTAATAAACATGGGTATGAAACTATTTCTGCAGTACATTAACTTATAGTCCATATATATATATATATATATATATATATATATATATATATGTATATATGAGTGGCACAGCCTGCTCCTATGACATCTGTAGTCTTCCCAGCCTCCTCCACATTTGAATTCCATAGTGACTACAGCAGTATAGATTCCCAGCAGTGAATGAGAGTTTCCCCTCTTCCCTTATACATGCCAACACATGCTGTCTTTTGTGAAAACTGAGCTTTGAACTTGGAAGATGTTAGAGAAACAAGACAATACAGATGGGAAAATCTCATGGTTTGAGAACTAGAATTTAAAGCAGGAGTTTGTGGGTACAAAGTATTTGCAATAAGATACCAGAGGCTGATTAGGGAACTCTAATGGGGGATACAGTTGCTCTGCTCATGACTTGACATGAACTAGGGAGCAGAGCACCCCCAGGCTAGCTCCAGTTAAAGGCTGTGTAAGGAGATACATTCCTCTGGATGGGACTCCTCTCACAGGAACTTGGCCACATGCCTCCTTAATGTACTCAACTAACCTTTCTGGGAACCCAGATATGCCCTTGTTCTCTCAACCATCGCTTTGGGGATATCAAATCTGCATTGCTGCCTGAAAATCTCTCTCCACTCTCTCCTTTAACCTTCACAGGCATTTCCCTCCATAAATCTCCTGATATCTGGATTTTGGGTGGCAGAAGCCAACACACTTATCAAGGAAATATCACATGAGAATGTTCATGCAGCTGGTCCTTTCAAACACCTAGATTCATCTTGCTCTATACCCAATATAACATTTGGTCCATTAAACCTTAGTTCTTCCGTGACCCCATACAGAGACTGACCTGAGTGGAAATGATTACACTGAAGGCAGAGGAAAACTACAGCTGAGCCATCAGAAGGAGATAAAAGCAGATCCTTGGGGAAAGCTTGGGCCAGAAAAGTCACCCAGATTTTGAGCTAAGCTTGTGTTCCAAGTATTTCCCTATCATGTCCTAGGTCCCCAGCCAGCAAGAATGAGGATGTCAAACACTGAGGTGTCAAGTGGGTTGGCTGGGGATGAGAAACTAAGAAAATGAGACTTGAAGATGGCAAAAGTAGTAGCCAGGACCAGGAGATCTTGTATAATTTGATGACTTATGTCAAATACGTATATTTTGAAGTATAGTACCTTACATACTATTTGTAGGGGTGGAGGTTGGGGGAAAGCCCTAAGGTCAGCAGAGAGCTAACCCAGACACTAGCAAAAAGAACACAGGATGTCTCAAACACAGCTGCTTTACAATTGATAACCACAACCCAGGGGGGAAGAGTCAGATCCCCAGAAACCACGACCTTGATTCCTACAAGGCACAGGCTCCAGGGTCACACAGGCCTTGCCAAGCCTGTTCCTGGACAAGGACGCAGAACTAAAGTTTTCTCATGCCCTTTCATCAGGGCCTCTGAGAGTCTTACATTGGTATCACTCCACACAGTCCTGTTCCTCTCTGGGAGGGAAATAAAAAGTGTGGTGGGGCTGGCATTAGTGGCAAAGGATCTAGATTCAAGGTGAAAGTCTGCTATTTATTACTGATTGTAAAGAAGATAATTGAAGTGAAGAAATTAAGCAGTTAAGGACAGGGGATTCAAAAGGCTTTCATGACAAAGAGCTCACCATGTGAAAAGGCCCCAGTTTGGGCAGAGTGGTCACTCCCATGTGAAGCCCAGAGGCTCTTGGTGGCTAGAGCACAGGCTGAAAGGTTTAACGCAGCATAAGGTAAACAGAAAGAGTGGAGAACAAGCATATGTAGGGACTGGAATGTAGATTCATACTATACTAAAAGCAGGTGTGAATTGTACTCTGGTCATCTTAACAATTGCATATAATAACAATCAGGTGTTATTTAGTCTCAAGTGAAAACAGCTGGAAAAGACCATCATGGGGAACTAGGACCCTATTTAAAAGAAAAAGGGGAATAAAGATGTTGGTATCACTTTGAATAAAAGGAAGTGACTGGAAGAAATCCCGTTTTGACTTAGGTGTTGGTATCTGGTTGGGTACAGGTGCAGCAAGACAAATTTCTGGATTTATAATGGGGGCAGGACATGTACTGGGTCTTATGTTGTGGCTTCAATAATATATCAAACGTTTGCTGCCTGATATAGTTTCAGGCATAAGAGGCAAGAGGCTTGCATCCCACCTACCCTGGAAAGAAGAAAAATCGCAGTTTAGCTCAACTACCAGAGCTGGCATAGAAGGAGGGAGCAGGTGTGTGCCCCTGAGCAGAAGTGATATTTTGGCAAGGGAAGACATTAAACTGGGACTCCTGATCCATCTTGCTGACCTTGTACAATATGTTCTCCTGAGCAGAGGGGAAGAAATAAGGTCATTGGATAAAGGCCAGAGATGATGTAATGAAAAAAATATCTCTTCATATACCACTTCTACTCTTGTTGACAATGATTAGAAAACAAATGCTAAAAGCAGGGGACTATTTCTGTTTTTATCATGTTCTTAAGAATAAAAATAAGCTTCGTCCCAAGCTTAGATCCTGTCTTCTGAATGTCTACTCTGTGTTACAGTTATTGTGGATTTAGGGAGCTGAGCATTTCTTGAGAGACAAACATTAATCCAATCTTCACAGAAATAATAGAAAATCGCACACTGATTATTACTAGAAAAAGCTATATGGCACTGCAACCATATCTAAGGGAATCTTGACTCAGACTATAGGGTCAGCAGTTAGAGCCCTGAAGTTGTCACTGACTTGATGGAAGTTTAAAGGGTGCCTTAGGGAAAATCATTTGAGTAGGAGAGAACAACCTAAGACCATATGGGATGTCTTATTAGGGTTTTATTTTCCCATTGCTCCATGTGATGCTTTCTTTATAAAGTCGGAACAGTGAAAGTAGAGTAGCACCACAGAGGGCTGTAAGTGAATGACAGCATAAGATCAAACCTTCATGTTCTACCGGATATCTGCTTCACCAAGTATGCTTATGTTGGCTTTGGACTTGAGATTCTCCTGAGTCTGGGAGTTTAACTATACATTCCGATGCTCAGCTGCTTACTATCTTAAAAGGACAAAGCATGGCTTACGTAATGACTTAAATAATATTAGTAGCAAATAGGATCACCGTGTGAGCAATTTCTAGAGGAAGACCATGGCTGTCTCTGCATTTGTGATTACCAAGCCCCTAGCAAGTTTCTGAGCTATCGTTGGCAATTTGTTAATGTTAGTAAGTATCAGTGAGTGATTTGTATGAAAACTCTTCCCTGTAGGCCAAGGTATGTGTATAACTGGTCACTACTTGATAGTAATATTTGAAGACCTCGGTGGAGGAAGTATGTCACTTGGGGATTGGACTTGAGATGAAGCCTCATATCACTTCTCGTTTACTCTCCCTGCTTTGTGGTTGTAGTTGGTGTTGTGAGCTCTCAGCTTTATCCTTCTGACTTGCCATTTCCTAATGTGCCTCCCCTAGATCATACATCTATAACTGTAAGCCTAAATGAACTCTTCCTTCTATAAGTTGCTCATGTCATGGTGCTTTTTCCCAGTAACATCATATTAACTCATACAATTGGTATTTGAATTTTTATTGGTACCCTAATACCTATGAGATAGTTGAAAAATGCATCTGCTCAGCTTACTTGACAGTCCCTTCTTAAGTCAGTTCTCTTTTTAGGTTATAAACAGCAGTCATTCTTGTTCATTCAGCACATCTATCCAGATCTTGACATACTACAGCTAGCATGCAGGCATGTGGATACAATATAACAGCTGAGGTAGAATATAAATGATTAAAATAAAACCAGGTTGTTTTACAATAACCTACAATAAAAACATATTGTTTCCTCAGAAGGAAATCAGAAGATAGAATTGTGTGTGTGTGTGTCTGTTTGTGTGTGCTGTGTATGTCTGTATGTCTGTGTGTTTCTGTGTGACTTTGTGTGATAGGCCAGGCCAGAGGGCAATGTTGGGTGTCATTGTTGTTTGCCCCCCCCATCTTCTTATTTGAGACAGGATCTCTCTCTAAATCTGGAGCTCACTGCACACTGCTTGGTAGACTGGCTGACCAGTGAGCCACTGGGATCCTACTGTCACCACCCTACAATGCCGGAGTTACAAGTCTATACTGCCGTACCCGGATTTTACATAGATTTTGAAAATCTAATCTCAAATGCTTTACCCACTGAACCAGGCCCTCAGAAAGGAATTTTTCAAATTATACATAGTTTTAGCATGTGTGGTCCTGGTATGCCTGAATTTAGGTTACCATGGCTTAATTAAATAACATGAATCATTCAGCAGCACTGTTCCAATTCTAGTTAACACAGTATATAAACTCTGGCTTAGTGTATAAGGTATAAGCTTTATTGTAGCTCTTTGGTCCTCAACATGAAAAACAGGTGTACAATATAGTTAGAGAAAATCATATCACCTTCTTAAAATCTGTAGGCCTTTTGTCATCATAGAAAGTTATCCAGAACTATCTGCTGTTCCTTTTTTGTTTGCTCTCCTTTTTTTCTTTTTCTTTTTTCTTGTTTTTGCAAAAACAACAAAGTATATAGCTATATGGCGTCAGTGACTTCAAGCAGTAAACCTGTGTGACAATGAAATGGTTGATTCAATGGAGCAGACCAACAGAAATGCATCAAAGCCATAATACTGGAAATAAAAGCAAAAATACTAAAGTAAAAAATAAAATAAATAGAAATGTGGCTACAAAGGAAGTAGCAATCTATGAAAGTTTTTACTACAAGTAAGTGTATGTAGTTCAGGGCCCTAAGTGAAGGCAAATGATTGCTCTTTCCTAAATGAGGAAAAGTATCAAATTGGAAAAAACCCAACAGATTTCGTAAAGAAAGTAAGGCAAACAAACAAACAAACAAACACCATAAAACTTCACATGAAAGGGCTTTTCAAAGAACTCCAGAGGAGGGCGCTGGAGAGGTGGCTTATCAATAAGCACAGACAGCTGTTGCAAAAGACGCAGGTTCAAATCTCAGCACCCATGTCAGGCAGCTGGCAACCATCTGGAACTGTGTTTGATACCTCTGTCTTTTCTTCTCTGGTGTTTGCACAGACCCACACATAAACACATAATTAAAGATAAGATATGTAAACCAGTATATTCCACAACATATTTACAAACGGATCCAAGAGAGGGCAAAAGAACATTCAACAAGCCAAGAAGATATGTTATAGACCTGAAGGTATCAATTACTAACTTAAACTGTTACCGATTTATGTTCCAAAGAAATGTGACACTTTAATGCTTTAGATAGCTATGAAGAAAATAGATGTTTATGTTTTCACTTTTCTCATGTCTCAACCAACTTTAAAAGCATTGAGCATTCTCTAAAACATTTTAAAAGTTATGCATAGAATTACTGTGATTTTCATAACTGATTGTTGGTATGGCTTTTAGCTATACCAACTATTTTCTTTAACCTTTATTTTCTATGCTATTGTGCATATATCTGGACTTTTGTTGAGTGTATATGTATATGCGCACACACATTTGTGCAGTCACATGTATGTTGCTATGCACATGAGTAGAGTACAGGGATTGACATTTGGATGTCTTCTTTGATCACTCTACACCTTATTTTTGAGACATGTTCTCTCAAAAAATCCAAAGCTTACTAATCTGCCTAGACTGACTGGCTGTGGAGATCCGGGGATTCAACAGTCTCTACACCCTCATCCCATGCTGGGATTAGACACGTACCACCATGCTTGGCTTTTAATGTGCTGCTATGCCTGGACTTCATGTGGGATCTTATGATTACAACTTAGATCCTCATGCTTGACAGCAAGCACTTTAGCAACTGGGATATCTTCCCATCCCTGCTTTTTGTTTTTATAATAAGCCTTTGTACCCATGTGCATAACAGAGAGAAATATGTACAAACTCTAAATCTATGTGGAAGTGAAGCATATGCTTTTGTGTAACTGAACAAAGATCAGAAAGAAAACAATGAGTACCCCAGAAGTCTCCCCTGTGTCATCGCCATCCCCAGTGAGAAGCCAGAGTTTGGCTTTTAACACCAAAGAATAGTTTTGGAGCTCTACAGCAACATGATTGCCCAGTTTGGTACTTTACTATGTCTTTCTTCAACATAATAGTCACAGAGTCATTGATGCAGTTTTCTCTACAACAGTTCGTTCATTTTCATGACTGTAAAGAATTCCATTGTACAAATATGTCTCAACTTGAAAAGTCTGTTGCTTTACTGTCATGAACATGTGTACTGGTCTCAGTTTAAAGCATAAATAATACAGTAAACATTCTAGGGTATGTGTTTGCATACACATTCAGTTTCCATTAAGTGTACACTTAGGAGTAGAAAATATTGGGCATAGATGTTACACATGGCTCAGTTTTTCCTAAATATGTCCCTCTGGTTTTCCAAAGTGACTCATTTCAAAATGCGCCCACCTAAAACACAGTGTCATGCCACATTTACATGGATATTTATTATACTTAGGGGTAGTTTTAGCCACTTATTTTAGCTTTAAATGTCATTCTGTTGCTTTTATTCTGACAATCCATTGTGGCTTTATTTACATTTCTCAAAGACTAATGAAATTGAACACTTTCTAATATGCTTCGGGCTATTTGAATATATTTTTCTGTGAAGCAAATTTCCTTATACTGGGTGTTCTAAAATGAGATTATCTAGAGGCTGGGGATGTGGCTCAGCAGTAGAAAGCTTGCCTAGGATGCTGAAGGCCCTGGGTTCAGTCTCTAACACAGGCAGTAAACTGGATTACATGGGTTTTACACATATTTACTAGAATTTTTACTTGTTATGAATATAAGTCCTTTATTGCTTTTTATCTCAATTATTTTTGCAAGTTTCAGTGTATGAGGAATTTCAAAGTACACAGATTCCCTTGTCTATTGGGTTGTGACTGATATCTGGTGCACATCTTTATTATTTCCTCCTTTCTCCTTGACATAGTGTCAGCTGGATCCTCTGTAAACATTCTTAAGCTGCATTTTACTTTAGGGGGGGGGGGGATTGCATTTTTTGACAGAATTGGACAAAGCCCAGGCTGGCCTCAAACTCACAATATGGATGACGCTGACCTTAAACTTAAGATCCTTCTGTCTCCTCCCAAGGATCACAGGCATGCATCACGGTATCTATTTTATGTGGTGTGGAGATTGAGCTCAGAGCTTCGCGCATAGCAGGCAAACACTCTCCTAACTGACATACATCCCCTGCCCTTAAGGTGTATTTGATATTGCTGAGTTTCAATCCTCTCTAATGTAATTGCACTCTCTATTTCCCAGTGCCTATGGCTTTAACTCCATCTGCATGCTATAGTTTTAATTTTGTTATCATATAGCCTGGAGTGTTTTCTGTTTTCTACTGTGGCTTTTCATTTTACCATTGCTTAAACTACTAAACATCTGGGGAGTTCCCTTCTGTATTACTAATGGCTAATTTAATTCTCCAGTCAGAAGGAATATGCTATGTGGTTTCCATCCTTTGAATTGAGTTAATGCTTGCTTTTTTGGTTTTAGTATGTATTTATCTAATACTTTAAAATTTGTATGTATCTAATGGGCTTTAAATATTTTGTTCTTAAATATTTTTGTGTGTGTGTGTGTGTGTGTGTGTGCACATGAGTGCTGTTGCCCACAAAGGCCAGAGACACTGTCAGATCCCTGGAATTGAAGTTACAACCCACTGTGAGCCACCATGCGACATTGCTGGAGACTGAACTCAGGTCCTCTGCAAAAGAAATGTGCTGTTTTAATCACTGAGCAATCTCTCTAGACTATTCTGGCTGTTCTTATCAGCACCCTGCATGTACATGTGGGTCTTCTTTAATTTTGATCTGTCTACTTCTATTTCCTTTCATTGAACTTATTTTCATTTGTGCCTACAAATCAGTACTTGGGATTTTTTCACTTTTATTTTATATTAGGTTATATACTTTGCATCCCAGCCATAGCCCCCCTCCTGCATTCCTTCCCTATCCCCCCACTTCCCTCCCTCATCTCTTCCCTGCACCTTTCCAAGTCCACTGATAGGGGAGGACCTCCTCCCCTTCCATCTAACTCTAGCTTATCAGGTCTCTTCAGGGATGGCTGCAATGTCCTCTTCTGTGGCCTAGCAAGGCTGCTCCTCCCTTGGGGGGCAGGGAGGTCAAAGAGCCAGCCATTGAGTTCATGTCCAAAATAGTCCCTGTTCCCCTTACTAGTATACCCACTTGGGTATTGAGCTACCATTTGCTACATACAAGCAGGGGTTCTAGGTTATAACCATACATGGTCCTTGGTTGGAGAGACAGTCTCATAAAAGCCCCCTGTGCCCTGATATATTTGGACCTTGCAGAGCTCCTGACCTCTCCAGGTCTTACTAACTCTCCCTTCTTTCATAGGATTCCCTGCACTCTGCTAAAGGGTTGGTTATGATTCTTAATCGTTGCTTTGATACCCTGTTAGGAAGAGTCTTTCCGAGGCCCTCTGTGGTATGCTCTTGTCTTGCTTCCTGTTTTCTACTACATCCAATGTCCATCCCATTTGTCTTTCTAAGTGAGGATTAATCCTCTTACCCCAGGTCCTCTTTCTTGTTTATCATCTTTATGTGTATAGATTTCTGCGTTTTTATCCTATCTTATAGGTCTATATAAGTGAGTATATACCATGTGTGTCTTTCTGCTTTTGGGATACCTCACTCAGGATGATCATTTCCAGGTCCCACCATTTGCCTGAAAATTTCATGATTTCCTCCTTTTTAATTGCTGAGTAGTATTCCATTGTGTAAAAGTACCACAATTTCTGTACCCATTCCTCAACTGAGGGACATCTGGGTTGTTTCCAGCTTCTGGCTAATATGAATAATGCAGCTATGAACATAGTTGAGCAAATGTCCTTGTTGTGTACTTGAACATCTTTTGGATATATGCCTAAGAGTGGTATAGCTGGATCTTGAGGAATAACTATTCTTAATTGTCTAAGAAAATGACAAATTGATTTCCAGAGTGGTTGTACAAGTTTACATTCCCACCAGCAATGGAGGAGGGTTCCTCTTTCTCCACATCCTCTCCACCATGTGTTGTCACTTGAGTTTTTGATCTTAGCCATTCTGACAGGTGTAAGGTGAAATCTCAGGGTCGTTTTGATTTGCATCTCCCTGACGGCTAAGGATGTTGAGGATTTCTTTAAGTGTTTTTCTGCCATTATATAGTTCTCTACAGACAGTAGTTAGTTTTAAAAGATGTGCTTATTTTTATTTTATATGTAAGAGTACGTAAGAGTGCTTGACTGCATGTGTGTGTTTGTGTCGTGTACATGCATGATGACCGAGTCCAGGAGAGGGCATCAGGTCCTCTGGAACTGGAACCCCAGGCAATTGTAAGCTGCCTTATGGGTGCCAGGAAATGAACCTGGATCCTCCACAAGAACAGTAAGTGCGCTTCACTGATACACCATCTCTTCAGCCCTCAAATCGGCAATATTTCTATTTATTTCCATTTATGCTTCTTCTCTGAAAATTCGACTTTGTGATCAATAATTACTGTAACATATCAGTACGTGTTCTAAAGTACATGGCACTTGTTTAATTTTCATCTTTTCTTTTTAAATTTTTTTGTTATTTATATTTTATTCACTTTGTATCCCCCATCTAGCTCCGTACCTCCTCCCCTCCCAAACCCTCCCTTCATGCCCCTTCTCCAAGCATGCCCCTCTCCAAGTCCACTGATAGGAGAGGTCTTCTTTTCCTTCCTTCTGATCCTAGTCTATTAGGTCTTCCTCTGTGGCCTGGTAAGGTTGCTCCCCCCTCAGGGGGAGGTGATCAAAGAGCAGGACAATCAGTTCATGTCAGAGACAGTCCCTGTTCCCATTACTCTGGAACCCACTTGGACACTAAACTGCCGTGGGCTACATCTGTGCAGGGGTTCTAGGGTATCTCCATGCATGGTCTTTGGTTGGAAGTATCAGTCTCAGGAAAGACCCCTGTGCTCAGAGTTTTTGGTTCTGTTGCTCTCCCTGTGGAGCTCCTGTCCTCTCCAGATCTTACTATTTCCCATTTCTTTCATAAGATTCCCTGCACTCTGCTCAAAGGTTGGCCCTAAGTCTCAGCATCTGCTTTGATATTCTGCAGGGCAGAGCCTTTCAGAGGCCCTCTGTGGCAGGCTCCTAACTTGTTCCCTGTTTTCTCCTTCTGATGTCTATCCTCTTTGCCTTTCTGGATGGGGATTGAGCGTTTTAGCCAGAGTCCTCCCTCTTGCTTAGTTGCTTTAGATGTACAGATTTTAGTAGGTTTATCCTATATTATATTTCTATATGAGTGAGTATATACCGTGTGTGTCTTTCTGCTTCTGGGATAGCTCACTCAGGATGAACTTTTCCAGTTCCCACCATTTACTTGCAAATTTCATGATTTCCTTGTTTTGTTTTTGTTTTTGTTTTTGTTTTGTTTTGTTTTTTGTTTTGTTTGCTGAGTAATATTCCATTGTGTTCTTGATAGAGGAATATCGAATGGCAGAGAAACACTTAAAGAAATGCTCAGTGTTATTAGTCATCAGGGAAATGCAAATCAAAATGACCCTGAGATTTCACCTTACATAAGAATGGCTAAGATCAAAACCTCAAGTGACAACACATGCAGGAGAGGTTGTGGAGAAAGGGGAACCCTCTTCCACCGCTAGTGGGAATGTAAACTTGTACATTGGAAATGTACTCTGGAAATCAATCTGATGCTTCCTTAGACAACTAGGAATAGTGCTTCCTCAAGATTCAGCTATACCACTCCTAGGCATATATCCAAAAAGAGGCTCAAGTACACAATAAGTACATTTGCACAACCATGTTTGCAGCAGCTTTATTTGTAATAGCCAGAAGCTGGAAACAACCCGGATGCCCCTCAACTGAGAAATGGATTCAGAAATTGTGGTACATCTTTTATTTTTTAAACCTTTTGTATTTATATCTAAAGCTTGCTATTGTAGTTCTACGGTATTTATTTTGAGAATTCAACTAGACAGTCTTGCTGCTGAATGCACACATATATTCTATTTCCTTTTAAGGAAACTACACATACACAAGCATACTTTTTTGTAACTTGTTTCTGTTTGTTAAGCCATTCATTTGTACTTTCTTTTCCCTTTTTCACTTTCACATTTATCATTTCCCCCCCCCCTGTATCTTTTAAATAATTATTCTTTTGTTTGTAACTACAGTGACTATTTTATCACATTGATTTATTAATGTCTAATGCAATTTAAGTATTTGACTTTATGTTTTTTTATTTGTGTTTTTGAAACCATTTTACTATATAACTCATGATAGCCTGGCTCTCACTGTGTAGGCCAGACAGGTCTCAAATTTATACTCTGCCAGCTTCAGACTTCTTGTAAAATTACAAGCATGTGCCACCAGGCCAAATGAGAAATTTTTGCCAGTTTCAGACTGGCAGAATTGCTGATGTCTGAAGTCCCAGCACATGGGATGCGGAAGCATGATTGTGGGCACAAGTGTGAAACCAGCCTGGTCTACAGAGTGAGTTCCAGGCCAGCCTGGATCACAAAGTGACACCAATAAACTGTTTTAAAAACAAACACACTGTCCAAAGAACAAAAGAAAGGAAAGCAACATCCCCCACCACACTTTTACTTCAATATGTCAGATACCTCCTCCAGATTTAAATACATATATATATATACATATATATATATGTATATATATATATTACCCGTGTGAGTATAAAGTTGTGTAGGGTAAATGTACAAACTAGTAAACTAGTAAATAAGTAAGACAGGCAATGAAGAAAATAGAGGAGAAGCAGGGTTAAGTAAAGGAAAATGTAGCAACAAAAAGGAACAGGGAAGAATGCTGTAGAGGGAAGAGAAAAAAGTTAAGAGTTTGGAATAAAGAGGAGAAAGGAGAAACTGGGTTCCACAATAATGAGAAAACGTAAAGACAAATAAGATGAATTTAGAAAGGGGGAGAAAAAGGACAAGCACAAGAGCTTTATAAAAATACGGTAGAGTAAAGCTACTACCAAAAATGGAATAAGAAATAAGGGCACAGCACAGAGGCAAAAAATAATGGAGTGTTGAAACAGCTCTTTCAAAGGCTCCTTTAAAATGGGAGTTCCTAGTACTATGCATGGGGAGGGTGTTGACTGAACATGTTATCTAGCCTTTTCTGTGGCTTATTCTGGGATGCTCCTATGTTGGCAAGGTGTCTGATGTCTGCCCTGTGATCTTTACCTCATAGATCTCCTTCTTGCTATATCAGAAACCTCACTTAGCAGTGTTGTCTGTGAGTTGGGCAAACACTCACTTTCCACAGACTCCCTAATTAGCACACCCAAGTATGGCAAATCTTCTAGCTAAAGGTTATGTTCCAAGTGTGTTGTGAATGGGGACAAAAGCCCACAGCAGACATCTGTACAGGCAAAGGGTCAGTCTTCATACTTCCCACCCAACCCTTCGCATATCATTAACCATGCTTGAGGGATGAAGCCGCAGCTATCATTAAACTTGAGCAGACAAATGATTGGAGAGATAAATCCACCTACTGACCTCAGACTTAAGGCTCTCAGGCTCCAGAGTTACTGTCCTTCAATAAACTCTGTTCCTGGTCACCAAGAGTGAGGCTGCCATCTGTGCCCTACAATGCCTCTGCTGAACTTCCTGTCACCTGAGCTGTCTGTTTCCTCAGCATCTAACCTTCCAGCTCTGCACAATTGCCTACCAAGTCTGTCTCTCACCATGGAGCTGTGGAAGGTTAGATCCAACTTCCTAACATGTGATTAAATTGTGCCCTGTTGACAGGTCCCCAGTGCCGCTCAGTTTTAATAACAGGTTCCCCATCAAGATGGTACCTGGCCATTGCCCTCTGAGTCTCATACAGTGACAAATAGGATTCTTCACCACTGCTGACCCATCTGCCTGAGGAATCACAGCAAATGGACTGGAGGCTTGTGAGGGCTCTGGTCTCCTTCTGAGGATGAGGCTGTTAGGCTCCCCTCTGGGGTGAGGGTACTGTTTCCTCTCCCAGGGGCAGAAGATATGCATACCTGCATCCCCCTTCACTTGGCTGCTGCTCTATAGTGTACTGCCATCTTGTCTCTATATTTTCAGCTGTTCTAATGCTACCAATGTGAATTTCTGGAGGTTGTTCAACTCTTTCTCTCTTCAGAATACTGCCTATTTATTTCTTGTTCTTTCCCAATTCTTCTCTTTGCTAGATACAGCTTCTGATCTCTGTTTATTTCATTTTAAGAAAATATAGCATAATAAAAATAATGGAATATCTCCTGTTTTGTTACACAGGAACTATTTCACTGGTGTTAGCTACATATTTGTCTGTCTGTTGCTCTCCATTCCCTCCTGTATTGCTTGTGGTTCCATTTGAAAGTGTATTTCTTATATGCTGTTTGTAACTTTACATTTGGTTTGCTCAGAGGAACATTTTGCTTTGTCCCTCTCACTACATGGCTCTTCTTACTCCTTTTATTTATTTATTTTCTTTTCCAATCTTACCATCGTATGCTGACATAATTGCTCTCTTTTGAACTTGTAGGTACTTAGAATGCCTTGATGTCTCTATTCTTAATATTGTTTTTGCCTCCTTCTCTCTCCTACTAGAATCTAATAAGCATGAAACAGGTCTTTTAGCTGATTTGAATATATACACCAAGCTGTTTTGCTTTTTCTTCTCTGGTGTTTATATCTCTGTCCTGTAGCCTAGGCATGCTCTACATAAATTTGCATCTCACTAACACTTAAACTCTTGCATCTAATATTCTTTTAAATTTTGAGTTCTTAATCTTTGTATTTTGTAATTGTTCAGTTTTTTTCTCGCATCCTCTTCAGTTATTTTTTAATATTAATGTTCCATCATGTCCCTTCTACTCATAAACAAGTCTTCCCCAGTATGAATAATGAGTTTGAATAAATATGGAATCATGCATGTGAAGAATAGTTAAAATTATTTGAGGCATTGAGAGATGTTTGATTTTTCTCATAGAAGAAGTAAGAAAGATCAAAGACCCAAAACAAGGATGCTTTCAGGAAAATACTCAGAGAAAAATATAAAAGTGTAATAAGAAGGGTGTGGAGAGACAGCTCAGAGATAAAGCACACTGACTGCTCCAGAGGCCCGTAGTTCAAGTCCCAGCAATCACATCACAGCTCACAGTTGTCTCCTTAGTCCACTTACAGGGGATCCTATCCCCTCCCACAGGCATACATGCAAGTAAAACACCATGCACATAAAAATTAAAAAAAAAAAATCAAAACCTTTTAAAATGTAATAATAAAATAAGTTTTAAAAGTAAATATTTAAGGTGAAATCTCAGGGTCGTTTTGATTTGCATTTTCCTGATGACTAAGGACGTTGAGCATTTCTTTAAGTGTTTCTTTGTCATTCGATGCTCCTCTGTTGAGTTCTCTGTTTAGCTCTGTACCCCATTTTTTAATTGGATTACTTGATTTGTTGCTATTTAACTTCTTAAGTTCTTTATATATGCTGGATATTAGCCCTCTGCCCAATATAGGGTTGGTGAAAACCCTTTCCCAATCGGGAGGCTGTCATTTTGTTCTGACTACAATGTCCTTTGCTTTACAGAAGCTTTTTCAGTTTCATGAGGTCCCATCAAAACATATGCTGAGACTCTTAGCCAAACTTTGGGCAGAGTGCAGGGAATCTTAGGAAAGAAGGGGAGAAAGAAAGGCCTGGAAGGGACAGGAGCTCCACAAGGAGAGCAACAGAAACAAAAATTCTAAGCCCAGGGGTCTTTTGTGAGACGGATACTCCAACGAAGGACCATGCATGGAGATAACCTAAAATCTCTGCACAGATGTAGCCCATAGCATCTCAGTATTCAAGAGGGTGTCCTAGTAATGGGAACAGGGACTGTCTCTGACATGAACTGATTGGCCTGCTCTTTGATCACCTCCACCTGATGGGGGAGCAGGCTTACCAGTCCACAGAGGAAGACAGTGAAGCTAGTCCTGATGAGACCTGATAGACTAGGGTCAGATGGAAGAGGAAGGGGACATCCCCTATCATTGGACTGCGGGAGGAGCATAGGAGAATAAGATGCAGGGAAGGTGGGATTGGTAGGGGATGGGGGAGAGGGCTACAGCTGGGATACAAAGTGAATAAACTGTAATTAATAAAATAAAATTAAAAATCACAAAAGAAAAAATAAATATTTAAAGCTTTAGTAACTTTTTAAAATATTAATTACAGTTTATTCACTTTGAATCCCAGCTGTAGCCCCTCTCTTATTTCCTCCCAATCCTACCTTTCCTCCCTGTTCTCTTCCCATGCCTCTCTCCAAGTCCAGTAACAGGGGAGATTCTCCTATTCCCAAGGAATCATACTCAAGGACAGTCATCTGTGGGGAGCAGAGGAAGCCATGAGTGTGTGAAGATCTGAGTAGTGTCCTCCACTGAAGGAGGACAGCCATGTCCACTATCATAGCCTCAGACCTGTGAGACAATATCTAAGCCTCCTTGTTCCAGGGGTGAGTCTCAGAGAGATGCTAAAGCCTCCTACCCCAAGTGCAAACATTGACTGTGTATGAAGAAAGTATGTGTGATGGTTTCCTCTCCCCCAAAATATTTACACCCTGAACATTGTTCCTCTACAGAGACCGCTCGTCGTGAGATTGTCTGGTTCTGTCTCCTTGTCCAGCTGTACGCCCTACACCCCAGCTTTTCTTTTCTCTGTATTCCACTGAATGCAGTAGCCTCACCTCCCTGTTCAGCTGTATATAATTAATACACTGGGTGTCTGGGGTGGTATGGTTTCTCTATCAGAAAGCTAGTCCACCAATCCCATCTTCTTTCTGTGTGTTTGTTTGTCTTTTCTTCATTCCATTGCTGTGCTAGTCAGGTCTGTCCATGGTGCCATTCTAGATATAGTAGTCATCTACACTAAAACTAGGTTTAGATGGCAAGGTCCAGCATCTTGAATACATATCATAAGAGGAGGATACTTTGGAGGATTTGAGAGAAGCAGTGTTTTTGATACCATTCCTTGGGAAACAGGAACAAATATCAACTCACCCCAGAAAAAAACTGATGACAAACCTAAATATGGATACCACAAAGTTGAACTTGGTTAACCAATGAGTTTTACTGAGGTTACTTTCAGTAATATGAGTGAGGGGTTTCTTCCAGGAACGGAAATAACTAAGTGACAGCTGCATCACTAACATGAGTTCCTGAATGATGGAAACCATACCATGCCACTTGCAGGTAGATTAACAAATGGGGGAGTATGCCTTCTAGGAAGTAGAGCTGGTAGGAGAGTCTTCTAGGTAGCTGAGGTTGCCTAAGAGTGTCTCTTAGCAGCCCTACTGCCTAATGAATCTGGTCAGTTTTAGAAACTTCCTGAAGCCTGTGAGTTGTTTCTTTCCTGAGATTATTGAGTTCCCTGGTAGAATGGATAAGTCACCTCTCCTTAGAATAACTTCCATTAATTAGCTTCCCTTTAAGATGGAAGTTTTATCTCCCAGGCAACTACTATACATCAAGAGATGAAGTGGTTATTTCAAGTGGGAGGTATAGAAGTAATTTTCTATCACCAGAGTGGAGAAGGCCCACAGAGATGATATGGTCTACTTCCCAGTTGATCTGTCTGTCAACATTTCTATCTGTGTGGATTTATCATCCTAGAGGTCCAGTCCAGCTGATCCTTCATGTGATGGTAGCCTTAGCCAGTGTCTGATGCCAACCACAAGGGACTAACTTCGTAACTCACAAAACAGTATCCATTTTCTAGAGGACATTTTTAACTTATTAAGATTTGAGATAGATGTGTTTTGTTCCATAGTAACCACCTTAGGTAAAAGGCCTAAAAACCTGTATTTCAACAAATTTACTTTGCATTAAAAAGTATAAGGTGTCTTATTTTTTTTTTTTTTGACTATTTTCCTTTTTCTACTTCTTGACATGCTAGTAAAAGTTATGGTGCAAAAGTATCAGCAAATTCTGTCACTAACAATGAGGCACACACAGTCCAATAATCTGGATAAGGAATAGTATCGTGGCCAGTAGAGAAGGCAGCTAGGAGCTTGTCTCAACCCTTTGATTCAGTGTTCTGGGAAGAGGTGGTTTTCTTTCGTAGACTTCACCTCATGCAGTTAGCTCAGAATATCTCAAGCATTCAGAATCTCCTTCATTCCTTTCTCATTCCTGTGGCTTTCTTGGGTGAATGAGAGGACAGAAAGTGGGATTTGAAATATTCATTATCTTAAAGTCCTGCTGTGCCTGTCTCTGAGGAATCAACTTACTGAAAGCAATTTAGCAGTGAACAACTCTTCCAGACCCATGAGGTGTTGACTTAGCATTTGCATGCAGAAACCCCAGTATTTTCCTACTGCCTTGTAATGATATGTTGGTTGTTTACCATCATGCAGATTGCATGCTACAATCGTTCATTAGTTCTTTATAATGAATGTGAACACCTGGTAACTCTCAGCCCCAATCTTCTGCTTTTATTCACTTTCTGTCAGTCATTAGAGATGGTGCATATACAGAGGAGAAAGAGAATGTTTGTCAAAAGCAGAGACCTAATGCAGGTGGTAGCAGAATTTGGGTTTTGCACCTGGACCCACTCATTTTCTTCCTTTCTTATTTTAAAGTGTGAAAGTTTTGAATCAAAGGTCATTTTCTAAAATGGTGGTGATTTCCTTGAGCAAAAGAAGTCTCTCTATGGCCATGTTGCCTGACAGAAAAGATCATTTGGACTCACCATTTCCTTGATATTTAATTCCATTCTGGTTTGGAAATCACTGCTGCTGATGTCTCTACCTGTGAGGGGGTGGCTTTTCTTGTGCTGTGGATCAAGAAACGAGTTATATCAAAGGCCAATCCTAGCCACTTCCTTCTATCTACCCCACTGCACACTATGCAAGCCTATAACAGCCTTCAAAATACTCTATGAGGACCGAGTGTGTAAAATGAAAGCCTGTGAGAAACATTTTAGACTGAAACCATAAGAGGAAGCAAGGTGTGGATCTGGGGGTGTTGGAAGTATCTACTGTCTTCCAGGAGATGCTCTTTTGGTGAGCACTGGATTATAGTAGATGTTCCAGCTCACAGAAATGTAAGCCTGCGAGGTTACTTATGTGCTCAGCAAAAAACTTATGTTCCTTTCAAAGCACTGCTCATCTAGTTCAGAAGTCAGATGGAGTTCTATGGGTTTTCTTCTTTTCTTTTGTACTTTATTCCTCTCTACCCCCAAGAAAGTATCATGTTTCTTTATGTTTGTGTATGTGTGTGTGTGTGTTTGTATGTGTGTGTGTGTGTTATCTTATTTAATATAGAATACATACAGTATAGGATAATGTATAGCATATAGGATAATTCCACATACAGGATATAGAATTAAATGCATAAAATAAAAGATGGACATTGACAAAATAACTAAAGGCTTCAGCGGCTGCATTTTTAGATACAGTCTTTTACTATCTACCTTATCAAAAACCAACGCTGAATTAATACACATTTGTGGAAATTCCCACTCATGTCCTGCTTCACTGACTTTAAAAATAATTTAAATATCATGAAGAAAATAACTCCATTTATGCCACAATAAGTTAAATACTTCCTCTCAAGTTGGTTTTCTATATATACAGCCCAAACTTAGTATAACAGGTCCAAATCAGAGTTTGGGTAATAATGCCAAGTGTAAATTCTTTGACAATCTCTTTTGTTACTATATATTCTAAATATTTAAAATATGAAGATTAAGGAGGGGAATATTTCATCTTTGAAAAAATATTTCTTTAATAGAGATATTTGTCCAGAACTTTATAGGTTTTGGAGTTAGTTAACTTAGCATATTCCAAATAACAGCAGTATCTGCCCACATGTGTGGAGGCATTTAGGAAAAAAAGGTGCAGTATTTCCCAACTGTGTCTTATGGTCTGCACCTGTAAATATATGCATGAGTCATACACAAAAATAGAAAGAGAAAATGAGAAAGTAAGTATGTTTTACATATGCTAATTAAAATATTAGAAGAGAGCCAGGTATAGGTGATGCCTGCCTGCTAACCCCAGACCTACAACAATGGAGCAGAGAATCATTGGCGGGTGGGGTCTGGGCTGGGGAATAAAGGCAAAACAGATTGCTAAGTAGAAAGGCTGATTTATTCAAAAGCAAAATTTGTTTGTAGTATAGATCAGAAATAAATATGCTATCAAGTGTGATACTGGTCTATGTGAGTGAACATATTCAAGGGCCCTAGAAGACTGCCTGTGGCATTTTTCATGAGGTCTAAAGGAAAGAAGAGTTGGCCATGAAACATGTAAGTTAGGAGTTTCTCTTTTGATCTACAGTTTTCAAGTTAGCAAACCTTTTACTTGTAAGTCCCTTTCTATAACCTGGTTTTAATCTTATAAATACTCTATTATTCTATAGATATAAGATGGTAAATAGGAGATTATAGCCATTCATATAGAGGTCAGAGTTTGCCTTACTACACATGCATCCACAAGCAGTCTAGGCTGGGTATCCATTCCCTCATACTGGACATGACTGGAATATGATTGAATAGAATCTGTATGTTTTTCATGGTTACTAAGGAGAGGAAAAATCAGTCTATTACTCAGAGGAGGGTGTCCATGCAACTTGCAGCAGGTACTATAGAGTCCTAGGTTGCTAAAAAGTTGAGGTACATTGTTCAGAGCTGGATATGTGTGCACAGTATGTGCAGGTTAAGACCTCGGTCTTCCAAGTGCATTACTGGGGGAGGTCTGTATGCTAAGTCATATGTTGATAAACGATTCCCTGTGCTTACCTGCTTCAGGTGGATTGTCATGAGTGCCAAACAGGCCTGGGCCACAAGGTAAAACCCTATCTCAAAAATGGATAATAAATAAACATATAAGGAGTTGGAAGAGAGAACTGTAAGCCCACGGAAAGGGTATAGTATACAAGAAGCATCTGTAAGTTTATAATGAAAAGGCAATGAACTGAATGATAAATAGTAACACTGATTCTAGAGCATTCGCACATGGTAGTAGCATGCAGTACAATAAAGCCTTGGATTGAAATTCAGGACACCTGCATTCCTTGCACCAACAGAATGACCTTGGACAATGTTCTTCAGGTACAGAATCAGATAATAAACTATCTATTTAAAGAGCTTGATTTTCCGGTAAATCTTTGGAACATCGATCACAAGAAAATTTGGCTTTCGTAATTATTTTATATGTATATTTTACACCTGTATTCAGCTTGTTTTCAGAACATTCATAAATAATTACAGACAGCAAAGTAACCAGTCCAATTTAGATATTTAGATTGAGGCCAGCTGAACTCAAAACCCAAAGGAAGTGACTAAAGAATGGATTATAATGGTCAGTCATTATCTATTCATCTCTGATTAGCTTTGGATCAATTCTGCCAAGACTGAAATGGAGACATATGGCAAGCAGGTTACTGTGGTAATTTCTACAGTTATTGGACTCATTAATTTATATAAAAAACTATATCTATTCCATCCTCATTATTTTTAGAACATTAGAAATTAGAGTAGAAAAGCATTTGCATGATGCTTGACTTTAGATGAAAATAATCTTACTGCAGAAATTAATAGAATAAAAAATATACATTAAATAAATAGAATTTTATGTACGTTCAAACACCTCTTTTCTCTACTGTGTTGATCCCTAAACAAGACTTTAGTCAGTTTGTACAAGTACAATGAAAACAGTGTAAAGAGAACTGAGACAGACTCCACGACCTTTTCGTCCTTTTTCTGTACTCAGCACATAGAAAGTGATCGACATGAATAAATGTATTGAAACGTCCAGAAAATGATTTATTCTATGTTTTCTTTCAAATGACAGTTGCTTAAACTTCTCAAAATGCTGATAAATATGGCAGAAAATAAGTGAGCCTTAGAAGCCCTCGCTGCAATGTACAGTGCATGTAAAATAGTACTGTTGGCACTTGTATGGGTCCTGGATTAGCTAGTATTCTGTAGAGGCCTAGGAATAGTAAAATGCACACATGCTTACGCATGCATGGGCATTTATTCAGATTGGTTTTTATGGCTAGAGGCTACTTAGCCCCACTGTGGCTCTGTGTACAAGGAAGAGTCAGAGAACCTGATAACGTTCAGTAGAACAAACTGGAAGCAGCAGAACAACAGGGACCAAAGATGTAGGCCCAGCTTACACATGAAGGCCTAGAGACCCCCTGGAGCGGCACCGGCATGAGTCCATGTTTATCATAAGCCTGGAAAAACTGTAGTTCAGTGTCCACGGATGATGGCAGCATGGTAGGCACAGATACTCAGGACGGATGGAGCTTGGACATGCCGACTTGCTTCCACCTTCTCCCACTTTGTCTCATCCAGGCCCATAACCTCCTGGATGAACTACTGTCCACATCTGTGGCACATCTTTCACCCTTAGTTACTCTCTTGCATTCCCTTTGTATATGCAAATACCCTCAAAGGCATGTGCTTGACTCTTTTCCTAGTCATCTCTTAATCAACTAGGTGTTCAAGATCAACCATCATAATTTTCTAAAAGGAATTGTATGCATGTATCCACACATATGCATCTGCACAGCACATATGTTTTCACATGTGCATGTAATATATTGGCATACATGAACCAATACCTATTCTGAAATAGCATTAATATAATTCTATTTCTGTGCTCATGTCTTAGAACACTTTCTTTTTTGTGATTTTATTTTATTTATTTTTATTTTTTTTATGTCAATCAGAGGTTAGGTATTTTGCATCCCCGGCGTAGCCCCCTCCCTCTTTCCCTCCCACTCTCCCCATCCCTCCCTCATCTCCTCCCCGCCCACTCCAAGTCCACCAACAGGGGAGGATCTCCTCCCCTTCCATCCAGCCCCAGTTCATCTTGTCTCCTCAGGGCTGGCTCCAATGTCCTCCCCTGGGATCTAGCCAGGCTGTTACTCCCTGGCATGTATAGGGGAGAGTCAAAGAGCCAGCCATCGAGTTCATGACTGAAACAGTCCCTGTTCCCCTTACTAGGATCTTCAGTTGGACACCGAGCTACCATGGGCCACTTCTGAGCTGGGGTTCTAGGACATATCCATACATGGTCCTTGGTTGGAGAAACTGTCTCATAGAAGACCCCTGTGCCCTGCTAAGTTTGGTCTTTGTGGAGCTCTTGTTCTCCACAAGTCTTATTAACTTCCCCTATTTTTATCATTATTTCCCGCCCTCTGCCAAAGGCTTGGTTGTGAGTCTTTTTTTTTTTAATTTTTTTATTTTTTGTTATCAATCACAGGTTAGGTACTTTG
>CM053761.1:34711345-34750815 GCA_028658305.1 Pachyuromys duprasi
TATCCAAAAATGCTCAAGTACACAACAAGGACATTTGCTCAACTATGTTCGTGGCTGCTTTATTTGTAATATCCAGAACCTGGAAACAACCCAGATGTCCCTCAGTTGAGGAATGGATACAGAAATTGTGGTACTTTTACACAAAAGAATCATCATTCTTTATAAATTGTGCTGCACCTAATCCTGTGCTTTGGGATTCTACTGCATGTAGAAAATTTCAGATCATCACGTCACTGAGAGGCTACCTATACTTAAAAACTGAGCTCACTCTTTACAAGGCTTATTTTAAAATATGAAGATTTTAAAACATTTAAGAGTCTAAATATTACTTGCTAATATCTTGATATTTTTAAATCTTTTGTACTTTTCTACATAGTGTTTGTTGTAGATCTGTTAAGCTTACTTCTCTTGGGTTCATTTTGTACGTTGCACTTTACAAAAATATAATTTGTGTTATGTAGATTGTTTTTACATAGAGGTTTCTGAAATGCCACATACTCCTGTTTATACTCTTTCTCTTCTCTGGAATTGTGATTACTGATGTTTTATCCTCTTATTTTATCATTTTAAAAATTTTATTATGCTTTTACTTATTTATTGTACATGTGCATGTGGTGTTGTAGACGAAGCTCACACTCAGGGTATGAACATTCCATTTGGAGGTGAGAGGACAGCTTGCAAGGGTCAAATCTGCTCTGTCCTTCTGCCACGGGGTCTCAGGAGCAAACTTGGGTGTTCAGGCAGAGCAGTAGGCACCATTACCCACTTCCCTGTCTGTTTTCTCTTACTTCAACTTTGAAGAATGTGCAGTGGTCTAGCATTTAGCTCGTCATTATTCTTTATCTCATTGTTGATTTTTGTTTGGGTTTAAAATCAGTTTAGCTCTTTTATCAAAGCATTTTTAGTTGCCTTCCTCTTTAGTTTCTTCTTTGTAGTATACTAATTCATAATACCATTGCTTTTCCTTTCATTATGTTTAGGATTTGGGTTTTTCCTGTTTTCAATTGTAAAAACCTAATTTATTTCTGTTGTTATTTGATATGATACTGTATTTGTCCATGATTTTTACCCCTTTGAGGATAATTTGATTTGCCTTGTGGATTTTATTTTTGATTTTGTTATTTTATAAGTAGCTTTTGATTGCATTTCAGTATCTGCATAAACCAAAAGCTAAGTAGGAATTCTTCCCATTTTCCCAGGTGTTGCCTCTTAGTACTTTATTCTAAATAAAACATCCATAATCAAACAGTTACTTAAACATCGTTTGATTCCAATTAATGAATGCATAGCATTATCACATGTAAAATTGGCAGCATACACTTTTTATGTCTGCATGATGGCCACTTGAATATAAAGTTTGGAAATAAGAATATGTATTCATCTAAGCAATATATCTTTTATTCAAACTCATGCATGCAAATTAGATAACCTTTGAAAATTTCCGTGTTCTGTGTGTGTGTGTGTGTGTATATATATATATATATATATATATATATATATATATATATATATATATATATATATATGCATGTGGAAGTGTACATGTGTGTTTCAGTGTGTGAAGGGCAGTGAACAATTTTGGGTGTCCTTCTTCAGGTATCATCTTTAGGTACTGTGAGATCTTTAACTGTCCTGGAATAGCCAAGTAGATGAGACTAACTGGCCAGTGAGCCTCTGGGATCTATGTTTCCTTATCTAGCATTGGAATTACAAGTGTGTGTGTGTCACACTTTTAATTTGTTTGTTTGCATGTTTTTGCATGAGTTCTGGAGATAGAACTGAGTTCCTTGTGTTTACAAGGCAAGTACATTACCTAGTGATCTGAAGTTCCAGCCAACGAGTTAAAAAAATACAATGTGCACTTATAATATCTTTGAAAAAAACATTATTGATTAGCGATAAGTCTAGAAATTATACTTAGTAGAAGCTTGGGCCACTCTTTCAAAAAGAACATATTGACTTCAAATTGAATGTTACCATGTTACCAACCCTTCAAAAGAGCAGAAAATTGGTCTGATGGCCTGAATCCTATCAGTAGCATAAATAGTTTCTAGGCTCATTCCAAGTCTTCCTACTTATTCATTTTCTTTCAATGTCCTAGATTAGTAAGTTAAATCAGTTAAATTGTAGAAAGTTAGAAGAAAGAAAAATAAGTTCCTGTTTTCAAGCACTCTCAGGTAATATTTTCAGAATCTAAAGACTCAATCTTTTTATTATATGTGTTCTAATTTCAATGAACAAAAGTAAGCTAAAACAAATTACTATTTTTTCATTTTAAATACAGTTTTTTTCCCTTTCTGGATTTTCCCTGTCACTATATTTCTCAGTTAGAAAAATAAATGACTTTCAGTGTTTTCGTTTCCTTAAGACCCTCAGAAGACACAACGTTAGGCATGCCTTTGTGTTCTTTAGGTGGATGGAAGGAGAAAACTTTTTGTTTTATTGTTGATAGCTCTGTTCCTGGGGGTCTAGATAGGAAACATTCAGCTGCTGTGAGGGAAGCCACAGAAGCGGAGGGTTGGGAAAACATGCAAAAGCTAAAATATTTTCACTGAGATTCTTTCTTTTGAAATAATGGTTGTTTGACATTTTAATCTAAGCTTCTGCTTCTCTTCTGACATGACTAAAACGTGATAAAATTAGAAGTTTGTTTTGGGAACTAAGCCTGTGGAACAATGTCCTCGCCCAACCAGAGAGATACAGACATTCTATAGTGACCAAGTCTTCCAAAAGCATCATGTGACTGGTAAGAAAGCAGAGTATACTCACCAAAGAAATACTTTCTATATCAAGGTGAATTCTAAAAGATACTATATTCTGTATCCAGACCAGCATTATCTGCTTGCTATTGACATAAATTTAGATCACCTCAAGCTGACAGAACTTAGATTTAAGAACAATCTGCACTTGGCCCCATCTGTATTTGATCAATGAATCAGAGAAATGACGAAGCTGTTCACCAAGAATGGAGCATTTTTGCAACATCAACTCGTGCTTAGTAAAGCCATGTCCTCAGTCAGAAATGGATGCAGAATATCTTCTGAAAGCCAGGCAAACTGAAGAGATAAAGCCTTTTTGAACCTAAATCTACTATTTGCAAGATAGAAGAGGCCTTAGAGAGAAAGGAATGATAACAGTGTTCTTGGTGATGAAGGTGATAACTCATATTTACCACATTCCTACTGTGGTCATGTGTGAGCTCAGGTCAACTTAAAAAATATCTCTAATTGTGCAGTACTGTTTGGCATATCCAGGAGGTAAAAACATTACTGTCGAAGACTGGATCACCTGATATAAATGTATAATATGTTGAGTTGAACAATGAATCACTTACTGGTTTCAGATGTATAAATTAGAACAAATGCTTCAGCTAGATACTTAACACAAGCTAAGAGGCAGTAAAATGTGCTCACAGTTTAGTCCCTCATTCATTAATGCTTTCAACAAGCAGTGTATTATGTGAGATTCCATAGGAGACTCAAATACAAATCGAGCGATGACACAAGAAAATATCAAGTTATGCCTGAATTCACTCAAGAAGAAACTTTGAATTTGGTATTGGAAGGACTAAATGCAAATTTGAGAATTATTCACACAATGAAATTGAAGATGATTTTATGACCCAAAGTAAAACCAATCCACTGCATGCCTACATATGTGTGCATGTATACATGCACATAGTTAGACATACAACTATATACCTCTTTTCTCTGAGTGTTGGTAACTCCAAACTTTCTATTTTCAACTTTTTAGATTAACAAATTTAATTTTTCAGCTATTTCTACAACTCAGATCATCACATACCTCTTGATCTTGATGACATCTTTGTATGTTTTTATCTGTGTGGTGTGTGTATGTGTTCTTGTATATATGTGTGTGTGTGTGTGTGTGTGTGTGTGTATGTGTGAGAATGTGTGTAAAGGCTAGAGGTCAAGGTTTGGTGTCTTTCTCAGATATTCCCCACCTTATCTTTGAGACATGCTTTCTCATTGAATTAGAACTCATTGGTTCAAAGGGGATTTCTGGTCAACGACACCCAGGGATGCTCTTATTGCCAACAAACAACATCATATTTACTTGTTATGTGAGTTCTGGGGTTACCATACTTAGTCTCTGATGTATGCAGAGAAACTGAAATCTTTCCCTTTTCATTTTGTGAACGTTTCATGTTTAACAAAATATTCTCAAATTTAGTGTTCCTCATTAACTCTCAGTGTTATTAATAGAAGAGAATTTATATGTTGTAGGTTTTGTACAGTCACTACAATGTGGATAATGACTGAAAACCACAGTTTGAATGAAAAATAGTGAGTACCCTATTTCAAAGTTTAGTATAAAACCTCTCATTGCAGAATCTTGGTGTGGTGGTCTGAGTGACGATGTCCTCCATAGGCTCTGGCATTTAAGCGCTAGGTTTTTAGCTAGTAAGCGCTACCTAGAGAAGTACAAGAAACATGGACTGGATGGATAAAGTATGTCACTAGGGCCTGGTGTTGGGGTTTCAAAACCTTGCATCAATTCCAGTTCACTCTCTGCTTCATGCTTGTGGTTCAAGATTTGAGCTTTCAGCAACCTACTCCTACCACCATGCCTTCCACCGTCAGGGACTCTCACCCTCTAGAACTATACACCCGAATAAACTCTTCTTCTATAAATTACCTTGGTCATGGTGTTTTATCACAGCGATAGAGAAGTAATACACTTGGTTTTCCTAAACTTGGATTTTGCTTTGAAATGTCCTTCAGTGGACACGAATGTTGAAAACTATCCTGGCTGCTAAACGGACTGTGAATCGCAATCACTTGCACTGTGATAAATCATGTCTGTCTGGAGACTGCTTGCAACATCTCAGTGGGTTCAGGCCCAGTATACAGACATTTTCTGAGTGTACAGGAACTTGGGCTAGGTTGAGTCTTGATTTAATGATTCTTATCAAAATGAAATAGGCATTTGGTCTTTGGATTTGATCAGCCCCTATCTGCAGCTGCGTCTCAACTGGCAATTACTTCCTCCCTGGGCTCCTTGCCCAGGCAAATGGGGTTCATTCTTGTTTCATGTCTCGCTGAATTCTCTGATAATAGAGGAGGTAACTGAACTCTGGCTTCCTCTGAATCTCAGAGCTCTGGAAATGAGTGGAAGGGGAATTTCCTCCTATCATGTTTTGCCACCACAATAAAATGTTCTCTTATAATGCACTCAGAAGGCTGCTTAATTTTCTAACCATAAAAACTCAGGAGCAACCTTGCAGCCAGTGTTGCAGCTTAGGATAAATCCAACCATCACAATTTTAAGGAACATGAGAGATGCAAGAACAAAATTTGTTTATTCACTGTCATTAGTTTACTTCTATAGACTTGCTATACGTGGTTGAGATAAACTTCCCACAAGGTATATCTTGCATAAGTTAGAAACCAAAGGATTTTTCCTCTTCTTATTCTTCCCACGGTTCTTCCTCTGTGTTAACTGCTCTGTAATTAAGGGTACGGTTTCTGTTTTCTGTGCACAACTGTATCCTTCTGTAGGGATTCAGTGTAATTCCAAATTAAATGGGCCCAAGATTCAATTTTTTTCATGGGTATTTGGGAGTTTCTGATTTCAAATGGAATGCATTAAACAGTTATAGCTTTGCAGATGGAAAAGTTATTAAGAACCTTGCAGGATTCATCTTCTCTGTCCATATTTGCAAACGCCTCTCTTTATTCTAAACGGCATAAGCTCTCCACCTCCCTCGTAAAAAAGATGCCACAATGAAAATGGTAACTACCCAGTAATAACAGGTGAATTTTGTTGCCAGCTTTAATCTTATATGCGGTTATCTGGTCAAATGGCTCTGTTTACCAAATCTTATTAGTTACCCAGTAAAAATAACTCTCTCTGCCTTCCTTGTGTCTATGTATTTAATAGATTAAGGCCTACAATTTTTAATCCAAAAACAATTAAACCTGCCCCTGGTTGTCATTTTAATGCACCATCTGTTGCTCCAGGTGCTGGCCTGAATTTTAAGAGCTGTGAAGTGAGCACTTTCACAACAAGCCTGCATAGATGGATGCCCCCTCCATTTGCTATGCTTCAGCCTCCATCTCCATGAATTCCCCAGGCTTACGGGAAAAACTAGGAGCTGTGTTGTTTCACCCATGTAAGGACTTCAGGTGTTTTGAATATGTGCAAAGTAGGATATAGCTGTCACCAACCCAAATAAATGATAATTGTGATATCCAGAGTGGCAAAGGAAGGTTCCCAAAGCTTCAAGAAAGTTGAAGTTCTCTGATCAATGAATATTAGACTATCACTAATAGGTTTAGTCTTACAAAAGGAAGATAGTTCACTGAAGTCCTAATTAAAAAAAATGTTCTAAGTAGTGTTTTGTTTGGAGGTCTTTGAGATATAAGTTTAGAGTTAAATAATCAGGTACACCATTGTGTTAATATTGTGTTATTGAGACAAGTGGATATTGAAATGCAATAAACTATACTTACATGTATCTCAATTAATTTTCACAAACTGAGCATAGCCACGGAATTTGTGTCACCCACTACTTACCTGTGCATTTCTAGGTACCCCTGCCTACCATAATATTAACTCTAATTTAGGCTCTTAATAATTGATTTATTGGGAAGGATGTGAAATATTTAGCATGCTCATTCATTCATAACATGTATATATAAAAATAAGCAAGCAATAATTGAACATCTTCACAAATCAAATGGCAGACTGTTGCCTGGTCCTCCATAAGACTTTTACAGTTCCCTAAACTACTCTCTCTCCACCCTCTTTCCAGGGTACCAATCCTGACACACACCAACCTAAGCAATCTAGTTCACATGTCTTTTAACTCTATTCTAAGTGAATCACATAATGCACACTTCTTTCAGGCTAGATTACACAGAGAGACTAATCCATATTGTTGAGTGTAATTGTAAGGCAGGCAGACAATTCCCATTCTGTTGCCTGGAGGTGCCAGCTGACAGGCTGTCGGAGGGCTGGTATGTGTTATTACAACCCATGAAAACTCAATAGTTAACTATTGTCTAAAGTCATAATGAGAATTATTTATGTGCACTTTGTATTTTTTATGTATGTGTGAGATGGATGCATGGGTACACCTATGTGTTTATGTACAGAAGCCTGAAATCAATGTTCTGATTCAAGTAGCATGTTTGTTCACCTTTGGAAGAGAAGTGGTGGTTCATATACTCCTGTTCCCCCTTCCTTAGTCTTCAGCTCTAACTTAACATCGTTCAGTATGGTGTTCTTCACTTAATGCTCAAAAACGTACTCCTTTTCTACCTCTCTGAACCATAGGAATATATGTCCTGACCCTTTACTTTCTATAATATCTTGAACAGCAATGGCTAAATGTTAAGATGACTTCCTCCCCAGGTCCAACTGTTACCAAGCTCTCCTGCCTTTCCCTCACCCTGTTTCTTTATCAAAACCCCACCACCACCACTCAGAGTCTTCTTTTTGTGTTCCTGTTTGTATAGACTTGTGCTCTCTAGACTAGTAATAGCTTCTCAAACACCTCCATACAATTACTATGCACCAGTTAAGGTTTCAATTTTGAAGCCTTAACTGACCAAGTTTTGTAAGAAGACCTGGTTAGTATCCTGTTATGCAAGACCAAAGACAAGTTGGCATTAGGCTTCTTTATGGAATGTTTATATTAACTGAAACCCCTTCATATATTTTTGGAAAAATTAAAGGGGATATCTGGCTAACGGGAGAGTTAAGAGCTCATCATGCTCAGCACGATTGCATGTTACTTGCAGAATAAAAGATGTTTGTAATGGAATGGAATAGGCTTCTATTCATTACTTTTCTACTGCTGTGGTAAAACACCATGGCCCAAGCAACTTAGATAAGAAAGAGTTTATTTGTCTTATGATTCCAGACAGATAAAATGTCTGTGTGTCAGGGAGGCATAGGAGCAAGTAGTAGGCATGGTGGCTGAAGCAGAATGCTTAGAGTTCATATTCTTTGCCGTAAGAAAGAAGCAGAAAGATGAACTGGAAGTAGTCCAGGCGTTGTATTGTCTAAGTCAGACTCCCAGCAACATACTCCAGCCAGAGTGTACCTCTCAAACTTCCTCAAACATTACCATCGAATTGGGGACCAAGTGCTCAAATGCTGAGACTACGGGGGACCTTTCTACCAACGTGATTTTCTCTTGCTGAGAACAAAGCCAGTAAGAAAAATAGGAGAGGAAAACACTGAGGAGAGTTGTATTAGTTGCTAGAAGTAAGAAAAGTTCTGGGTATAGTTCCCATACATCATCTGCCCAGAGTCACAATGCAAGAAGAATACGTTGGAGAAACTCATTGTATTCATGCGGAGCAGACTCCTTACTGAAGACAGAGAGAGGTACATTTTTGAGCATGCTCAGTTTGACATTATTCCTCATCATGTATCCTTTGTTGCTAAGATTCTTTCACAGGATAACATGCAAAGCAAAGTCTACCCCTCCCCCCAAGGTCCCAATGGCAAACTGAAACATATTTCTGCCAGAGTTCATGCTGACCAACTTAAGAATGAGCTTCCTTGGATGGCCTATTCAAGGGATAATTTACAGGGGTGTAGGCATTCCTTCCTCAATGTCCACACCTATAAGTCTTATCCAGTAAGAATGAAGATTTCCCTTTAAGTGCACAAATGAAGACTTACTCTAGTTTTTCCCGGCATCTATATACTCCAGCCCCACCACCAGGACCTGTACAGCACTGACAGGTGGTAAGGTCCAGCTGGGACGAATATCATGCATCCCCTGCTCCAGGCCTCTTTGTAGGGTGTTTAAACTGCCAACCTGCCCAGCTGGGATGATCTTTTGCAAGAAGCCACATTTGAACTCCCCAAGATAGTGATTTCTTGGCTCAGAGGACAATCACTAATGACATACGTTTAACCTAACTGTAGAAGGACAGCGATGGCCAAGGATATGGTAGCGAGCAAAGTCTAAAGCTAGATCATCTAAAACATTGGTTGGGTGTTTCTTGGTAGGTTTAGTTGGTACAGGGTTCCTTTCTGAAACAAAAAGAAATCTTAGCAGCAGGGGAGGTTTAGACCTTTTTCAAAGAGATGACATGTCCCATTCGCCGCTCCTCTGCTTTAGGTGATTTTCTCTGAATATACAGGTCTAATTTCTAACAAATCAGGTTGCCAACATACTCTACATTAAGCTGGAAAAACAAAATTACATTCTTATAACTGCTGTCTCATCATGACCACGCTCTGAGAGAAGGAACACAGGCCTGAGCTGGGGAGTCATCCAGAAGCTAAGCTGAACAACCATCTCCCCGTCTCATTATTGCTTTGCACCTTAGGTATTGTGTAGATGGCCAGATCAGCTGACCACAGCAATACCTCCCTGACAAGGGCATCACTATATCCTATTTAAAATATCAAGAACAAAACAATCAACACAGCAGGAAAACTGCAACCCTGGAGTTCATGAAGAAGAGCCTTCCAGTCTTTCTCATTTTATCTGACCCAGATAGCTTTGCTCCTTTGATCATTTATCTGATCTGCCTTAAAAAATGCTTCACCAGAAGTTATCTAAGAGGGGAAAAGTAAATTAAGTGATTGCTCCACACAGATCTGACGGCTTACACATTTGAAATGCTACACGGTTACATTTTATTTACCAAAGCCATGGAACTTTATATTTAAAAAAACAATATTTCTTTTATTTTTAAAAATATTTATTTACTTATTTATGTGTTGGTATATATCTGTGTAACTCTGTGTGCACACACATGCAAGTGTGCATGCAGGGGCCAGAAAAGGCCATTTATTTTCCTCCTCAGCCACTCTGTACCTATTCCTTTGAGGAAAGATTTCACTGAACCTGGGGCTCAGATGTTCTTGCCTATGCTAAGAGCCAGCAAGCCCTGTCATTCTCCTGTCTACACTTCCCTTAGAGCTGAGGCTTTAGGCATGTGCAGGCTTGTTACATGGATGTAGGCATCTGAATTTCAATCCTCATGATTGAACACTAAGGACTCTTAACTGCTGAACCATCTCTCAAGCCCCTCTTATTATTTCAGTTAAAATATAAACATTAAATTATTTGTCATCAAATATATCTGTGTATCTATCTGGTGTAATAGCAGCTGTACTAATATGTATCCAATGATTATATACAACTGGAAAAGAGAAATACTGGACTTGTGGATTATAGAATTTTGACAGCCAAACTTGTTTAGAACCCAGAGAGTCTTATGGAAGAAAGGGGTAGGGAAGTATGGAAGGACATGGAGGGGACATGAGCCCCACAAGGACACCAACAAAGCTAAAAAAAAATCTGAGCCCAGGGGGTCCTGCGGAGACTGATGCACTAACTAAAACTATGCTTGGAGAGAACTCAGACTCCCTGCTCAGGTGCAGCCAATTGGCAGCTCAGTTTCCATGTGGGTTCCTGAGTAAGGGGAGCAGGGGCTGTCTCTGTCAGGAATTCAGTTGCCTGCTCTTTGATTGCTTGTCCCTGGTGATGTGGCCTTACCAGGCACAGAGAAAGAGGATCCAGGCAGTCCTCATTTTTAAATCTAAATAACACTTTATTTGAATCATAGAAGTTCTTTACTTTTGAAAGTTAAAAAATAATAAAATTAAATTAAAGAAAATAAAACAAAAATAAAGCAAAAGAGATTTAGTGGGTCTAGTTTTACATTGAGGCCTTTGATCCACTTGGATTTTACTTTTGTGCAGGGTGATAAATATGGGCCTATTTGCATTTTTCTACATGTAGAAATCCAGTTAGACCAGCACCATTTGTTGAAAATGCTATCTTTTTTCCATTGTATGGTTTTGGCTTCTTTGTCAAAAATTAAGTTTCCATAAGTGTGTGGGTTTATTTCTGGGTCTTCGATTTGATTCCATTGAGCCACCAGTCTGTTTCTATGGCAGTACCATGACCTACTTACTAGCAAACCCACTTGGAAACTGAGGAGCCTATGAGCTTCTTCTGAGCAGGGTGTCTAGGTCCTCAGTTTCTAGGTGGGTGCCCTAGAAAGGGGATCAGGGGTTGTCTCTGACAAGAACTCAGTTCCTGGCTCTTTGATCACCTCCCCTTGAGGGGGTACAGCCTTACTAGGCCACAGAGGAAGATGATGCAGCCAGCCTTGATGAGACCTGATTGGCTGGTGCTCAGATAAATGCGAAGGAGGTCCTCTCTTATCAAGAGACTAGAAAAAGGGTTTATGGGGAGAAAAGGCAGGTGGGTGGGACTAAGAGGAGATGGGGGAGGGGGCTACATAGAGACACAAAGTGTATAAATTGTAATAAATAAATAAAGAGATAGATAAATAAATAAATAGATCTTAAAGATAAGGCAAAACAAAAAAAAGAGAAAGGGCAAAAAAGTACAAGAAATTTTTTAGATTCTAATTAGAGAAAGAAGGGATGTGAATTTGGGTGAATAGAGAAGTGGGGAGGTTTGGGGAAGAATTGGGGGAGGAAAAATATCAGAATATATTTTAATAAAGATTATTTTCAGTTTAAAATAAGAAAGAAAAAGTACATTAAAAGAAAACAATTGACTTTTTGCCGAGAATTTACATAAATTTGTTACAAGATTTTTATGGATGCGGGGTGTGTCTCTGTGTGTGTGTGTGTGTGTCTGTGTGTGCGGGTGTGTGCCATGGTGGGATGTTCAAGTATCTAAGATATAAGCAAAAAATTAAAAAAAAAATGCTTTGTGGTATTTGGTGCTGTGCTTTTTGTGTCCTGGTTAACTTTAACTGTCAACTTGACAACCTACAATTATCTAGGAAAAGAATCTAAATAATATATTGGCCTTCAAGTATGCATGTGGGCAATGGTCTTGTAAATTTATTTGGGAGAGCCTATCTCACTGTGGGCAACACCATTCCCTAGATCCTGAACTATATAAGAAAGCAAGCTGAGTATAAGCCAGCTTTCTAGATAGCCTATGGCTTGTGATGTACATCTTTGACTGTGAAATGAGTTCCTTAGTTAGAAATAATGCTATATGCAATAGCAATCAGGCCTGCCTTCAGAGTTTCTGCCTCGTCAGGCTCAGTGATTGACTGTGCCCTGTAATTTCAAGCTGAAATAAATCTTTTGCTCCCCAAGGTTGCTTTTGGTTGGGGCATTTGTTACAGCAACAGAAATGAACCTCTGTGGAGAACTACAGGGTATGCCCTATGGCATGAAGTTATATACTACAGTTAGCTAATACTGACATTCTAAATATTTTAATGATGGAGTGTAACGTATGCCCTCCAAATATATTCAAATGCAATTACTATTAAATGCATTTAATGAACTGCCCTAAAGGCAACCACCACCATCATTAAGGCCCTACTTCAAAACCTTTTGTTCACCATTCTTGCTTGCCCCAATGATGATCACTTTCTTGACTTATCAGTACCTACCTCAAGGGTTTGCCTCTTTCCAACATGACAGATTAGTACCTATTTGTCAGTCTTATATAAATGTATTTCTATGACATAGAGTATTTTGTCTGGATTCCTTTGATCATTTTTTCTGAGATTTTGTTTCGGTTGCTGCCATTGAAACTGTTTTGTTCATTTTCAGTTGTAGGAATAAATTGTTAGACATTTTGGGGGGTCCTTATATATACTCTCCACCTCAATCCTTTTCAACCCCCTAACACTAGGCAAGCAAGAAAGAAGGTTAGAGGGGAAAGGGGACATAGAGCTCTTTGCATTGGACTAGAGGCAAGTCCAATTTCTGTTGTCAGAATATACAGCAATCCAGCAAACCAGCATTCTAGCAATAGCAACTGCAGCAGCAGAAAACTGAAGCATCAGGAACCAGCAGCAGCAGAGACCAGCAGCAGGGGAGTAGAAACTACCACAACCCTCTCAGGGCTGTCCCATTATATTCTCTCCAGAGTCTCCAAAATTAAACTATCTGCAGCTGGCAAAAATCACGCCCCTCCTAGAGTACAAGACAATCATAGTTAATGACTGTGGAGAATTTGAAGCACCCCCATATCCCACACCTGTGATTAAAACAAAAACACATTCACATAACATAACTGGGATTTTTAGAAATCTAAATTCTCACTATATTCAGTGTTGTATGTTGACTCTCCAAACACATCTCCATTTATTCATCTGTCTTATTGTGACTGCTTATTTTGATTGCTTCTAGTTAAGGCTATTATAAAAACATGTTCCTGTGTATATGTTTGTTTCTGTCACTTGGCAAGCATGTACGTAGATTTCTGTTAACTACTGTGCTTTGAAGTGGAATAACTGAGTCTATGAATATGCAAAGTTCAGCTTTCGTCTTTATGCCCTTTCCATATGCTTATATATATATATATATATTCTACCTGCACTGTGGGATATTCTATTAATTCACTTCAAGTGTTATTTCCTTCTTAAGATTCATTTTCAATTTTTAATTCTGAGTGTTTCTGTGTGTGTATACAAGTGTGAGTGCAGGAGTCTGAGGAGGCCAGAAGAGGGTATTGGATGGTCTAGAGTAAAAGTTAAAGGTGATTGTGAGCCAGCATACATGAGTGCTGGGAACTGAATTCAGGTTCACTGCAGGACCAGTATGTGCTCTTGATTGGTGAGCTATCTCTTCAGCCTGGCTGGAATTCTTTATCTGAATTTTACCTGCTGTGGTAAACTGTAACAATAGCTCCTGTGGTTCTATTTGATAGTATCTGCCTTACACTGAAACCTGAATATCATTTCCTATGTTCAGGGTCATGTAGATATCCTCTTATGCCAATTGCCTGATGGGGTTATCTTGTATATTATTTTTATTGACTTATCCTATTATTAATAGTTTTTCTATTTTAAGATTTTTACTTTGTATATCAGTGTGTGGGCATGTGCATTTGTGTACAAGTGCTCAAAGAGACCATAAGTGGGTATCAGATCCTTTGGGCCTGGGGTTATATGCAGTTTTGGGCAGCTCACTGTGAATGCTGTACACCAAACTCAAACCCTCTAGGAGCAGTATGTGTTCTCAAGAGCTAAGCTATCTTACCAGCTCTTTATTGAACTAACTCTATGGATGCGTCATTTTATTGCTATCTGTCCTACAAATATTCTCCACTGCTCTGTGGATTTAAAAATGTTCTTAATGTTTATTTTTTAAGACTACAGTTTCATTGTTTAATGCTATAGAATTTATATTATCACTATCTAACACCCCCCCTTTTTGGTTAGTGTTCTTATGGTCTTGTTTTAAAATGATCTTCTTTGTTCAATCATGAAGGTATTTACTTAAATTGTCTCCTTAAACCATAAATGTTTTTCCTTTTATGTTTATATCAGAATCTAGCATTTTGTGTTACGTATGAGCCAGAGGTTAAGTTTTGTTTTATCTTCCACATCCTTTCAGTTGCAGCATTACAAATTGGAAAGTTTTTCTTTCCTTGGCATTTAGGAATGCGGATTTTACCATAAGCCATGCCAGTTTAGATAACTGGTGTATTTCTGAGCTGTGTCTTCTGTCCTGTTAGGCTGAGTGTCTATCCTTGTACCAGTATTTTTATTTAAATCATTGTAGATTTAGAAGCAGCACTGGACTTTCCTCAGAATTGTATTGGGTCATGATGGCTCTTGAATTTATGTATTGATTTTTTTAAAAAATAAACTTAAGTTCTTCAATAAAAGGTATGGGACTCCAGTTAGGCTATAGAAAAGTCTAGAGATCAATTGGAGAATAATTAACATTTTTTAAAAATTGGTCATTGAAGTCTGTGGGAATTATGTCTCTCTTCATGTATTACTGAAAAAAGAGGAGGAAAATTTATTTTCTTTCTGTCAGTGGTGGTTTGTGGTTTTCTACTTTGACTTCCTTCTTAATTATTCATTCACTTTGAAGTACTTTTACATCTTTATTCCATCTCAATTAATATGCTTTATTTGGCCATTTACTTTTATTTATTATCTATTTTACTTTACACAAGGCAGTATTTAAGTAGCCAATTTTCATTTGGGTTTGTCTCTATTTTCAATAGCTTTCTTTTAAAAATTTATTAATAGTATTACTATTATTACCATTACCACCAGTGTATTAATCAGGATTTTCTAGAGAAACAAAACTTATACAATGAATCTGTCTCTCTATATAGAAAGGAAAAGTATAAAATGACTTATAGGTTGTGGTCCAGCTAATCCAACAATAGCTGGCTATGGACAGAAAGTTCAAGAATTCTGTAGTTGTTTAGTCCATGAGGCTGGATGTCTTAGCTGGTCCTTAATAGAGCTGGACTATTAAATAAGTAGGCTCTAATGCCAGCAAACAGGCAGAGAAAGAAAGCTTCTTTCTTCCATGTCCTTATATAGGCTTCCAGCCAAAGGCATGGCCAAATTAGAGGTGCTTTCGAAACAGATGCTGAGACTCACAGCCAAACATTGGACAAAGCATAGAGAGCCTAGTGGAAAAGTTGGGGGAAGGATAAAAGGACCTGGAGATGACAAGAACTCCACAAGAAGACCAACAGAGCCAACTAATCAGGGCTCAGAGGAACCTATGGAGTCTGAAGCAGCAACCAAGGACCATGTATGGACCAGACCTAGGTCCTCTACATATATGTAGCCGATGGGCAGCTCAGGCTTCATGTGGAGCCATTAGTAAGGGGAGTTGGGGATACCTCTGACATGGGCTCTGTTGTTTGCTTTTTGATCATGTTCCCCTGACAGGGGAGGTCTTTTAAGGCCTCAGAGGAAGAAGAAAAATGTATCCTCATACACCTAGATGATCTGGGGTAGGTGGGTAGAGGGCTCCCCTATTCTGAAGAGTATGGTAAAGGGGGTGTGAGAGGGAGGGTGGGACTGTGAAGAAAAAGGGAGGGGCCTATGACCAAGATATAAGTTAAATAAACGAATATTTTCTTTAAAGATCCAGATTAAAGGTATCTCTTCCTACCCTAAAGACCCAAACAAGAAGTAGAGCTACTAATGTCAAATTAAACAAAAAGCCCCCAGAGCTGTGCCCCTCCATGCTGAGGTTTTCACCTAATTCCAGATGTTGTCAAATTGACAAACAAGAATAGCTGTCACAATCAGTGTGCGTGTGTATATGGTGAATGCAGCCACTGTGCACTTGTGTAGGTCAGAGAAAATCTCTTGGGAATCATTTCTCTTCCTCCCCCACTGTTTGATGTGTAAAGTGGTTTTATACACTGAGCCATCTCACCAGCCACTTCAAAAGTTGTTTTAGACTTCATCCTATCTCTCTCACATGGTATTACTCTATCATAAAAGGAGTCTTGTGTAATTAACTTGCTCAATACATACCAGTAACAAATTATCTCAGTTTTTAATTCATCCAAAATGCCTTTCATTCAAATTATGTTCCTTTTTAACCTGGCATTTTGTGGATATCCTCTGTATTTTTGGCTTCCTTTTTATTTTATTTATTTTGTGTTGAATATTTTAATTTATTTGTATTTTGAGGATTTTATGAAAGTATACAATGCATTATTATGTCTACCCCATTTTACCTCAACTCCCTCTATACACATGACAACACATGCCTCTCCCAAATCCGTGTTCTCTTTCTTTTTAAAAAATATGCAATTGCATCTGATTAGTGTTGCCTATATGTACATGGGTGTGGTGTCATTCACTGGAGCATGGGTAAACCACACTGCCAATACGGAATGACCATTCTTCTTGTGCTACCATAACTTCCAACATCTTTTTATCTCAGCCTTGCAGAGTCTCAATCCTCCAGAATGATAGGCCCCAAATGCTATAGCTTTTGAATTATACATTCAAAGACTTTGCCCAGTAATTCTTCCTTTTCTGGTATTATCCTGGTCCCTTTATTTTACTCTGCCCCAAGAGTTTGTCTTTATCAAATGTTCTAACTCATATTAACCTATTAACAATTGTTATAAGTACAAACCTTATTCCTGACTTTTCAAAGCATAGGCTACAATTAAATGGAGATATCTAGTAGGGCTAAATGGCCATTTTTCTGGTTTTACTTTAAAACTCCTTGATTCCAGAGAGATGGAGATAGAAATGGAAGTGGATACAGAAGTGGGGGCAGAGGTAGAGAAAAAGAGACACAGAATATTACTTCAAGGAATATTTTGATGCCTCAGTTTGATACTTGATATTTAGTGTTTGATATTCAGGAATCTCAGTGCAACAGTGGACTATTATAATAGAAATATAATTCAAATTTGATTTAATTACTTTTGAAAATTTTATTAGTTTACTTAATCCAGGGAGACACTGGCTTCTAGTGTGGCCTCTTCTATATTAGTCTACTGTTATTTCAGTTCTCTGCCATGTTGGCTGTGTCCTCAAGTTGTATGTGCTAGTCCCCAGGGGCTCTATTTTTACAACCTTACCATTATGAGCTCAACCTACAAATATACAAGAATCCTAGAAATTCTAATAATACCCCGGTTGGCCATTGAGCCTTTATGAATCAGTCTTCATGTCATGGAGAATGAGATGCTGAGCTGTGCCATAGCATCATTAACTTCTCCAGCACTGTAGACGGGCATGGAGCTCACCCAGAAGCACAAACTCTGAACATTGCAGAAGAGTTGTTTGCTTCAAAACAATAAGGACAACAAAAACCCAGAAGCTCTTCTGAATAGAAGGGGAGCAGATTCTCTATAAAGAAAACAAATGTACACTACACCAGGCAAATAGAAAAGAATGCTATAGCTTTCCTCTGAGACCTGACTGTCTTGATGCACCTCTAACAGCACATTTTGTTTTGTTTTGCTTAATTTATTATGTTCTAACCTGTGGGCAAAAGTCCTCTCTTCTTGAGTCCATGTGCCTGATGCCAGTCTCTTTCGCCTATTAGCTCTGAAAGTTCCTTACTACTGCTGTGCACTCAGGCAATAGAAAAGAGCAGTGGCCTGCTACAAGTTGATTTCCAGGGAAGTGGCTTAATCTAAACACAATATACCACTGTGATGAAGCTCCCGTGGCCTTTAAAAGGCTGGAATGGAAAGCAAGGAACGATGGTCAGTTTAGGATCATGTTTCTGAAAAAAAAAAAAAAAAACTCCTGGTGTTATCTGTCGTGAAACTCAATGAAAGTGAATTGATGAGCAGACAATAGCCAGTGTGCACAGCTGATGGATCTGTGCAGCCGGGACATCCCCAAGCTGTTTGGCAGCAAGCCGTCTTTCTTCTGTTCTTCCCTTATTAATGCAGGCTATGATAAATGGCCATGCTGACAGCCCACTACAATGAAAATAAAACCTTGTCAGGGAGTCTTCCATCTTCTTAGTAGCAAAGAAAAACTTGCCCTGTTACCCTCCTGCAGGATTTTCTCACAGTCTTAGCAGCGACATGTGTGTGACTGTGTGTGTGTTCTTCTGAACACCGCGGGGTCACTTCAAAGAAAAGACACCAAAAAAAGTGTTAAGAAATAAAACTTGTGAACAGAAAACACCAGGCTACCTTCTGTGTGTTATAAGAAGACCTGAGAAAATGTAACTCTTAGAACACCTTAGGTTTAGGTGACTCAGGGAGGTAAAAATAAAAAGATTTCATATACATTCCATATACGGGTTTACTAAAGAAAGCAGCCGTTGTGAAGGCGAGAAGGGATTTAATTGTTTAGGATCCAATGAAATTATATTGCAAATTACCCTTCCCTCACTTCTCAACAGCCTTTGCCCATCTTCAGAGTGGTGCTTCTTCACCCACTGCAGCCAGAAAGCCTGTACATACTCGATGATGTCCATTATCGACAAGGGTCACATGTTCCAGTGTTGCTGAAAACATGATGCCCTGTGAGAAAAGCTGAGGTGAGCCACACCAAAGAGTTCCTGGATGTTTTTAGGTGAGGAGAGTAAAACAAACCATGTGGAAGGTGCTGTTTGCAGACAACCACCACACAGATATATTCACACATGTGTCCAAGAGCAAGCATGTTTCCCTGTTGGGTAGCTTTCAATAGCAAAACCTTGGAAAAGCAAGCGCCCAGCAGTGTGTAGAATTAATAACATAGCACTATTCACTGAAATGACTATGAGAACAAGAAGCACCCACGGTTTCTTCAGGGTCTGGAGAAATGGCTCAATGCTTAAGAACAATTAATGTTCTTGCAGAGGATCTGCGCTTAGTACCCATCTGCTACTCTAGTTCCAGGGCTTCCAACACACTCTTCTGTCATCTGTGGGCATCAGATACACGTGTGCACAGTTGTACATGCAAGCAAGAACTCAAACACATAAAATAAAAACAAACAATTAATTTTTTAAGCAACAGTATTCAGTAAAAAGAGAATGAAGAGTGTCTTAGGTCAAGGCTTCTATTGCTGTGAGAAAACATCAGAGGAAGCCAAGGAAGGAGCTTCGGGCAAAAACCTCAAGGCAAGAACTGTAGCAGAAGCTGTAGAGGAATGCATCTCACTGGCTTTCTCACTTGTGGCTTGTTCAGTCTACTTTATTTTACAATTCAGGACCACCTGCTCAGGAACAACACAGTCCACATTAATCATTATTCAAGAAAGTGCCCACCTGCTTGCAAATAGACCAATCTGATGGGAAGATTTTCTCAAGGTCCTCTATTCTCAAATGACTCTAGCATGTGTAAATTTGACAAAAATTAGGCAAGATAAAAAGTATGTATGATCTATTTATATTTTTTAAAACATAGTAAGGGCAAGTATATATATATATATATATATATATATACATAATATTGACATATATGCAGATATGTGTTAATGCTTTTATATTCAAAGATTATATAGGGGAGGTGTTGTGATACCCAAAATGCACCAGTTAGTCCAACATCCTGCCCAGGAACCAGGTAACTTTCCGGAATGCTGGAAATTGTAGTTCTAGAAAATAACAAAAACTCATGAAAAAGCAAGGTGGCCTATACGTTTGTCCTTATAAGCCCCTCAAACAGGTAGCCATTCTCGCCAGAAATTTCAAAGGAATAGCTGTGAACAAAGTCTATCTCTTGGTCAGTATTTAATATTGAGAAAGCTTGCTTTAAATTGGGCACAAAATTGTGAAAGTTTTTTGGGGGGGAGGGGGCAAATCTCAAGATTAACAGCGCAAACAAGGAAGTTAAAAAATTGACTGCTCTAAGGAAACCCTTCTGTTCATTGGAAAATTGCTTACACTTATTTTGTATGTATTAATTTTGTTTTTGCTACTGTATATATTACATTTTCATAAGAATTCAATACAATGTTTAAAACATAGTCTTGTTCCCAGTCCAGGTGGCCCATCTGTTTTGTGACTATTAGTCAAAACCATTGGTAGAGTTATTCTAGGTTATGCCATTCTGAGAAATTTTCAAGGGGCATTGAGGTAAAACGTGGCTTACAAACTCTCTTTGATGATGCTCTGATGTATGCCATGGTATATGCCAATGACTCCCAAGAAACATCATCTAACTAAACAGATTGATGATTGAGCTGTACCCCCAGAATCTAGCAGTTCAGATTCAACTGGAAGTTCACGGGTCTGTGCTTTGATGAACTCTCAGGCTAGTGTGAGGCTCTCAGTCTACAAACTGCATGTTCAGGTGAACAGGTGTACTGCATAAATGGAATTCAAATATTTCAGAAAGGTGTTACTCCCCCAGAACTCATTTGCCAAGGATCTGCACTAGGGTGTGCAATACCATTGGCGAGCTGACGAAACTGCATGTAAGTTTCTTGGATGATTATAGTATAGACATTTCATAACCATAAAAATGTAGACAGAAAATAAAGATTCTGAGCTACACATAGAGGAACTCCATCACATAGAGGTCATAGGAAGGATGAGTCAGGGATAGTCAGTAGGGCATAGGGGTGCACTAATAGCCAAGAGAGGAGCTGTGTGGAGATGAACACTGTGACCTCATCCAGTTGCTTCTCTGAGATGACAGAGAGGAACATGTCCATTAGAATTGGAACAGGGAGGTCCTGGTGTCCTTGGGAGGTGGGATTGCTTTAGGAATGAATAATTAGCTGAAAATGGTGGTAACATATTCCATCGTCTGTGTAGTAATAAAGTACATGGGATTTGAAGAGAGAAGGAAGAGGTATAAAGGAGGAAGAAGGAGAAATAAGAAGGAAATAGAGGGAACAAAATAAAAAAAAGGAAAAGGGGAGGAAAAGAAGGGAGAAAAAAAAAAGGGAGAGAGGAAAACAAGACGCAGTGTTAGAGAAAGCCTGAGGGGGTGCTCCTGAGTCTTAATGGAAACTGGGAGTTTGGAAGGAGCCATACTTCACTTCAGAGTCCTGTGTTGGAAGAATGTGATACGGGAAAGGGAAGAATGCCTTCATCCCTGCATGTGGGGTGGTGTATCACCACAGCATAACTGAAAAAAAATGCAGTTAAAGAAAACACAGGGAGGAATGTGGGGGCAGGGTATGGTGTGGGAGAATATAGAAGAATAAATGTTGGGATGGAAAAGCAGTGGGTATCTGGGTATCATAGTGACATGTGGCCTGGAAGTTGTCAACAGAAAGCCCTCTTCACTCAGTTGTAGCAAGGTGGGTAGATCTGTTTTGTTTTCTTGATTCCTCTATGAGTTTCTTTATGTGCCTAGAAAATACTCACCTTACCTGTAGAGTTTGCATGACATAAAAATTGTGAATTATGCATGTTATTTTTCTCTGCTTCCATAAGACAGATTCTCCTAATGGTATAATCGTGATTTTTCTGCCTTCACAATGCAGGGAATACAGGCATGCCCCACCATATATGACTAACTTATCTTTTTTTCTTTTTATCTTTATATGAAAAAATGTAGCTAATATTTGTACCAATTCCAAATGGTTATACTTAAGATTATACTATTGATTATATATGTATTATATAATATTGGTATTGAAAACCACCTTCTTTGTTCATGATCAGATTCCACAAAGGTTAGCTGTCCATTTTATTTACTTGTTAAATTTGTTCTGTTTAACATCAATGTCTGTAACCCCACTGTGTGTGAAATGAGCATGTATGCCATTCTTCAGAATAGCTGTCGGTGTTGTCTAAAAGTGGATGAGAATGTTATGTCTACTATGGGTGTTCATTCACACACTTCCCGTAAATATGCTCTGTGTATCAAACAAGTCAGAACTTTTTAGTGGTACAAGGGAACAAAACAGTGATCATATCTAGACCTGCTCTTTAAAAAATTTCATAGGGAAGTGTGGCAGGAGAGATTGCTCATCAGTTAGAACATTTGCTATACAATCATGAAGACCAGAGTTAGGAATCCCAATGTTCACATAATAAGCCAGGCATTACGTCTTTTGGACTTTTCATGCCCTCTGGCACATATCTACAAATTCACTGCCCCCCACAACACACACATAAACACATGCAGAGAGAGAGAGAAAGTTACTTTAAAAGGAACAGGAATATCATAGAAGCTCTTGGGGTATCAGGAAGTCACACACATTAAGGAACACACTCCTGGTTCAGAGCTCTTTCCACTTGACTATGAGCATTTGTCTTATCACACTGTGGCTGGGAACACAGACCTCCATGGGAGAGTTACATGTTTTCTTTTGAAAAGAACAAAGCTCTTTAGGGTAAACAACATAATAGCAAACCAATATAAATAGTACAGGATGTACCAGATGCTAGAGGCACATTAAAAAAGCTTTAATCAGCTCAAATGAATACTCATGGGAAACAACTCAGGGGCTTACTGCAGCCTAGCAGATGGGCCACATTAACTACAACCAGCCCTGTCTGAATCCCAGTGGGTCTATCACTCAGGCTCTGTGGTGCCTTCTCAGAGACATGTGTATCTGCCCTTCAGCTCTGATCTTGTCTCTTCCGTTGGTATCAATTCAGACAGTGCAAACCAGTAGTTTTTGTTTGTTTGCTCATTTCTCGTTTCGGTTTGCAATTGCTCTATTTTAAATGTAATACAACATGTCTGAAATACATTCACTTTGATCATCACAGAAACCTGCTAATAGCCCTGTGCGGTCCTCATTATAGAGATAAGGACCTGAGGCTTTAAGAGGGCTGTACGAACAGGAACCAGCAGCAGATGGGTTTAGATGCAATTGTCTTTGATCCCAATACTTAGGTGTTGAGCCACTATGATGTTTGATCTTCCCAAGTCACTTACTGTGGGAGAACGCTTGTAAATTTTTATGTAGTGTTATTATTGTGTGCATGTGTCTGGTGCATACATGTGTGGAAAGTAAACACCACAGCATGCCTGTGGAAGCCAGAGGACAACTTTGCGGAGTCAGTTCTGTCCTACCTTTATGTATATTTTATAGTTTGTACTTGACTCGCCATATTGCTAAGCAATATAAGGAGTCTATACCCTATGAGCAATCTTGCCAGCCCAAGGATTCCTAAAAATATAGATTCTAATCTAGTAAATATAGACTCAAACATAAAATTAATTTACTTTTAAAAATCTATAGTTGTGCTTTGCAAACAGGTACTTTAAAAGGATATAACACATACCCAACATTCATGAAACACAGAAAAAAATGACTTCCAGATAAAAATGAAAAGACCTGGTTTTCAGTGCAAATTTTCCTAACCAATCAGTTGTATGAGGTTGGGCCACCTTTCATTGCAGGCATATAGGATTTATTGAGCATATGCTATTTGCTAGTATGGTATTAAGACTTTACATACATCATCTCTTGCAGTTGTTAGTTCTGAGCCTGGGACTACTCAGGCCATGCCCCTGCAGTAGCCTTTTTGTTACAGATGCTGTAGAGGAAATGACAAACTTCCTGTCTGTGTATCTAAATTCTTAACACATTCCCCAGGCACCCAGATTCCAGAAGTGATCTGGATCAGTGACAGGATCCTAAGTGGAAAGGCTAGAAAATGAGATGATAGAGAAGAAAATGGGAAAAGTGGAGTCAGCAGGTCTTGTGTAAGGTAGGTCTTAGGCCAAGGAAGCTTAGTAGGAAATACAGAATCTTTCTTATACACAGGTTTTCCTGAAAAAGAATAAAGTCAATGAGAAGCTAATCCAACAGTGTAGCACAGGAGTAACATGCTATATCTCAAGAACACCTCAGACTAAGCACACAGGAGCCTTAGGACTGATAACCATAGCCTTGTGAGGGAGTTGAGAGAGAGTTGGGTTCTCTGAGTCTAAAGCTGCAGCTCCCTTAAGGTCCTGGCCCAGACCCATTGCTGGCTCTTTCAGGGCTCCATTGAAGGTCTTGGTTCAACCCAGCTCTCAACACAGAAGAATGGCATATGACAAGATCGCTTCCCCAAGAAGGTTTACAGACCATAGCCTTCCAAAATAGAGGATGTAAGAGGGTTACATGCACATGGCCACACATCCCTGTACATATATTTGGTACACTTTAATTAAAAGTACAGCTCTTACTCTGCATCTTCATAGTCGCTCCTTCCTTCTCTGTAACTTCCTGACTTCCCATTACTACCCAGGAATCAAACAGGAAACCTCCTGGTCCTGTGAACGCTATAAGAAGAAGCCTCATTTTGCCTCTTGGGCCTGAAATATCCTCAGAGCTAGTGTCGGTCTATCTGCTTGTGGTATTAACAGTTCTTTTAATAAATCTCTTGACAAAGAGGACAGCATGTCTCAGTGTGACCTTTAAACTCAGAACCCATAAAACTTCAATATTCATTATAGGAGCTCTATTAGTACTTTCCCTTTTAATCCCATCTCAAAAATGAGAAAATAGAAGCTTAGTATGTTGTATTTTCATACATTAAGCTTTCTTTATAAAAAATAATGACCCAGTCTGAATTCAAACCTGTGCCTATTGATTTAGTAGCCATTGGCTTGATGAGTTACCACCAGCTTTCTTCATGTCTATCAAATATAATTACTAGCCGTTTCAAGAGAATTACTCTTGATACACATTGAACCATTCAGGCCCATTGTAACTAGGACACATTTATTTATTATCTACTTTTTGCTTTCATTTTTTATTAATATTCCTCAGAATTGGGGGAAATTTTGTATTATGAAAAGTTAACTGTAAGATTTAAGATTTGGCTCCATTTGACCCAAAAATTGAAAGAAAATAAAAGTCAAAACATAACAAAAGCAGTTAATTCAGCCTTTGCACTCAGGCTTATCTAAAAAGCCTCCACAGAATCACACTGTCTTAGTTATGGTTTTATTGCTATAAAGAGAAACCATGACCACAGTAACTCTTATAAGTAAAACAATTTAATTGGAGCTAGCATACAGTTTGGGGGTTTAGTCTATTAGCATCATGGTAGGAAACATGGCTGCATGTAAGCAGACCTGGTGCTGGAGAAAGAGCTGAGAAATCAATGTCTTCATCCACAGGCAGCAGGAAGAGACTATGTGTGTCACACTGGGTATATCTTGAGCAGAGGAAACCTCAAAGCTGCCCCCAAATGACACACTTCCTCCGACAAGGCTATACCTACTCACTCCAATAAGGCTACACCTCCTAATAGTGCCACTCGCTATGTGCCAAGCATTCACACACATGAATCTATGGGGGCCATACCTATTCAAACCATCACACACTCTAACAAGTGCAGAAACTGCTGCTGCTCCCACTTGGCGTGTTATGAGAATGCAGAGACAGCCAACGATAACAAGTTCCTTATCTTAAATGCCCAGTTTTTCAACCCTGCTGTATGGATTCTTTCATTTTCCCTTCTTTAGGGCAGGCTAGAAACTCATGGCTTATTTTCTATACCCAATTGCATGCTAATCACACCTCTTTGCTTGCTGTTGTTCAGGAGCAGGTATCTGCTTTCCTGTTGGCATCCAGGCACCATTGTGCACAGATGACAGGCTGAAAGGATCTTGATTTGGGGGTGAGTGCCTGAGTGGGTGGGGGACATGGATATGGCCTTCTTTAAGATCATTTTCAGTGAAACAGCTGTCCTTTATTCAGGGAATAAGGGCTGTATAAACCTTGGGGAAGTGGGTAGGGTGAGTGTACATCACTGGCTGGGGTTGAGGCTGGGAATGCTTCATTTGCATGGAGAGGAATTCCAGGTGCTAGAGGGAGGTGTCTTTATGAAGAAATGGAAAGTTTTTACCGGAAACCAGAAACCTGGCCACATGCTATGTGACTACCTCAAAGATGGTGGTGGTGGGAGTCAAAAGCCTATGTGCACTTGGACTTGCAGGCCCAGAACAGGGAGGAAGTGATCTGTATTCCTGCTGGTCTCAAGATGATTTTTCAGAGTTTGGTCATGTCATGTTGGCACCTCACTCTTGTTCCAGGCTGGTTCATTCAGCCCCACAGCTCCCTTGCTCCACAGCTTGCCGTATATTTAGCAGTAAAATCAGGTTCGTACTTCACACCTCTGTACTTGAAAGGCAAGAGATTGCTAGGTGAGGACAGAAAAGGAGCTTTAGTTTGCAGGAAATGGTTGCAGGATCTTGAGTGGTTTGTTCTTATTTACAAACAAGGGTGAGAAATTCCATTTGGTTTACCTTGAGGCTCTGGGTACTGTGTTTGCAGAGATAAAATGAGACCATGTATTGTACCACAACTCACCAATGGGATTTCAGAGTGGAAGGTGAGATTTTCAGCTTGAAGCAAAATAAGCGTGATTTAGCTCTTCTGCTTTTCACCTAGGACCAACTCAAATAACATGCAGCCAGACACTTGAGTAAAATCTAAACAATGATTTTTGGCTCAGAATAATAAGAAGACCAACTGAGCATTGCCTCTTCCAGTAAGACTACATTTTTGCATCCTGCCCTTCATTTCATCTCAGATAGTTAACTTGTTCCTAGTGATGCTAATTCCTAGACATGCAGAAAGGGTGATGGTGGTGCTTACTGCCTAGCAAAGAAAAACAGACACTGGTAACCAAGGAAAGGCACACTATTAAAATGTTTCAGAGGAGCAGATCTTCTGAATCACTGAGGTTATTTATGTCAAAGCATCCATTGCTGTTTTACCTGTTTGGGTTACAGAATCAACTTCTGGTCACCCCTGTGTCAGGGACACAGGAACTGATGTGTGAGAAGGCCTTGTGGAAGTGAGGCTGTGATTCGGGTCCTACCATGGTCCTTGCAAAAATGAAGATGTTCTAAAGAGAGTTTTGTATCTCTCTGGGTGTCTGTCAGACTAAATGAAACAATGGACTCTTGTGGTTTCCTGGGTTGTTTTGGTTTTCAGGCCCCAACAGGGGAAGGAAAATCCCCAGCTAGCCCGGTACCGTTTCTCCCTGAAAGAAATTTGACACAGTTCTAACAACTATCAGATCACCTTATAGGATGAGACTAAAGCCCAGACAAGGGGTAGGGGGAAAATACACCTAGACTGGGACAGCTAAGATAAACAAATCCTGGTCGCTCTATTTAAACTTTTATCTCAATTCAGATCCTGAAAACAGACTTGAGAGAACTGGTGGATCTCCTTGTCCCTTTTTCTAATGTGGCCACATTCCCTGCCTTCCACTTTGAATTTGGCTTCTTTATTTGGCTTATGGAAGATGGGTGCCTGGGCCTGGCTTGAGTAAAAATAGGTATTCTCGAATTCAATCTTTTGCTTTGCCCAGGGATTGCAGGGAAACTTTTTTTGAACTTCCAAAACACAACGCCTTGAACCTACCTCCTTTCCTGATAGAGAGCATCAGCCGTTCTGGATCTGGACTTAAGGGAGCATCTGAGTCACTTTTAACCTTTCTAAGAGACATCATTATTAACTCTAGGGTGAGGTTGATATAAGTTCTCCCTGTTTTTAGTTACTTACTAATAAAGTGACATGGTAAAAAAGAAAGCCAAAGAGCACCCTCTAGAAGCCAGACTCTAGGAAGAACACAGATGAGAAAGAGGAAGGTATAGGTAGGACTACAGGCAAAAAATACCTGGCCTCAATCATGATCCCAATCTCATTGTCTGTGAAATTTATACAAGTGATCTCATTTGTCTGAGTCTCAGTTTCCTGACCTAAGAACAAAGGTAAAAAAAATAATACTCCCCATCTGCTAAAGCTATGATACAGGAGTAGAATGCAATTAATTATTGTGCATGTTCCACAATCCCACATTTTTATTTTAAGACTTGGAGTGCAGGTGGGAGGGAGAAAGCAAGAAAGAGAGAGAAGCATATTACTTCTTGACTTCAGTTAAGGAAGGCATTGAGGTATGGGCAGAATTGAGGATCTCCTTTGGTGTGGATGAGCAGAATAACCAAGGATCCCCAGAGATCTGTCTCTACTCCTAAACTTAGGGTACTTGCTTTTCAAAACAGGTATTAATCTCCCACAAGGAAGCATGTTCTGCTAATAGCAACAGTTTCTATGGTGCTGAAGCCTGTAATGAACTGATGGGAGCAACAGTAATGTTGGCAATGGTGATACTAACAGTATAGGCTTTCATAATAAGAGAACCAAGAAGATGTCCTCACAGCCAGCCAGTCTCTAACCGAGCCATAGCAATGCATGTGCAGCAGGCACTAGAAATTGTATACAACCTATTTGTGTGTGTGTGCATGTGTGTGTGTAAATATAGAGGTCAGAGGTCAGCCTTGGATGTTATTCCTTAGCTGTTTCCCACATGTCTCTGCCTCTTTTCCCACCACAACTGGTATTAAAAAGTGTACACCTCCACAGTTGGCATTTTTGTGTAGGCTGTGGGTATCTGACCTCAGGCACTCATACTTGCAGGATAAAATGCTTTCCTACTGAGAAGTAGTAGCAGTCCCTGTTTGCAATATTTTACATACTTGAAATCATCATAAGATAAATATTACCACAGCACTCCTTAAGATATATCCTAATAATTCCTCCTCTTCCTCTTCTTCCACCTCTTCCCCATTCCAGTATTATCACAGCACTCCCCAAGACATATTCCAGTAATTCCATCCTCATGCTCATTGATTGTCGTCTTTTATAGTGCATTAGGATTTCTATCTGCAGCCCCTAAAAAATGAAAGAAGTGATGTGTATGATGTTCAAAATTACAAAAGACTTCCATGGTGGAAGGACACAACAGCCCCCTTGAGAAGTTCACAAGGTGAAGAATTGAGACTATGTGAGTCATCCACAAAGAGAAAAGTCCTCCAAACTCCCTCAAACCATGACTGCTGTCCCACTCTGCAAAACATGGAACTGGACATGTCTAGCTAAGCTGACACATGCTCCTTGCTCCCTGCCTCTGTGTGGGATAATAAATGATGGTTATTTTAAGCCAAGTTGGAGACCATTTGTTATTCAGCAACAAATCCACGTTACAGAATATTTTATAGAAATGGAAACACAAACTCAGGAGGTGAAGTGCACTGCTTAAAAATGCAATTTCAGAGAATGACAAGTCAAAACACAAACTCATGGAATCTGAAAAACCCAGTGTCCATTCTCACAGTCTGTACACTGTTATCAGTGACTTTATCTGTTTTATGTGGCAACAATAGAATATCATATTCTGGGTAAATTGGAAACAATAAAGGCTGATTTACATCAGGGTTCTGGAAGCTGGGAAGTCTGTTGTATAAAATATAATTAAAATTATCTAATAATGTTTATTATTAAATGCTTATAATTACTGCAGTGGAATTATCTAACCCTCTAGTCTAATAAATAAAAGACACAGACACCTGTTATATTTTAGAATAAGCCTTATTTTAACTAGGCTGGGCAGATATTTCCAACTAAGCTACCTCTTTATCTCTGCGCCCTCATCCCATGTTTTAATCATGTCTATCTGGACTATTTCCATTCATAACTCCACATGTACTAGTTTATGCTCTCCATCTAGGCCACTTCTATCACAGTCAATTCCTCCAGGCCACGTGGTTCTTTCCCTATCCCACTGAGACTCTGCTCTTTCTTTGTCCTCTGGTACCTTTCTCTTTCCTATGATCCGTCTGACCCCAAAGCTCTAAAATTTTAGCTCCACCCCTCACTTCTGCTCTTCTCAGGTGTAGGTCTTTTATTTAGCCAATCAGGAATAATTTCTTAGGCAAGGTTACAGACATCATTTTGAGGTACATGAATGTCTGCCCATAGAAGACACCAAGCAGACCTCAGGGAGCAACATAGTAAACAATCATATACATAGTACCAGACTATGCTGTTATAATTACTCTTTTTTGTCTATGTACAGTGAGAAAAAAATGAAACAATCATAAAAACCAATAGATAATACAGTCATAATGTTTAGTCTAAAGGTATTTGGGAACTCAGGAGAAAGTACACTACTATCTATCCTATCTTGGTGAGTCTAAGCTCTGAACCTAAATCAATCTCCATCATATCCTCTATCAATCAACCAAAAAACATCTATCTAGATCTTAATTCCTAGGCAACTAAACTTAATTGTAAAACTATACCTATCTGGCCTTCAACCACATCTAAGACTTGAGAAAGAATAAAATTAATTACCTAGGTAAACAGGAAGTACAGGCTAGCAGCTTCCAAAATAAAAATAAATATAACAGACACAGTTTGCTGCCTGGACTATCATCCAAAATTCCATAACATTGGAGCATCATCTTCAGCCCATTGGTCCAGGATATCTGACAGACATATTTGTGAAACAGGAACTATTAAGGACTTGTCTACCCTGTCTTGTCAGAGATCAGCAATCGACTTGGCCTGAATCCAAGCTTGCCCATTATGGAAAAAATTCTGTCTGTGGTAGAAACAAAGGCATTTTCTTTGCCTTAGTAGCTGGCTTACCACATAGAAGCAACTCCATATGGAGGTTTTATGTTGCTTATATCTTCTTTGAGGCAGGCTGGGTGTTGCCAGGCTTTTTGTCAAAGAATTCTTAAAATAGTAAAAATCATCTTTAATTTTCATATTCTGTAGGTCTCTGATATTTTTAAAGACCTTATCTTTTTATTTTTACATAATGCATATTCATATCTATCTATCTGTCTCTCTGTCTGTCTGTCTTAAATCTGAACAGGTACTGTTGCTTGTATTTAGCTATTTACTATCTGTTCAATCTAAGATGTATATTTCTGTGGTACTCTAGACTAGTATCTACATGGAATGAGTCTGACTAACCATTAACTTGTATTATTACCTAATTATACTAAAACAGCCTGTCATATCAGTTTTCAAAGTACTGGAAGTAAACTTTGTATTTACATATGAGTTGTATGGGTACAATGCCTCATACCAGAGTAAACACACACACACACACACACACACACACACTCACTCACTCACTCAGAGCACTAAGAGAACAAGAGAGAGGAATCTCAGTTCTAGGTTTCATTGATTCCTGCCCAAGGGCATCATCCAGGCCTTCTAGCTCAGTGAAACACTGAACCACATGACCTCACCTCCATCCCCACCAGAAAAAAAAAGAAAAAAAGTCTAATTTGTGTTGTTTATATATTTGCTAGAGCATGGTCAAACTCCCAGTGGCCTGCTCCTTAAAGAAAACTGAGCCTTCCTCACCTGTATCCCCCAAACCCCCACACACACACCAGAAGTCATCAGTTGTGGTGTGTGGTATGTGGTGTGTGGTGTGTGCTTTAGCACCCTTATCCATTTTTGTTGTTGTTGCTCTTTTTCTTTGTTTTGTTTTTCCCAGCCAGGGCCTCTCTGTGCAATCTTAACTGTCCTGGACTCACCTTGTAGACCAGGATGGCCTTGAACTCACAAAGATCTGCCTGCCTCTACCTCCCTGAGTGCTGGGATTACAGTGCTCCATTATGCGTTATGTGGGCAGTGGTTAAAATTTATGAGTTTTCTTCAGTGGATTTCTGTTAGTATGTTACTTTTTGGGGTGGTGGGGCGCCCGCTGTGGTCAGGGTAGCGGTTGTCACAGAAGCGTTTTATGTCTCGCTTTCTCAAGTATGAGTTTTCATTCATCAACACCATGGCAAAAGCAACTTCCCTGTACAGTCAGTGTGAGCACAGATCATGAGCATACACATGGTTTCTGGAGACAGTATGGATTGTGGACATCCACATGGTCTCTGCTGTCAGCATCTGCCCGGGACCTCAGCAAGGTCTCCAGTGGCAGTGCAGAGCATGGACATCAATAGGGTCCTCTTTCACATTTGGAACATGGACCCAGACATGGCTCTCGGTGACAGCAGTGACCCAAACATCACCATAGCCTTAGGTGGCAGTGCAGACCACCCACATCATTTTGGCCTTCAGCAGCAGCACCGGCCAGCGCAACAGCATGGCCTCTGGTGGTGGTTTAGAACAACAACATCTGTATGGCTTTCTGTGATACCTTGGGTCAGGGACATCAACAATGGTCCCACATTCTGTAGGACCACAACATCCACATGAACCTTGGGTTTCAACATGCGCTAGGCAGTATGGTCTCCAGCAGCAGCATGGACCATAGAGGTCTTTCTAGTGCAAGCTCCAGACATGTGTACAGAATCCTGTCGGCCCTACTTGGCAATAACATGTTCCCCCATCCACCGCAGGCTTCTCTTACACCTATCACCACAATGGGGTCTCTAGTTCTGCCTCTTCCCACTGCTTGCTCATTGCTCCATTTTTCTATCTTTCCCATCTCCCCAATGAATATTCATTCGTCACAGTGGCATTGGAGACGATGGTGTGGCATGTGCATGCATGCTACAGAGATATAACATAGATACATAGATATTATATGTATGTGTGTTTCTGATGTCCAGACAGCATTGCATGTAAATATTCATTGTAATAAGTTGTCTGGTTCAAATTTTCTGGTTTCTGAAGGACCATAAATACTAGACCTTCTTGGAGACTTGTGTCAGAAGTCCTGCTGTTGCCAGAGTCATACTCATCTTGCAGCTCTGGTTCTGCAGGACTGGCTTCTTTACATGCTTCAGTAGCTTGTGGATGGGGTAGATGTTGGGGTGTACCCACTCAAATTGCTGGATCTGGGCTCAGGGTTGGTCAGTCAGCAGTGATACCCCTGCCTGGCTTTCGCAGTGTTCCCACTCCCCTGCCTCATCTCAGTTTTAAAATGGAATATGGATGGATAAATTGAATTGAAACAAATAGAGGGTCATTTAGAGGCAAAAGCAGTTTCTCGTTCACAGAGAAAAGACCAGTGTTAAACCATTACTTGAGAAGCAAGATTCTGGATCAAGAAAGAAAGTACTTAGAGGATACACATAACAACTGTCAAGCTGTTTGGGAGGAAACACCATCCTTTGCATATTCTTCTCTTCATTGTTTTGTTTTTTAAGTGGATATAGGATTTCTTTACATGAAGGCGGGGTCAAGGATTCAGTAAGCTTAAGTTATTTGTCTTTGCTAAAATTGGTAGATATTAAAGGGCAAAGTCAGGACTTGAATTAGGGTCTCTGAGTCTGAAACTCATGTTCAGTCTACCATACCTTTGAAGTGAAAGGAAAGCCAGGCATGTTACTAGCTTCTCAGTCTCGCTCTGGGGTACAAACATCTACCTCTCTTATTTTCAACTAAGACTTATTTATTATTATTTGATGGGTTTGAGTGTTTTTCTCCTCTTATGTCTGTACACCACCTGTGTGACTGGTGCCCACAGAGGACATCAGGTGGGTGCTGGGAGCCGAACCTCATTCTTTTGCAAGAGCAGCCAGTCTTCTTAAGCACTTGGCCATCTTGCCAGCCCAGACTTTACCTCTTCTTGAAAGCACAATGTCAGAGCAAGTTTTCTCTCTAACATTCTGATCATGCTTTCAGAAAGGCTGTTTTGAAGGGTGATGAAGAAAGAAAAATTGTAGCACTTTGTCTCAGCAGAACAGTGCTCTAGCAGAGTTAGCCCAGTTCCTTTAGAGGAAAGCTGAGGAGTCTGTCCATAATGTTTGACTTTTGCACATCAAGAGCCCTTCACTTTTTAGATAGGGGATGTCATTTTCTATTTTCAGTTATAGGAAGCAGCTCTTGATTACATCTTAAGTTCCCACTCTCAGAACCAGACACAGACTCTCAAAATCTGAAAACATTGAAGAGATTTCCACCTACCCCAAAGAAGGGTGTAGCTGCAAAGTTGAGGGTTATTTTTACCCAATTAAGCTATTGGATTTCAAGAAAAGAATAGGGCTTCTTGCTAAACAACTGAATCTACTTGAGCAGCAGTGGTTCTTGTTGCTCATTGTCTCCTGGTATAGAACCTGCTTAGGACTTTGTAGTGACTGCTAATATAGTGTATATGGTCTTGTATCAATGTCCTATGTCTTAATAGCAGCATAAACTCATCTCTTTTCTGTACAAATGTAGATGTAGGAATAGTTAGCCAACTTAATACTTTGCAATTAGAAAGGTTTTGGTTTTTTTAAATGGTTTTATTAATATTATCAAATCTAAGCCCCACATGTGATGGATAAATTGATGGATGACAAGGGCCAGTGGATTTTTCATGAGTCCAAACACTTTTGTAGCATTTCACTTTTTTTCCCTTTTTGACTGGTGTCTTTTTATCCAGAACTGTAGGCTTTATCTCACAGATAAGTTTTTATTTGATATATGTATATATATATGTACATATATATACATATATATATATATATACATTTGATATATGTATATATATACCAAATCCCCCTTCCACCAGAGGGTGAAGAAAACAGCTCTGCCATGGGTAACCATTGCAATTGTCAAGACCCTTAATGTCATCATATGGGAAAGCTTTGTGGGAGGCAACTTACTGGAAGCTTGTTAGGACTTATACTTTCATAACTCTAGATTCTAGCATCTACAGTTATAAATAGTTACATATTTGTGTTATATATGTATGTATGTGCATATATGTATGTGTATTACTATGTGTGCATTATGCATATGTCTGTGTTTCTGTGTCTATTTTCATGTGTGCATTATATGTATATTCATCACCATATATGTGTATGTATGTGTACATGTTTCTCTGTGAGTTTACATATATATGTATGTGTAGAGATGTGTGTATGTCTCTATGTGGATTGTGTAAATGTGTGTTTATGTGTTTGTTATGTATGTGTATCAATGTTTAATTCAGTTCTGTTTCTAAAAGCTAACACATACTTTTTCATACAATTAGGTTTAAAATGACCACATTCATGGGATTTTCTTTCACATCACTTGATGGTGACAAAGTCATGTTGTTGAAAGTTTGGTAGCTCCTGTCAAGGCTGCCAGAGTGGTCTGAGGAGGATAGCTTCCAGTTATAGTTATGGCTGCTGTTACTAATTTATAAACAACAGCAGCCATAATGGATGTTATCATTGATTGGAAACTTAATGCACTCTAAATAATGTAGTTTGCATCCATTAGTCCACATTATAAAAAAAAAAACCTTGTGTTTAATAGATTAAGTGCTTTCCACATAAAAAAGTGAGAAGGCTCAACTTCTATTATCTTTGTCTTGAACTTTAGGGTCAAGATTCTTTTTTGCTGAAGACAACTGAAACTATAACTCGAGCTAGTTTGTGTAAAATTGAGCACTTACTGATTTCTGTAATTGTAAATCACAGGTAATTAGATCTTTAGATATGGCTGCACCAGGTCAGCTGATCTCTTACTGCTTTCTGGCTCCCACTCTCTTGTCCCTACTTGCTCTGTCTCACGACAGCAATGTACTGGTGCTCAGCTCAGGAATCACCAAGCTTGTTTCCTAGTAGAATCAAAGAGCTGAATGTCAGAAGAAGACAAATGATCAAGCCACAGAGAGCGTGACAGTAACAGCCTTATCCCTTTGGGATGGTGGTGTCCCTAAGGTTGGGAGTCTGCTGAATGAACAGTAGCTTGGGTATTTTGTAAGGCCCCTTAGTCCCTCCCTGTTCCCTCTTAGTCCTGTTTAGATACCTGGCCTGTGACTTCCCTCTGTTTTTCTTCACATTGTCTTCTGGAAACAGAAGCCACCACTGCAGGTAGCATGCTCTCTCTTTTCTTGTCTACCTATGTCCTTCTAACTCTCCTTCATCTCCAGTTTTCCATCTCTTGGACCAGTTTACTTCTCTGTCATCTTCTGTACTCAACAGCAGAGACCATCACCAGCAAGTGTCTGATTATATGTAATTGGCACAGAACAGCGCAAACAGAACTGAATTTATTCACCTGCCGTAAGTCATATGCTCATTATTCAGCCAATCAGACTGGAGATGGAATGTTCTGATTGTCTAGGCTGGGGCTGTGGACTTAGTAGTCCACTAAGAGAATAAAAAGAAACAGTGTTGGCGTTATGAGACAGGGATGGGTGCTGACAGAGAACACATGTGTGTTCTATACTTAACATTTAGAAGCTTTTCTCTTAGACTGCAGGAATCAGCCCATTTATGACGTTGTGAGCCTCAGTCACAGTGGCCTGGTGTCACTCTTGTCAGTGATCTGGTTTACTCTTTGCAAGGGTATTGGACAGCTCTCTGTGACACATCTCTTGGAGCTGCCCTGGCACAGATGGCTGTGCTGCTAGGCATCAGTCCTTCTAGCCTCAGAGCTGCTATTACTTTAGAGAGCCATCTGAGCTCAGAGCAAGGCCACCAATGCCACTAACATGGACCATTGTCTCATCACAAGGTTGCACTGCTGTGAAAATACACTTTAATGAACAGGCATCAGACCATCTGGAGTGAGATGCCTTGCAACACATGACATCTTACAGAGACAACCAATGCCTAAGGCAAACAAAGCCACAGATAAGACCTATGGAACCAAGGCATTGTGACACTAAAATAGCCCCTAAATGCCAGAATGGACTGCTTCCCACGAAAGCGAGCCCTTAGAGCGCCTCCATACAGTTTCTTCTGTTTGGTTCACTGTGACTTAACCACAGTGAGTCTAATAAACTCTCCTCTTGTGATTTTCTCTGTTTGGGTGATCCCCATGTCAGTGGCTTATCATGCTTCCTTGGCATGGCAGGAACAAAAAATCAGAAAGCATCTTAACTGCATAAACTGACTCCTTTCAGCAGCTCTCTAAACCTCCAGAATCAGGAAAAGGCAGGAGACACAGTTGTTCCCAAGGGTCAACAAATCGGATTAACATTCCACGGCATCTTTATCTCATCCTGAAATTTGAAGGTGTAGATTCAAATCACATTCTAGTCTAAACCAGTTTAAGAGCAAGATTCATTTAAAGAGTTAGATTAGTCATAGTGATGAGAAGATGATGTAAAAACGTTAAACAAAAGCTAATCTACTTTAACGCCATTTGATTTTTGGTATATTTATTCCCTCTAACTCCAAACCAGCTTACTTCTGAAGCAGCTGTCTCTGGAGTTTGTAGCATGGCATGCTTAAGAAGGGATGATAGCTTCAACTAGCAAACGACAGAATAATGACTAAGTGGAGAAAAAGCAGAGTGCTATCATTTATAGATGATGTGGCCACATGAAGCCCAGGGAAATGAGCTCTCTCACTTAAATAGACTCCAGACAGCCATCTCTGGAGTCCATTCTCTCGACTTTTCAAGCCAGCTCTGTTAAGTTCAACTCCAGTAAAAAAGAAAAAGAAGGAAAGAAAGAAAGAAGGAAAGAAAGAAAGAAAATAAATGGGGAGTGGAGAAAGACCCCCGTACTTTTCATAAATAGCAGTGAGTACACTCAATCTTCTCCACTGGAGAGCAAACTTGATGCTAACATATCCACAGGGAGAATGGCTTTTCTACCAACATTGCAGAGTATGATTAATTGGCAATAATCTAATTGCTGGAGAAGGAGACATTAATGACCAAAGACTGGCACTCTTTGGAAACTAGAGTCGTTGGCTCTTCCTTGTAAATGTTCGAGTTCTATGGTTGTCCACCTGACAGATCTGCTTTTTTACCCTCATCATCTGCACACATGCTTAGTTGTTGTATTTTACAGTGGGGGATGCTTTACTAGCTAGTGCTCTGTTAAAGCTCATAAGCTTCCCCAAATTATACTTCCAGTCACTTTAATTTGAGGAGTGAGTGCTTTCTCTTTGTCCTTGACATTAGTTACTAGACAAGGGTGATCATGAGAGCTCCTGGTCACCTTAACGTGAGACTGGCCAACCTAGGTGATGGTCTTTGATGCTGCAGCTGTAGCTTATGCTTGTCTTAAAGGACATTGCAGGTTTTATTCACAGGTTTGGAAACATCAAGGTAAAACTACAAATGCCACTTGTAATTCTGATTAATTATTCTGTCATGGACTTCCCTTGGCAGGTAAGCTCAATTTCATATTTCTTAGGGGTTCTTGCTGTAATTTTTACTGGGAATTGTGTGTGTGTGTGTGTGTGTGTGTGTGTGAGAGAGAGAGAGAGAGAGAGAGAGAGAGAAAGAGAGAGAAACAGACAGAGAGAGACAGACAGAGAGAGAGAGAGAGAGAGAGAGAAGGGGGAGAGAGAGGGGCTCTCTATAGCATTGGCTGATGGAGAATTCATCATGTATACCAGGCTGACCTCAAAATTGCAGAGATCTCTCTACATCAACTTCCTGAGTGTTGCAATTATGGACTAGATTCACCTTGTCCAGTTTCCATTTGTCTTGTACAGATGAGTAGGGAGGAAAGTAAGGCTTCTGCAGGTTCAACAATATTGGCTGACTGAGGTTAGGTAGCTACTGTAGAGCTGGTTCACACTGGTTCCACTGATCACAAAGCCTAGACCACTTCCTCCTTGCTGCTATTTTTACCCATGAATGTCCTAAATACTCTCAAATTGTTTCCATTTTTCCCTAAATGAAACTTTTCCCCCTACTGTACCATACACATCAGGATGACAATCACTACTGCATAGTCCTTACATGTGACACATGCTTTTCTATGTATTTTTCATATTCCGTTATACTTAGATATCTCTGCCATGGAATCCCAGAACAATAGCATCACAGTGACTAGTTCCTGGGCTTCTTTGTGGTAGAAGAGGCGCATTTCATCCCATGAAACTCCTGACTAGAAACAACTCAAGTTTTAAAAGTCCAAGATTGACTCTGACCTCTAGCCAAGGTAGAGAATCAATCCTTGAAAAAAAGATCAGGCTTTTCTCAAAAAGGTCTTTGGTCAGAGTCAACCCAAGGTATTTTATGGTATTAGTGGCTATTGTGAAGGGTGTTTCCCTAATTTTTTTTCTCAGCCCTTTTGTCTTTGGTATACAGGAGGGCTACTGATTTTTTTTTTGTTAAAATCAGCAACTTTATTTTAAAGTTCATCTCAGTATGTTTTTTTTAATTAATTTATTTTTATATCAATCACAGGTTAGTTACTTTGCATCCCAGGCTTAGCCCCCTCCCTCATTCCCTCCTACCCTCCCACTCCCTCCCTCATCTCCCTCTTCCCCGCCCCCTCCAAGTCCACCAACAGGGGAGGACCTCCTCCCCTTCCATCCAACCCCTGCCCATCCTGTCTCCTCAGGGCTGGCTGCAATGTCCTCCCCTGGGATCTAGCCAGTCTGTCACTCCCTGGCTTGTATGGGGGAGGGTCAAAGAGTCAGCCATCAAGTTCATGACTGAAACAGTCCCTGTTTCCCTCACTAGGATCTTCAGTCTAACACCAAGCTATCATGGGCCCCATCTGAGCAGGGGTTCCAGGCCACATCCACATATGGTCCTTGATTGTAGAAACCTTCTCATACAAGACCCCTGTACCCTGCTCAGTTTGGTCTTGGTGGAGCTCTTGTTCTCCCCAAGTCTCACCAAGCTCCCCCAGATCTATCATTACTTCTCATCCTCTGCCAAAGGCTTGATCGCGAGTCTTAATATCTGCTCTGATACATCGCTACATTG
>CM053761.1:34751315-34793168 GCA_028658305.1 Pachyuromys duprasi
TACACAACAAGGACATTTGCTCAACTATGTTCATAGCTGCTTTATTCGTAATAGCCAGAACCTGGAAACAACCCAGATGTCCCTCAGTTGAGGAATGGATACAGAAATTGTGGTACTTTTACACATTGGAATACTACTCAGCAATTACAAAGGAGGAAATCATGAAATTTTCAGGCAAATGGTGGTTCCTGGAAACGATCATCCTGAGTGAGGTATCTCAAAAGCAGAAAGACACACATGGTATATACTCACTTATATAGACCTATAAGATAGAATGAATATACTGAAATCTATACACCTAAAGAAGATAAACAAGAAAGAGGACCTGGGTTAAGAGGATTAATCCTCACTTAGAAAGTCAAATGGGATGGACATTGGATGTAGGAGAAAACAAGTAGCAGGACAAGATCCTACCACAGAGTGCCTGGGAAAGACTCTATCTAGCAGTGTATCAAAGCAAATGTTAAGACACATAATGAAACCTTTGGCAGAGTTCAGGGAATCATAGGAAAGTAGGGGGAGTTAGTAAAACCCGGAGAGGACAGTAGCTTCACAAGGACCAGGGCACAGGGGTCATTTATGAGACTGTTTCTCCAACCAAGGACCATGTATGAATATAACCTAGAACCTCTGCTCAAATGTAGCAAATGGTAGTTCAGTATCCACGTGGGTACCCTAGTAAGGGGAACAGGTTCTATTTATGACATGAATTCAAAGGCTGCCTCTTTGACCCTCCTCACATCCCCAAGGCAGAAGCAGTCTTGCTAGGCCACAGAAGAGGACATTGCAGCCAGTCCTGAAGGTACCTGATAAGCTAGGGTTAGATGGAAGGGGAAGAGGTCCTCCCCTATCAGTGGACTTGGGAAGGGGGAGGGAGAAGATGAGGGAGGGTTGCAGGCGGTTAGTTAGGGGATGCAGGAGGGTGCTTCAGGTGAGATACAAAGTACATAACCTGTGATTAATATAAAATAAAATAAATAAAATACCCCCCCCAGAAAAGGAAAAATGATCAGGCTTTGCTAACAGCATCCAAACAACAACAACAACAACAAAAAGCTGATTCCTTAAAGTTCTAAAGGCCAGAATGTCAAAAATAAAGACTCCATGTCTGGCGAGGCTCCTGTCTCTCCATTCATCAGTAGTACCTTCCTACTATTTTGTCTCATGGTAGAAAAGGCAAACAGCCCCACAGAGCATTGTTTTGGATTTTGGGGAAACCCATTGAGTTCCATTAGGGTTGCTCTGAGGAGCATGTGCAACTTATTAGGAGGTACAGTTCTGGAGAAAATGTCTCTACCTCCCCACATCAAGTATCTGTGTGTCCTTCCTGCTTCTATGAAAAGGTGATGATGGGCCCAGTCTTTTAGAGATATTCTGCAGGGGTTGGGGATTTAGGCCCTGGGTTTGGTTCTCAGCCCTGGAAAACAGAGAGAGAGAGAGAAAGAGAGAGAGAGATCTTGTGCAGGTAATCATAGCTGCTGTGTGTTCACGAGTGTAGCAGCTGTGTCATACCCAGATTTCAGCTTTCCACACCACCTGTGGCACTTCCTCCAGCTCTTACCTTCTTCCTGCCACTTTCCTCCATTCCTTGATCCTCAGAGGGAATGATATAGTTGCCTCATTCAGGCTTAGTCATTCTCTACATTCACTGCTGACCTCTGTAAACAGAGGCTTTTCCGACCAATGCAAACAGAGTCAATAGCTTATGGACATCAGCATAGTCATTTAGAAGGCAGTTTGATAAGAACATTGAGGTCCTGAGGTCTGCTTCTGCCCTCAGGGTATCTAGATACAGAGCTGGACTGGAAGGAATGAAACTTAGCCAGGTGGATAGGTTAGCAGCATCTTGCTCAGAACTGAGTGTGGGAGAATGCCTTCTCCAAGATGGTGTTCAGTAAAACAGCTCTCTCTATTGAAAGTAAATAAGGACTATATAAATCTTGGGGAGTGGGTAGGGGTTTTCAGGGTGAGTGTACATCTACATCCTTGACTGGGGCTGAGGTGCCTGGAATGCTTCATTTGCATGAAGAGGAATTTCAGGTGCTAGGTAGATATGTCCTTATAAAGAGGGAGGAGGTTTAACCTGAAACCTGGCCACCAGGTTAGTGACTACCTCAAGGTTGGCAGAGATGGGGGTCCTCCAGGCTGCATAGGGCAGAACATGTAGGCCCAGAACAGTGAGGGAACATTCCTACTCCTACCAATCTCAGGACGAAACTTCTTCCTTTTTTTTTAAGTCACAAAAAAGGAAATTATATGTTTATTCAGAAGATGAGTTTTCAAGAAAAGCATGCTTTTGTTTGTTTATGGAGATGGGAGCAAAAACAGGCCCTAGCACATGCTAGGCCAGCACTCCACCACAGAGCTACACCTCAGCCCTTGGGAAATACTTTAAAGCAACCAGGTGATACTGTTAGTATAAATGCTAATACAAGGCCCACCTGAGCAATACAAGTCAACTGTGAATTTTAGTTTAACTGCTTAGAGACGAAATTCCACCAGCAACTTTAATTTCTTTTTTGTCTTAGAAGGTCAGATCTATGTAGGTTTTAAGGATTGGGAGAGAGAGATTCTGGGGAAGGCTATTCTCCTCCCTCCCACATCAGCTTACAAACTAATGAGGTGAAATGAAATTCCTTAGGATGGGACTGTGGAGAGGAAGAAAAGCCTAAGGAGAGGGTGTTGGGTGAAAGAGAGGGTGTGAACAAAGCAGACTGCAGAAGAGCAGATGGAGGAAAAATTGGGAATGCAAAAGAATCAGCATGCTCATCATATGTAACCCCTGACCTGAATCACTTGGATGGAGAATTTTGTGTACACTGGTCAATTTCTCCAGCTCAGCTCACTTCTTAAAGCTTCCCACACACTCAAATGCAGTAAAATCATCTCTTCCTTATGACTGGGACTTTCCCTCTTTAAAATCACCCTCTTCTTCATTCTGTTTTGTTGTTGTTCATCACCCGGTGAGACCTTCAAAGACCCATAACTGTCTTAGCTTTCTATTCTCTCTATAGCCTTGATGGCAAGCCTTTGCTTTTAGATTTTTATTTTATTTTTAGTTATGGTGTGGGGTTGGGTTGTGCATGTGTGTGCACCCACCTGAAAAAGGTATCATTTCCTCTCCACCTGGGGTTACCAGTAGTTGTGAGCTGCTAAATCTGGGTGCTGGGAACCGAACCGAGATCCTTATAAAAGAACAGCAAGTAGCTGTCATATCATTTGGCCAGCCCCTCCATCAAGCCTTTGTTTATATTTCTACACCAAAACAAAAGTAGAAAAGTTCCGGATTGTAAAGCGTTGCTGGGTGTGGTAAAACACTCTACTGCAAATAAGAGGGTAGCTCTGTCCAAAATGGAAAGATGAGCTGTAAAACAAAGAAAGCGCTTCCTCATGGATGTGTCACAGCATAAACTTTCTCCTGCTAGAGACAAAGAAAACAATAGAAATGAATCAGGAGGTACTTGGGATTCCCTAATGGTTTTCTTACATGGTAGCCTGTGCACCTTTTGTCTTGTTGTTAAAGCTGAGCAGAGGGAAGGAAGCAGATTATCTGAGGACAGAGAGGTTGGAGAGACACAGCAGAGCTCCTGTGTGCCTCGTGATTTTCTTACTGGAGTGACTTAAGTTACAGACTGCTAAGATGAAGCGAGTAGGGTATGGGTGTGATGGCTTTCATGCCAAAGGCAGAAGTCCCGACCATGATAAACTCCAGGGAGTTTGAGCTGTGGTGTTCCTCAAGGTTTGCTTGGCTGAGTTGACTGATATTCAAAATAGGTTTGAAATGCTCAAAAGGAAACAGCATGGCAAAGCTATTAAGTGAAACTGATTGCTCACAATAATATTTGAATTAGATCCTTCAGAATATACCAAGAAATTTTCCTTGAAAAAAGAATTAGTCACTTAACTTTTAATGCCTGTGTTTCTCAGCCTTTGGTTATGATAGTAAATACCTGGATGTGCACCTTATAAACCTGAATGGTTTACTTTGGCTCACTGTTTTGAATGCCTGGCCCATGATTACTTGGTCCTGTTGCTGTAAGCCTGTGGCAGCACATCAGAGTGGATATGCATTTTGCAACAAATTATGCATCCATCATATGGTCAAAATAATGAGAAAGGAAAGGATACCCTTTAACATACAGTCCCCAATTTCATATCTATGTCTTTTAAGTCCAAGCTTCCAACACCTCCCAATAGCACCACAACAAAGGATGACACTTCAGCATGTGGGCCTTTGGAAACATTTATGATCTAAACCATAGCAACTTGTATTTAGATAGGAGGAGGAAGAGGCCTAAGATATTCTCATTGCTCAGTGACAGTCCTTAAGAGGTTCACAGTGCCGCCTTCTAACTTAAAACTCTCTTTAAGGGAAGAAAGAATGGTAGTTCTGTTTTCTCTGTCAACTTTTGAAAGAAGATAATAAAAACGAGATGGAGGCCTGCATGTTTGCAATCCCAGCACTTGACTCATGAGGCTGAAGCTAGAGGAGGATCAGGAGGTTTCAGGTTAGCCTGGGCTACAAAGAATGACACTAGACAGAGAGGCTGGGAAGAGGACTGTAAAATGATAAAATGGCACTCATTAATACCACCCTGCCTAAGGCTCATGGGGCTTTACGATGGTGGGACAGAAAGAGCATAAGATACGGATGAGAGGGGAAGAGCTATTACACACTATCTTCTATGCCTGAACCAGCCATTGCAACCATGAACTCAAGCAGCTAAAGATGTTTGCACTGTCCTTCACAAGACTGGACCTATCAATGGTCAATCATGGAGATGGGCACCTCATTCCACTCTACCCTTCCTGAGATACTGCTGGCTATTGCTGGCTATTGCAGGAAGGGGAGACATTGTCTTCAGTTTTAGGGTGAAGATGGTAAGCCCACCAGGCCTCCACTGGTTAGCTGCACATCCACAGCTGTGCAAATAGCCTTGGTTGTGCTCTGTTAATCACACACACACACACACACACACACACACACACACACAAACTACAAGAGAGGCAGGTGGGAAGTGGACTTGGAGAGAAGAGGGTGAGATGCCAGGTGTGAGAGGTAGAGGAGGTGGGGTGGGCAAATGAAGTCAGAATGCATTATATACATGTACACAGTTGTTAAAGAAGAAATTGAACTTTCATAGAAAGTCATTTAGCTAGAGGAAGATGGCAGCCACAGAATGATGCAGAGCCAAACTGCAGGGAGTTTTCTGTAACTAGAAAACTTTTCATGTCAGGGATCATACTGCTCGCCCTCATTCTTTTATTTTTCTGATGTTTTTATTAATGTATTCACTTTATATCCTGATCATAGCCCCTTCCTTAATCTCCTCCCAGTCCTATCCCCCCCTCTTCACTCCTTTTTCCACCCACTAGTCTTCAGAAAGGGGGAGACTTCCTCCCTTAGCAACTGACCCCAGATTATCACATGTCTGCAGGACTGCCTGCATCCTGTTTCTCTGTGGCCTGGCAAGTCTACCTTGCCCGGGAAAGTGGTGGAAGAAAGCCTGTTCTGCAACCCCATACTTATACTCCTGACATTGACTATAATTTTTTAAATTAGTCAGTTTGGATTGCACACATCACTACAAACTGTGAAGATGTAATTTCTAGAATACAGTAAAAGTCTTTTTTAATTTTTCATTGGAAGCAGTTGCAGATTTGGGGGGATTTTTGTTTTTTGTTTGGTTTACCTGTTCGAATTGGGAGGTGATGAGGGAGGGCCTACAGCTGGGATACAAAATGAATAAACTGTAATTAATAAAAAAATATTTTTAAAAAGTGACAGATGGGTTGAAAATGTGCATAAAACATCAGAAAAAATGGTTTGGCCATTTCTGATAAAGTACAACATATACTACACATGTGAAGAGTATTTCCACATGTAGGCATCCACCCAATTGAAATGAAAATATATGTTGAAGAGATAGCCTATATAAATTCATGCAGAGGCTATAGGTACTCAAGATAGCCAACATTTGAGAAAAAAAAAACTCTAATGGTAAATAGCTTAATATTGTGGCATACCAACAAAAGAGGGCTACAACTCAAAAAAGAAAAAAGGAAGCTACCAGTCTCAGAAAAGAACCTTATACTCAGATTTCTTGGTTCTGTTGCTCTGTGTGGAGCTCCTGTCCCTTCCAGGTCTTTCTGTCCCCCCCTTCTTTCATAAGATTCCCTGCACTCTGCCCAAAGTTTGGCTATGAGTTTCAGCATCTACTTTGATAACCTGCTGGGTAGAGTCTTTCAGAGGCCCTCTGTGGTAGGCTCCTGTCCTTTTCCCTGTTTTCTCCCTCTTCTGATATCTATCCTGTTTACCTTTCTGAGTGAGGATTAATCATCTGACCAGGGTCCTCCTTCTTGCTTAGCTTCTTTGGATGTACAGATTTTAGTATGTTTAGCCTATATTATATGTCTAATATCCACTTATAAGTGAGTACATACCATGTGTGTCTCAAGGACCAGGCATGGAGATAACCTAGAACCCTTGCATAGATGTAGCCCATGGAAGCTCAGTATCCAAGTGGGTTTCCTAGTAAAGGGAACAGGGTCTATCTATGACTTGAACTCAGTGGCTGTCTCTTTGATCACCTCCTCCTGAGGGGTGAACAGCCTTACCAGGCCAGAGAGGAAGACAATACAGCCAGTCCTGATGAGATTACATAGGATAGGGTCAAATGGAAGGGGAGGAGGACTTCCCCTATTAGTGGACTTGAGATGGGCATGGGAGGAGATGAGAGAGGGAGGGAGGAAGGGAAGGAGGGAGGGATTAGAAGAGAATGAAGGAATGGGCTACAGCTGGAATACAAAGTGAATAAAAATAAAATTAAGAAAAAAGTGGAAGCTACTAATATGAGCAAAAGTATTTTGAAATAGTCAAAATTTAGCAACCCAATAAAAATGATTAGCATGGCCAAAAACTAAGGGCACTGTAGGTCTGGAGGCAAATCCTATAAAGGGAACCAGGGAGTATATTTGGGGGTGAAAGAGATTCTATATATCTTAAACCTAGTGGTAGTTATATAACTATGTGCTAAATTTCATCAAACTATATACATTAAATTATACTGAATTTTGCTTCATACATTATATTTCAATATACTTAACTTGCATCAGAATGAAGACTAATTTAAAGTGGAGGAAGATTAGGCCTAGGAGACAAAAGTGGAGTTCTAATTAAGATAAATTAAAAGAAGTAAGTCATTTATTAAGGAAATTCCCAAATGTCCTTTCATGCAACATAGGAATTTGTCTTTTATTTTAAGCTCAGAACAATGTTGTTCCAGACAACATAGGAGTTCATATTTTTTAGTTATTTGAAAACATCCAGGAAGCAGGAGCAGCCATTTCAGCATTTGCTTTGTATAGAAGTGTTGGAAGGATCTTGTCACACTGGAATAGTTTTCCAGGATGGAACAGCATGGATGAAATGGACATCTCTGGGCTTCTTTTTTTTCTTCTGTCTTTTTCCTGAAGGCCTCTGTGTTTTTCTCTGTGGATTGCCACCCTATCAAAAGTACAGTACTGAATAACTGGAGATTATAGCTTCAGCAGTTATGCCTAAAATAATACTGTGCATTTTCAGCTCCAGGAACTTTGAATGTAAAATTTATTTATTTGTAAAGAATTGTGTCAGTAATTTGATGGGAACTTCATTGAATCTCTAAATTGCTTTTGGTAAGATGGCCATTTTTACTATATTAATCCTGCCAAGCCATGAGCATGGGAGATCTATCCATCTTCTGATATCTTCTTCTAATTCTTCCTTTACAGACTGGAAATTTTTTTTCATACAAGTCTTTGACTTGCTTGGTTAGGTTCATGCCAAGGTACTTTATGACCTTTGTGGCTATTGTGAAGGGTATTGTTTCGCTAATTTCTTTCTCAGTCCTTCTGTCTTTTGTATACAGGAAGGCTACTGATTTTTTTGAGTTAATTTTGTATCCAGCCACTTTGCTGAAGGTGTTAATCAGCTGTAGGAGTTCCCTAGTAGAATTTTTGGGGTCACTCAGGTATACTATTATATCATCTGCAAATAGTGATACTTTGATTTCTTCCTTTCCAATTTGTATCCACTTGATCTCCTTTAATTGGCTTATTGCTCTAGCAAGGACTTCAAGAACTATGTTGAAGAGATATGGAGAGAGTGGGCAGCCTTGCCTTGTCCTTGATTTCAGTGGGATTGATTTAAGTTTCTCTCCATTGAGTTTGATGTTGGCTATAGGCTTCCTGTATATTGTCTTTACTATGGTCAGGTATGTGCCTTGTATCCCTGATCTCTCCACGACTTTAAACATGAATGGATATTGGATTTTGTCAAATACTTTTTCAGCATCTAGGGAGATGATCATATGGTTTTTCTCCTTCGGTTTGTTTATGTGGTGGATCACATTGATGGATTTCCGTATTTTGAACCACCCCTGCATGCCTAGGATGGAGCCTACTTGGTCATAGTGGATGATATCTTTGATGTGTTCTTGTATTCGATTTGCAAGTATTTTGTTGAGTATTTTTGCATCGATGTTCATAAGGGAGATTGGCCTGAAATTCTCTTTCTTTGTTGGGTCTTTGTGAGGTTTAGAAACCAAGGTGATTGTGGCTTCATAGAATGCGTTTGGTAATGTTCCTTCTGTTTCTATTTTGTGGAATAGTTTGAAGAGTATTGGTGTCAGCTCTTCTTTGAAAATGTGCTAGAATTCTCAACTTCATATGAAACAACAAGAAACCCAGAATTGCTAAAACAATCCTCTACAGTAAAAGAGCTTCTGGAGGTATCTCCATCTCTGATCTCAAGCTGTACTATAGATTTAAAAACTGCATAGTACTGGCATAGAAACAGAGTGGTTGATCAATAGAATCAACTAGAAGACCCTGAAATAAATCCACACACTTATGGACACCTGATTTTTGAAAAAAGATGCCAAAAGCATTCAATGGAAAAAAGACAGCATGTTCAACAAATGGTGCTAGTCTAACTGGGTGTCTACATGTAGAAAAATGCAGATAGATCCATACTTATCACCCTGCACAAAACTAAAGTCCAAGTGGATCAAAAACCTCAGTATAAAACCAGACACATTAAACTGCTTAGAAGAAAAAGTGGGGAAAAGCCTTGAACTCATTGGCACAGGAGACAGCTTCCTGATCAGAACACCAACAGCACAGGCTCTAAGAGCAACAATCAATAAACGGGACCTCATGAAACTGAAAAGCTTCTATAAAGCAAAGGACACTGTCATCAGAATAAAATGACTGCCTACAGATTGGGAAAGGATCTTCACCAACCCTATATCTGACAGAAGGCTAATATCCAGTATATATAAAGAACTCAAGTAGTTAAAAAGCAACAAATCAAATAATCCAATTAAAAATGGGGTACAAAGCTAAACAGAGTGTTCTCAATAGAGGAATATGGAATGGCAGAGAAACACTTAAAGAAATGCTCAACATCCTTAGCCATCAGGGAGATGCAAATCAAAACAACCCTGAGATTTCACCTTACACCCATCACAATGGCCAAGATCAAAAACTCAAGTGACAACATATGCTGGAGAGGTTGTGGAGAAAGGGAAACCCTCCTCCACGGCTGGTGGGGATGTAAACTTGTACAACCACTCTGGAAATCAATTTGGTGCTTTCTATTTTTTTTTAAATTTATTTATTTTTATATCAATCACAGGTTAGGTACTTTGAATCCCAGGCGTAGCCCCCTCCCTCATACCCTCCTACCCTCCCACTCCCTCCCTCATCTCCCTCCTCCCCGCCCCCTCCAAGTCCACTAACAGGGGAGGACCTCCTCCCCTTCTATCCAACCCCAGCTTATCCTGTCTCCTCAGGGCTGGCTGCAAAGTCCTCCCCTGGGATCTAGCCAGTCTGTCACTCCCCAGCTTGTATGGGGGAGGGTCAAAGAGTCAGCCATCAAGATCTTGAATGAAGCAGCCCCTGTTTCCCTCACTAGGATCTTCAGTCTTACACCGAGCTATCATGGGCCCCATCTGTGCAGGGGTTCCAGGCCACATCCACACATGGTCCTTGATTGTAGAAAGGGTCTCATACAAGACCCCTGTGCCCTGCTCAGTTTGGTCTTTGTGGAGCTCTTGTTATCCCCCAGTCTCACCAACCTCCCCCAGAACTATCATTACTTCTCGCCCTCTGCCAGAGGCTTGATCGCGAGTCTTAATATCTGGTCTGATACATCGCTACATTGACCTCCCCAGAGGACCTCTTTGGCATGCTCCTGTCCTGTTGCTTGTTTTCTCCTCCACTCAATGTCCATCCCATTTGTTCATTCAAACAAGCATTGATCATAATTTGGTGCTTTCTTAGACAATTAGGAATAATAATTCCTCAAGATCCAGCTATACCACTCCTAGGCATATATCCAAAAGAGGCTGAAGTATACAATAAGGACATTTGCTCAACCATGTTTGTAGTAGCTTTATTTGTAATAGCCAGAAGCTGGAAACAACCCAGGTGCCCCTCAACTGAGGAATGGATACAGAAATTGTGGTACATATACACAATGGACTCTTACTCAGCAAATAAAAAACAATGATATCATGAAATTTGCAGGTAAATGCTGGGAACTGGAAAGGATCATCCTGAGTGAGCTGTCCCAGAAGCAGAAAGATACACATATACTCACTCATAATGACATATACTATAGGATAAACCTACTAAAATCTGTATACTTAAAGAAACTAATCAAGAGGGAGGACTCTTGCTAAACTGCCCAATCCCCATCCAGAAGGGCAAAGAGGATGGACATCAGAAAAAAGAGAAAACAGGGAACAAGTTAGGAGCCTGCCACAGAGGGCCTCTGAGAGGCTCTGCCCTGCAGACTATCAGAGCAGGGGCTGAGACTTATGGCCAGCACTTGGGCAGAGTGCAGGGAATCTTATGAAAGCAGTAGGAAATAATAATAAGATTTAGAGAGGACAGGAACTCCACAAGGAGAGCAACAGAACCAAATAATCTGAGCACAGGGGTCTTTCCTGAGACTGATAGTCCAACCAAGTGCCATGCATGGAGATAACCTAGGACACCTGTACAGATTCAGCCCATGGCAGTTCAGTGTCCAAGTGGGTTCCATAGTAATGGGAACAGGGACTGTCTCTGATATGAACTGATTGGCCTGCTTTTTGATCACCTCCCCCTGATGGGGGAGCAGCCTTACCAGGCCACAGAGGAAGACAATGCAGCCACTCCTGATGAAACTTAATAGACTGGGATCAGAGGGAAGGAAAGGAGGACCTCCCCTATCAGTGGTCTTGGAGAGGGACACAGGTGCCGAAGGGGGAGGAAGGGAAGGATTGGGACGGGAGGAGGGAGGGAACTACAGGGGTATATAAGCTGAATAAAGTAATTAAGAGAGAATTTAATAAAAAGGGAAAATATTTATTTGTTCATGTCTATGTGCACATGTGTGGTGGTGGTGGTATGTGTGTGTGTTTGTGTGTGTGTGTGTGGGTTTGTGTGTGGGTTTGTGTGTGTGGGTTTGTGTGTGTGTCTTGTGTGGGGAATCTGTGTGTCTGCATGTGGTATATGGTTTTTGGGGGGGGTATGTATGCCCACTTTAAAGCTGGATTTTGACATTAGTTTATCCTCTATTGTTCCCACCTTATCTTTGACACAAGGTCTCTCAGTAAACATGGGGCTTGCTGTGCTTGCTAGACTGATTAACCAATGAGATCTAGGGATCCTCCTCCTCTCTCTCTCTCTAACACTAGGCTTACAGCTCATGCAACACTTTGCCAGGCTTCTGTGTAGGTTCTTCTGTTCACACAGCAAGCACTTTACCTCCTGGGCTGTTTCCCCGACTCTTCTTAACTTTCTCAAGTTTACCTTGTTTAGACACTTCTAGATTGTGTTCAGGTAGTCTTTATTTGAAATGTATTTTCAACAGTGTTTTTAAGCCAATGAAGACCATTCAATGTCAATGCTGGTGTTTTAAGAATTACATTTTCAAGTATTACTTATCACTGCAAGAAGTAATTCTTACTCTTGCAGGAAGTAAGGACTCATCCATAAACACATATACCTCAGGTATTCTAGGTCCAACAGTTAAAGACGCACAAAGTTTACGCACAACATTTAATGAAACACTTTAGCCATAAATGCAACAGTGACGGGCTATGGCTGCAGACCAGTGTCAATGAATGCCTAACAAAATCGGCCCTCATCACCACAAAGAACAATACCAACAGCTGAAGGCCTTGAGACTTACTACTGCAGCAGTGTTTGCCTAGGTTTCTTGCATGTACCTCTTTATCTTCTATGGCAAAAACAGTCTCCTTCATGGCTGAAACGTCACCTTATAGCTTTGGGGTTTGCATAAGGATTGATGTGGATGGGAGTAGTGACAGCTAGCTCAGGCAGGCAAATCTGAGGTGCCTATAGAAATCGCCAGTCATGGCAGCAGTTTCACCTGAAGAGAAAAAGGGACCCTCCCTCCCCGACCTCAGGGCTTCTTCACAGTATCTCCCTGGGGAGCTAAAATATCTGTTAGATGCTTGTACTTTCCTTTGTGTCTAAGCTTGATGCTGTGACCATTATATCCCATAGCTCTGTGAGAATGAAGTAGTGTCCATCTATATAATGGACAAATGATTGGGGGCAGTTGTTTCTATAGCCTTTGTTGTACCTGCTTCTGAGTTTAATGTTAAGTCTGTGTTTACAGGGAGATGCTTACAGTTTGTAAACTCAGCCTCATGTCTTCTAGCTTGAGCTGAATCATCAGAGAGACAACGGGAGGTTCCTTGTCAGGAAATACCATCCAACAATGCAAACTGTGTTTTTTTCCTTAAACCCCCAGCTGGACTGCACTCCCTGGGAGGACTGCAAAGTAGTGTTATTTTCAATAACTGAGTTATTTTCAATAGACAGAATCAGATGCTCATAATTCAGACTATCTGTTTTTTATTATCTCTCTGACACAGCACCAAGTCTCCAGGCTTCACACAAAGATAAATGCTTATATGAAGCTTGCAATTATTCCTCCATCTACTAGGCTCTTATTTATGCTCGTATACAGAGTGCAATATAATTCAAACCTGTCAAATGTTGCCAAGAGTCATTGTAAACCCATGAGGTAGATGAGGACAGGAGGATTCTGAGATTTGTTGCTGAGCCACCGTCTGGTTCACAGAAGCCACTGGCCTCTGAGTGGATGGAGAGCCACCAACGCTAAGAATGATGAGTCATTTTAAAAGGTCAAATGACAAAGCTGTTCCCCCGTGGAATCCGTTGGAGCAGTTTAATAAATGACTCAAAATGAGAGAGTTCAAGGGACTTCCTTCCAGATTAAGACGGGCTTAGGGAATGAAATGTCATTCAAAAGACAGAAAATCCCAGCAAATTACTACCGCGTCCCCAAAGAACATGTGTTTTTATGAGGGTCTGTTTCTGCTTAATTCAGGCACACTTAAGATTCCCCAGGTAAAGAATTCAGACCAAGATGGCCATTCCTATGACCAGTAATAACAGGGTGTGTAGCAATGCTTCCCAATTGACAAACTGGCCAGAGTGGATAAACTTAATGGCAAAACAAAACAAACAAACAAAAATAAAAACAACAACAACAAAAATCCCTGTAGGTTTCTTTTAAACTCCACATCAGCTAATTTTTCCTCTTCTCTCTTCCTATCACCATGTTTGGCTTCTATGCTTTGACAGAGGACTTTGATTTTTTTTTTTAAATATCTCACTCATTCTCTATACTCTAGCATCTTCTCCAGAGCTGTGATGGTTATTTTGACGATATTAATTATGTAGACTCTCATGGATGGTTGAGCGTGTTTGCAGTGTTTCTGGGGAGGCTTAGCAGGGGAGAGAAGAGATATCCTGAATGGGAGGGCATCATCCTGTGGGCTGGGATCACATCCTAAACAGAAGAAGATGAAGAAAAAAATGTAGATGTCTTATTTGTGTTTTTCTGTTGTTGTGACAAAACACTGGCTAAAAACAATTTAGGTGAGGAAAGGGTTTATTTTAGCTCTCAACTCCTGGATTACAGTCCATCACAGAAAGATTTCAGGGCAAGAATACAAGGCAGGAACCTGGAGGCAGGAACCAATGTGGAGATCATGCAGAAAAAATGCTTACTTTTGCATACTGGATTGATCCCCATGGCTTACTCATCCTGCTTTCTGATAGCTCCTAGAACTATCTACCCCAAAAGGATGCCACCCCACATCACTCTTCCACCAAGAAAATGCCCCACAGATATGTCCAGAGGCCAAACATGATGGAAATGATTTTGTATCTAAGGCTTCGTCACCTGAATGATTCCAATTTGTGTTGAAAATACAAACAGAACCAAAATTGAAAGAAAAAACACATTCACTGAACATTTGTACTCTCCTTTCTCTGCTTAAACACAAGGGACCACCATACACGGGGAGTGCCATCCCTTGGCAGAGAGTTCTAGGGTCTATGAGAAAGCAGGATGAGCAAGACACAGAGATCAAGCTGTTAAGTAAAAAATAAGCCCTCCTGCTGCCTTGTGTTCACGTCAAGGCTTCTCCTGGACAGGCTGCCTTCCACTGATCTGTGAGTCTAAATACATACTCCTTGGGTGGTTTTTGCCCAGTACCTGGTCACAGCTGTCCGAAAAGTAACCAACACATAAGCTTTCTTAATTCCTTGAGTCGCCTTGAGGCTTGTTCTGGACTCCAGAGGCACCTTGTTCCCTTATTTTTTATCAAGCTCTATGACAATGATGGGTTAATTTAGTTAGCTGCTTCCTCCACAATATTATGGCCTCCTTTGAGACAGAGATCATAGGCTGTGTCAGACAAGTTACGTCAACTTGACAGACAAGCTAAAGTCATCTGAGAGGAGGGAACCTCTGCTGAGAAAATGCCTTTGTAGGACTGGGCTGCAGACAAGCCTATTGGGCATTTTCTTAATTATTGTTTGACGGGGGAGGACCTACCCCATTCTGGTTGTTGTCCTCTCTGGGTTGGTGGTCTTGGGTTCTACAAGAAACCAGACCAAGAAGCCATGAGGCAGCACTCCTCCATGGCCTCTGTATCAGTTCCTGCCTCCAGGTTTCTTCCCTATTTGGGTTCCTGTCCTGACATCCTTCAGTGATAAACAGCAATGTGGAATTGTAACCCAAATAAACCCTTTCCTCCCCATCTTGCTTTGGTCTTGGTTTTTCATCACAGCAATAGAAATCCTGATTAGGACACACAATAAGTGACCTTGAAACTAGACATTGGTACAATCCATAGAGTAGGTGGCCTGGAGAACAGAAAAACAAAACACAGAACACAGTCTTCGGTATTACCATTTCTATCCTACACAAAAGAGCTGCCAAAGTAAATGGCTTCTTTTCTTTCTTTTGTTTTAGCAATGTCATTATGTCTCAGCCACGTCTACATTAAGAACTTGATGTTACGTTGACATTAGAACAGTCTACCTACCTTCATACTCCCACTGGCAAAATTTGAATTCATGCACAAATGGAAACATCTCATAGAAGCTAGGTAGCTGCAGACTGTATGTTTTGATGTTTTGGAAAACATGGTATATAAGTGCTCTGAAACTGTCATTTTTCCACGAGCTGGAAACATAATTATATTCCCGAATAGCAGATCAATAGTGCTGGGATAAAAGCAGAGATGAAACTGTGTTTCTGTCTTTATGCTCTCAGCATCCCTTCTAACAAGCCCAAGTACTACTAAGACACACAGAGAGATGAGGGGACTCTGCATCCTTTTAAGCTCATTGCTGCCCAATTATTGAGGAGAACATATGGGGAGGAAGGGGCCTCCTGATAGCCTAGTCTGCTGCTAAGATGAAAGCCATGCACAATAGCCTGAACATTATTACAATCTAAGCATGAACATAAAATAGCAAGCTCTTGAGTAAGTCATATACAGGTTTTAATTGTTCCACCAACAGTCAAGTGACCAATAATGAGCAATTGGCAGGTAAGATCACATAAAGTGGTGGTGACAGCCATCTGAGTGATGAGAGATGAGGGTCCTGAATTAATGTGTGAGGCAGCTTTCTCAGCTGTAAAAGGAAATCAGGATGTCTTAAATGAATTTTATTTAGTTATAAAACAAAGTAATGTTTTGGTTCTAAACCATCCATTCTGCTTAGTAGAAAGTGGCAGTCATCATGGGATTTTGTTGTTGTTTTTGTTTGTTTGATTGATTTGGTTGTTATTGTTGTTTTGGTTTTTTATTTGTTTGTTTTGTTTTGATTTTTCAAGCCAAGGTTTCTCTGTGTAAAAGAGCCTTGGCTGTCCTGGAACTTGCTTTATAGACTAGGCTAGCCTCAAACTCAGAGAAATCCACCTGCCTCTGCCTCCCAAATGCTGGGATTAAAGGCGTGAACCCCCATGCCCTGTGACAGTCTAACTTATGAGGTTAGGAAAGATGTCCACATCCTTGCTGAAAGGCACTTGTGTTTACTTCTTAAATAACATTTAAATGCAGTCTGTCACTCACTCATTCATTCATTCATTCATTCATTCATTCATTCATTGCAGTAATGGCTCATTGGTTTCCATATCATTTGGTTATGAATTTATTAATTCCAAGCATTATTTAATATTAGCCATTCATTCTTTTATTTAATACAGAAATAGTTTGATGTTTTGTACTATGTACTATCTAAGAGCTTAGGAAACCATGGTGAATATAAAATAGGCTATGTTTGTGAAGAGTCCAGTCTAACGGCAGGAGCAGATATGAAATACGATATATATAAGAAGATCCATATATTTGATACTCAGCTTTTGTACATATTTGTGTTAGTCACTGTCGCAAAATACCTGAGAAGATAAGATTACTCCCAACCAACCTTTCTGCTTCTTTTTTGCATTGCCGTAACATAGATGTGGCATAGAAATGATCATTCTTTGTATGGAAACTGCAGAGAATTTCTTCTCATAGAACCCTGTCACTTCATGATATGGGCATGGACATTTTGTTTCTACTTTAGTATTGTGGTAAAATACATGTAAATTAGACTTTCTTGATAGTTTTAAAATTCATGATCCGGTGGCTCTTAATACATTCCTACTGTTCTGAAACTTATTACCATCATCCATTCCCAGAAATCTCCATCTTGTAAAACCGAAGCTAACTCCCCACTTCTCCTACCCCCGGCACCTGACAACTGCCAGTCTACTCTCGGTCTTTGAGATTTTGACTAAATGTCTCATACGCACGGGAATGTATTTTCATGAATGACTTGTGTTCATGTTTCATTCATGTTGTACAATGTGTCAGAATTTCCTTCCTCTATAAGACTGAGGAATATTACATATAGTTTGATACCACACTTTGCTCATCCATTCATTTGGTTTGAGTCCAAAATTGTTTCCATAACTCATGTAATTTCATTTTTAACTGACCTAACTGCTTACTCCCATCCATCTGCCAACAGATATTTGCTAAACAGACAGTATGCGAAATTCTGTGATATACATAAATCATCAACCACTCTTAAAATTAATGACTTTAAATATTGTGTTATAGTGTTCTATAGCAAATCACAACTCCCACGTTGGGCATTGTCTGAGTTGGTTTTGTTTTGCATTTTATTTGAGTTGTTCAGAAACAGTACAATGTTTGTGGAATTGAATTAGATAACACTACTTATCAAGCAATTTCTCAACATGAAAGTCAAATTCTGGTTCCCTTGGTAAGCTTTTGTAAAATGGCTGAGGCAATGCAAATACGATTTTCTAAACATACGCATGAATAGTGCAAATCACATTTGAGGTGAATCACTTGAATTTTCCTTCCTTTTTAAGGCAAGAGGAGGTGGAAAGAATGTGTTTCATAAGCAAATTTTCTCTGAGTGAAATAATCCCATTAGCCAACAAATAAAATTTACTGCAAAATTATACATGAAAAATTGTCAGGGAAGGATTCACAGTGGAAGCTGCATTGTGGGCATCTATCAGGAAGAAACATTAGCTGGATGCCCAATTAGCTCATACAATAAGCACAAAAGCAGCATGCATTTCTAATAAGCAGTGTCACAGGGCTACCACAAACCATATTTTGGTTCACAAATGCAAATGCAGCCTGTGTGTTCAAATGCAACTACTTCAAGACAGAAAGAGCTCTGTTTAAAACAATTTAGTGCATGAGGAGAGATTTTATTAGTGAGAGGAGAATGTCAGTCGTAGAATGAGCAGCCATGAAAAAATACTAAATCATTGTGGTGACTCCAGAGAATTTTATTTACTATGCAATTTTTTCTTGAAAATTCATATCCAAGGTATCTTTTGCTGAAACACTGTTTTATACTAGAAAATCCATACTCATTCTTTTCTGCAGTGAGTGAGCATTTTCTGATGCTATTTCTTTAAAAATGACTTTGAGTCAGTAGGATTTTACTCATACTGTTCTATTTGGGTACAAGTCCTGGGCTAGTGAATCCCAAACACAGAATCCAGGCTATGGAAATGAACTATGGCTTCATTTTTAGGTGATATCACCTAAGTAGTTTCTCCATATGGTTGTAAATCCATTGTCATGGCACTAGAAAGTATTTTGAATCCTCTGATGGAAATGTGATAATATTTGGCTCTTCTCCTTTTGGATTTTCACCATACTTTCAATTCAAAGACACTGGCAAGTCAGGTCAGCTATATCAGATTGGTTTTTGTTTTTTTTTCTTTCCAGAGAGTCAATGGAATAGAATCTCCTTGGCCAGCAATTACAGTAAAAACCACTCCTGATATAGCACCCAGGACTCATTGTGATTATACAATGAGTCACATTGTTTGTACCAGGAAGCATTCAAATGAGAAAATTATTATTATTGATGGTGAAGTGGTCATTATTATCTACTTTGGGTTTAACTAATGAAAATCAAAGGAAACTTGAAAGTTCTCCAATGCAGGGTCCTAGAGGAGAAGGAATTATGCTAGGGTGACCCACATGGATCACCTTTGGTCTAGGTTACAGGGCGTGGTCATCTCACCCCTGCAGATTCTTGGTGGTATCAGTCAATTACCTCATTGCTCAGAAGGATGATCTCTAAGGACAGGTAATGAGAGACAATTTATTGGAATATTTTTTAAATGACAAGTAACATGATTTTATGAGCATAGGGTGATGTCACTGTACATGTACAATATACACAATAAATAAAAGGCTAAGTATAGCATAGCAGTATAATGTCCTTACTTTCTTCTTGTGTTTTATTTCTTCTCGTGGTTGCTTAATTTTAGACAATAAAAATAAAAATCTTGGGAGTCATTCACTAGATATGTAGCTTCCCGGGCCGGTGCAATTTCCATTGAAGTCCTAAGGATATATTTTCTTCATTTTGGCAACTGTCTTCCACTGCCTTTTCCCAATTCACTCAACAATTCCTCCAGTGTTTTCTCCATCTCTGATTCTTTTATTAAATCTTCCATCAACATGCAAAGCATTACATATCTAGAGCTTAAGGAGATTTCACTAAATGGGGCAACAAATGCCCAACCTGTATACAATGGAAGAGTGGCGTTTCTATGGTTACTTCCAATGCCAGTCTTCTGTTTATGTAAATTGTCTTCTTTGCAAATGTGCAAAATAAACTGGCCCTAAAGGCCAGCATCCTCCAAAGACTTCATTCAGAGCCAAATTTACAGCTGAATAAAACCTTGCCTCCTTTCTCTTCTTCCCCAGTTATCTCTAAGTCACTTTGTTTATATTTGAACATTCTCTTCTCCTCTCTCAGTCTCCCTTGTGAACTGGCAGGATGGGTGTGACTCAATAATAACTGTAAGTCTGTTTATATTTGATAGATTGATGCCAGAGTTCCCTGACACTTGATCGTTGCTGAGAAGTTTTAATAAGCAGGTGCTATGTATAGAGTCAGCACCCAGAGGGGGCTGAGCTTATAATTAATGAAGAATAATCTGGTCATCCAATAGGTGAATTAAAGAGTATTAATTTCAGTACTCAGGTGTCAGAGTCCTACCTTTCAATTTGTTCGCTCTTATTGAAAAAAACATTGTTTTTTTTTAATATGTTTTCAAGAATTGTAGAGTTAGTGAGAAAAACTCTCTAAACTATATATGGACAATTTGTAAGAAGACATCATAAAGAGACTAAGGAGGGCAAGCCAGGACATGGAGGTAGCTAGGTAAATAAGTAAGTAGACAAACAACTTTGACAGTGAATCCAGAGTACATAAGGGATTCCAACAACTCAGTAAGAAAGTAGGATAAGTAGACTGAAACCAAGCAAATGCAGAGTACTTGTGGGAGGTGTCAATCTCACTAGTCATCAGAGAAATATAAAGTAAAACCATAATGAGGTATTGCCGAATGTATGCCAGTATGGTTTAAAGAAAAAAAATAGCAGGTACTTTCATGAGTGTGAAACAGCAGGCACTCTCATGTACTGCTACTAGGAGCACAAACTGATATTGCTAGAAGATTGTCAGAGCTGAATCTAGCAAGCTCCTAGGAGCCAGCAAAACCACATCTAATATATACCCTATGTATTGGCTTGCAATGGCCACTAATACATACGCACAAGAACAATCAAAACAGTGTTATGACTCATTGTTCCAAAGTAGGACCTGCCCCACAGTACATCAAATACTGAATGGAGAAATAAATGAAGATATACTCATACAATGCTGTACTATAGAGAAATAAAAATGAATCCATTATTATACTTCAAAGGTGTTCACTTCATGTGTGTTGTGTATGTGCATGTGTGTATGAATGTGTAAAATTAGAAGATAGCTTTATGAAGTCAGTTCTCTTCTACCATGTTGGTCCTGAGGAGCAAATTTGGCTTATTAAGCTTGGCAGCAAATATTGTTACCCACTGAGCAAACTTGCCAGGCTGCTGTTGATATTTTTATAAATATTTTTCATCTGTGTATTACTACATGAAACCTACTATGCACAACTGAAGATTGTAATTTGAAGAAAGTTCCAACACAAGCAAATGAACCTCTACCATTAGAAATTTGACAAAAAAACCTAATTACTAGCCCCTGGATAAAAATTCAAGAAAGCTTATCTCCATTGAGAAGTAATGTTTTTTTAATCAAAAATAGTTATGTTTATCTATAATCTTATATTACTACACAATAATTGTGGAGTCAGTTTTAGCTCATACACATATTCAGTCCTGATACATTTGTAATTATCAAACATATAGTTTTTGTTCTATCATTGCTCCAAAGAAAACCGTCTAAACGGTATGAGAATTCTAGTGCCTCTTCTGGCACTTGTGAGCTGTGTATTAAACACTTACCTCTTAATATTCATGTTATCATTGCACTAAAGAAAAAGGTTAGCAAAGGACTTATCATTTTCTGATCTTCCTGGAAGATTATATCTGAGAAGCTGGTATGAGACCACAGTGGACCCTGTAAGTTTAAAGATCTGGCCAGGTGTGTGACATAGAACAGATGCCTACAGCAACCAGAGGCTACGGACAGAACAAACGGTATTCTCTTGCTTTGAATGTGCATATTGCAGAATACCCCGCTGTTGCTGTTCAATCCTTAAATCCAGCCTCAATACTTGTCTGTTGATTTCCTGATGGTGCCTCAGATAGGAGCTGACTTCTTTCCCTCCTCACCATGCTACAAAGTCTCTGTCAGAAACAACTTCATTTGCCTACAGTACAGCAGATTGGAAATTCAACAGTTCTCAGCTACCTTTGCCACTTTGTTGGTCCTGGGAGTAATGATTTTCTTTTTTAAATAATTTGTATTTTTTATATTAATCACAAGTTATTTACTTTGTATCCCAGACATAACCTCCTGTCTCATTCCCTTCCAATCCCACTCTCCCTCCCTCATCTCCTCCCTGCCCCCCTCCCTCATCTCCTCTCTGCCCCTTTCCAAGTTCACTGATAGGGGAGGTCCTCCTCCCCTTCCATCTGACCCTAGTTTATCAGGTCTCTTCAGGACTGGCTGCAATGTCCTCCTCTGTGGCCTAGCAAGGCTGCCTCTAACTCGGGGGTTCGGAGGAGGTCAAAAAGTCAGCCATTGAGTTCATGTCAGAAATAGTCCCTGTTCCCCTTACTAGGGAACCCACTTGGATACTGATCTACCGTGGACCACCTCCGAGCAGGGGTTTTAGGTTATATCCATGATTTTCCTAAGTGAATCTGGAAATAAAAATAATCTGATTTGAAATGTGGGCTACTTTCAACCTGTCTAAGATGCCAAAATAGATTTGCCTTAGTGGTAAAACAGGGTCTATCAGTGTGGAAACAGACTGGCTGAGTCCGCTAAAAGCTGGAGTCCAAAGTAGAACTAAGAGATCAAGTGAGAGGGAGATGTCCTGAAACTGAGAAATTCCACCATTAAGTGAGACTAAAACAACAACAACAACAACAAACCTCTAATTGGACCTTGAGCTTGGTTGGAGGTTCTAGCAGGGGAGTGTGGCTACTCCTATACCCTAATGAAAGGGAAGGTCATTCCCCTCCTCTTCAACCAAGCAAGCAGCTTTGGGAGGGATGCACATGGAGTGGTGAGGGAGGAAGGGGACACCCGCCTAGCCAGTCATATCAGTGGAATCAACCCTGTCGGTCAATGGGGTGACAGATGTCGCAGCCAAATCACCCTCACACCCTAGAAACCCTGCACAGATATAGCCCATGGCAGTTCAGTGTCCTAGTGGATTCTATAATAATGGGAACAGGGACTGCCTCTGACATGAACTGATTGGCCTGCTCTTTGATCACCTCCCCCTGAGGGGGGCGCAGCCTTACCAGGCCACAGAGGAAGCCAAATGCAGCCACTCCTGATGAGACCTAATAGACTAGGATCAGAAGGAAGGAGAGGAAGTTCTCCCCTACCAGTGGACTTGGGGAGGGACATTCGTGGAGAAGGGGGAGGAAGAATGGGATTGGAAGGGGAGGCGGGAGGGAGCTACAGGGGGGATACAAATTGAATAAAATGTAATTAATAAAAATTAAAATAAAGAATATTTTTTAAAAACCCTCTAACTTTTTAGACACTGTTCCTTCAGGTCCTCGAAGAAAGTGACTCTCAAGAAGAGGTCTCTATCCCTGGAGTTCTGTTTGTCTTGTTCTAGACTTCCATGGACAGGGATTCTAATAAATAATGGCTATGCATTCCTCACAGTTCAAGAGTCTGAATAACTAAGATTGGGGATCAGCATGGTTGAGCTCCAGCTTTGTGATTCATAGACAGCATCTCTTATTGTGTCTACTTGAAGCAGAATGGATGGACATCCCTAGGACCTCTTTTATAAAGGCACTAATACCATTCATAAGGGCTCTGCTCTTAAAATTTGTCCACCTCCCCTAGGCCTTACCTCCTAATAGAATCACAATTGAACTTAGATTTCAGTCTGTAACAGTGTCCATACTCTGCTCTTAATTGTAACAACATACATCCTGGGTTGTAATGTTACATTTCAGACCACAGAACCCTTCATATCTGCTGATGTAGTTATTTCTGTTCTGAATTGTTTCCCAGTCCACCCGTGTTCAGTCTCCTATTCAGCTCCTTATGTAATCTTAGTCTTTTAGTATGTGATTTGGCCCCTGTGAATTAACTTCTTTTTTAATACTTTTTCATTTCCATTATTGTAACCAGTGTGAGATATAAAAATAAAGAGTAGCAATTGCCTCCTACAAGGCTCATGTAGTTCTCATCTAGTTCTTAAACATCTAGCAGCTTTCTATGTGAGTGGACAAATAATTGGGACTCAGGTCAATACAATATGATTGTGAATGACAGTCAGAATGTTCATGAATGAGGTGAGCCATATATTCGGATGTCAATTGCTTGGCCCTTTTTTTATATCAAAATGATACTGTGTCACTTTGCCTCCAAAATGATCACTGATCGGCAAAATAAAGTTGCCTACACACCTGGGCAGGGCGATGTGAGGTAAACAGAGCTAAGATTAGAGGGCTTGGAGGACAGAGGATTGAAGGAGAGAGGGAAGAAAGAAGAGCAGGAGAGGATGAAGGAAGCAGAGGCTGCCAGTGGTTAGCATAAAGAAGAACCACGTGGCCAGGAAAAATTTATTCTGGGAATTGGTGATAGAGAGATGCACCCCAGATGAGAAACATGTGCAAGTATTTATGAGAATGATGGATGAGAAGTCACCCAGATGGGAATGATTAGACCAAATGGCAAATGGCATGGGATGAGGGGCTAGGAGACAAAAAGGCAGTTTAGAGGGTTAATACCTGCCCAGCCCCAGGTGAAATAAGGCATATTAAAAATCCAATAAGTGTTTGTGTCTTTTGTTGTTATGGTAGCAGTTTAAATAATAACTGCCATAATAATTAAAAGAATTAATAGTCGATATTAATAACCAATTTTCAGCAACATCTGGATGCCTCTTGATTCCCTCAAGTATAAAAGGATACCTACTGCCAGCTGACACTAAGTAACTGTAGGTTTAGATGAGGGTGCAGAGGAGGTGCTGAGCAGTGCCCAAATCATGGTGGACCCTCTATATATAGCTTTTTATTAATTACTTTTTTGTTGCTATAACTAAATACCAGACAAGAGCAACCTATTGAAAGAAGGGATTGTAAGCACTTTGAGGAGATACAGTCCACCAAAGAGTGCAAAGCATGGCATGGTCCCCCCAACCCAAATGATGGTAGGAATATACAACTGAGATCACTCACATTTGACAAAGCAGGAAGCAAAGGGAAGCAGACTTGGGTTATAAAACATTAAGGCTTTTCCCTAGTCATCCATTCCTTCCAGTAGGACTCCACTGCTTAAAGTTTCCACAGTCTTAAAAATTAAAAACAAAAACAAAAACAAAAAAACAGCATCACTAGCTAGGAACTAAGTCTTCAAACACATGAGCTTATAGAGACATTTCACACTCAAACCAAAACAGGTACTTATGCCTTTGCCATGACCTGAATAGTTCTACAGTTGACTTCTGATTCATTACCACCTAACTCAACCCTCAGCTACACACTTATTAGCTGTATAACGATAGGCATGGTGCAAAGACTCTCTAAAATGAACATTTCATGTAAGATTCTCACATGATAAAATAATTCAATGATACAAACCCTAGATGTCAGTATCAGAGTTTCCTGAGGTTTGACCCTTTATATCTGGCCTTACATTAATTAATAGTTGAGTTGCAATTGGGGTTTAGATAAGAGTTGGGTTAATAAAGTATTAACTTGGAAATAATTGTGTGTCTAGAGGACAATGATACCAAAGGAAACAGTCTTTCCTTGCCTCTTACCCACTTCTCCAGCACTCTGTGATGACTCTGGCCTTGGCAGTTAGCTTTATGTCACTGTGACCAAATACTAAAGAAAAGCAACATGAAAGGAGGAAAGATTTATTTTAGCTTATGATTTCACAGTGTTTCAGTCAGGGTTCTCTAAAGTCATAGAACTTATGGACTGAATATCTCTCTCTCTTTCTTTCTCTCTCTCTTTCTCCTCCACTCTCCCACACAAAGGGAATTTGTTGGAATGACTTACAGGTTGCAGTCCAACCAATTCAACAATGGCAATCTGTTAATTGAAAGTCTAAGAATCTAGTAGTTTCTCTGTCCTATGATGCTGAATATCTCTGAGGCTGCGTGTCTTTGATCCTCTGTATAAGCCAGAATCTCAAAGAAGTAGCGTCCAATGCCAGTAATGGAATGGACATGTTGACAAAGTGAGGGCAGGCAGGCAAAGAACTAATGAATGCTTCCTTCTTCCATTGTCTTTATATAAGCTTCCAGCAGAAAGTATGACACAGACAAGGATAGACCTCAAGATCTGGATTAAAGGTGTGTGCCAGCCCACCTCAAGATCCAGATCAACAGCCCATGTCTTGCAGCCCCAAGAATCATATCAAATTAGAGCAGTACCATTTGTTGAAGATGCTATCTTTTTTCCATTGTGTGGCTTTGGCATCTTTGTCACAGATCAGGTGTCCATAAGTGTATGGGTTTTTTTCTGGGTCTTCTATTCAGTTCCATTGATCCACCATTCTGTTTCCATGCCAGTACCATGCAGTTTTTATTACTGTTGCTCTATAGTACAGCTTCAGATCAGGAATGGAGATCCCTCCAGAAGATCTTTTATTGTAGAGGATTGTTTTAGCAATTCTGGGTTTCTTGTTATTCTATATGAAGTTGAGAATTTTTTCTTTCAAGGTCTATAAAGATTTGTGTTGGTAATTTGATTTGAATTGCATTGAATCTGTAGATTGCTTTTGGTAAGATGGCCATTTTAACTATGCTAATCCTGCCCAAGCCATAAGCATGGAATATCTTTCTATCTTCTGATATCTTCTTCAAAGTATCATCATGAGTGAGCTATCTCAGAAGCAGAAAGGCACACTTTCTGGTATATACTCAGTTATAAGTGGATATTTTTGGACATCTGAGGCAGAATCACAAATGATCGGCAAACTTGAACTTGATGCACAAGCAATAGGTTTATTCAAATACCAAAGCGCTCTGGGACTCTGCCACTCGTTTCCATGCGAGGGACAGTGCGAAGTGCCCAGCAACGAAATCACAGAGTTTATAAAGGCAAAACCCACAAACCAGGAGGGGGTCTAAGGGTAAGGGACTTTTCTAATGGGGCAATCTATGATTGGTCATCACCAGGTGCAGCCTGGAGGGAACGGTTAGAAATTGTTTAGGCTTTCTCATCCATAACTACAGAAGGGCGTCTCTTAGAAATGTTTTGTATCAGATCTGGATTCGATCACAAGTTTCAGTTCCCATGGTTGGTTCCCATGGTTAGGGCCAAGTATTGGTTCCTTTTGTTAGGGCCAAGTTAAAATTTTCCATCCTTACAGATATTAGACATATAATGTGGGATAATCATACTAAAATATGTACAATTAAAGAAGCTAAACAAGAAGGAGGACCCTGAGTAAGAGGCTCAATTTTCATTAGAAAGCCAAATGGCATAGACATCGGAAGAAAGTGAATAAGGAACAAGACACGAGCCTATGACAGAGGGCCTCTAAAAGAATCTACCCAACAGGGTATTAAAACAGATGCTGAGACTCATAGCCAAACTTTGGTCAGAATGCAGAGAATCTTAAAAGATGGGGGAGATAGAAAGACCTGGAAGGGTTTGGAGCTCCACAAAAAGAACAGGGCCCAGGGATCTTTTCTGAGACTGACACTCCAACCAAGGACCATTCATGGAGATAACCTAGACTGCCTGCACAGAGGTAGCCCATGGCAGCTCAGTCTCCAAATAGGCTTAGTAGTAAGGGGAACAGGGGCAGTCTCTGACATGAACTCAGTGGCTGGCTCTTTGATTACCTGCCCCTGAGAGGGCAGGCAGCCTGACCAGGCAACAGAGGAAGACTATGAAAGACAGTCCTGATGGGACCTGATAGGCTAGGGTCAGATGGAAGGGGCAGAGGACCTCCACTATCAGTAGATTTGGGAAGGGGCCTGGGAGGAGATGAGGGAGGAAGGGATTGGGAGGGGATAAAGGTGGGGCTACAGCTGGGACACAAAGGGAATAAACTGTAATAAATAAAAATTATATTAAATAAGACAGATCAAAGGCATGTTATCTTCTTGCCTGAAAATCCAGTCACAGATGTACCCTATATTTCTGGATCACTGCTCACTCCAGGTATAGTCAAGTTGACAACTGAGAATAGCCATCACACAGAGGATTCCTTGTCTTGGTGTTCCTGAACATGACAGTTGAAGCATGTGGCAGAAACTGTTGATTTCATGGTACACAGGAAACAGAGAAGGAGGAGGAGGTGAGGACTCAAAGTCATGTGCCATAGTCACTCATCTTCTTCCTATATCAAAATCCCTGACAAAAGAAAATTAAGGAAGAAAGGGCCTATTTTGGCTTATAGACTGACTATATAATTCCATTGTGGGAGGGAGAGGCAGAAACAGAAGGCTCCTGATTGTGCTTTATTCAGAGTCAGGAAACAAAGTGAGAAATGCTTGTTCTTAGCTTTCTCTGTCTATTTTATTCTGTCCTGAGCCTCAAGCCACACAGTGTGTGCCACAAACATTTAGAATGTTTTTTTTCCTTTAATTAACCTGAGCTAGATAACCCCTCACAGGTGCTCCTAGAGATTTGTTTTATGTTGTTCTCGTTAGTTTTTGTGAATACTAGCTCATGTCACCTGTGAAGGGTGAACCTCAATAGAGAAAAATGCTTCCACAAGACTGGCGTCTCATCATGCCTGTGAGGCATTTTCTTGATTAATGATTGATATAGGAGGGGCCAAACCACTGTCACTTTTAAGCTGGTATTTCTGGGTAGTATAAGACAGTAGGTTTGTGTAACCTATGAGGAGAAAGCAGTAAGTGGTGTTTTTCCAAGACCTCTCCTTCAGTTCTGGGCTCCAGGTTTCGGCCTTACTACTCCTCTCTGATGGACTGTGATGTGGCTGTGTAAGCCACATCAATGATTTCACCTTCCCTCACCCCTTGCAAGCTGTTTTTATCACAGCAATAGAGTACAGCCTAAGACACATGATGATTCTCAATCAAGTTGACACTCAGTGAGAAATCATTATAGCATGTTCCTTGTGACCTACTTCCTTCAGTTAATCTTCATCTCCTAATGTTTCCAGAACTTCCAAAAATAGTGCTACCAATGAGAGACCAAGTGATCATCACCATGAGCCTGTAGGAGGCATTTCATATTAAAAGCATAACACCAGTTTCTCTCCGGATCCTCTCTCCTGCTCTTTTTCAAAGAGCCCACCTGTTTTTCATCGCTCACATTGTTCTTAGTAGCTGAACCGGAGATATTTGCCCTTGAACAACACTTGTCCTTCCTTCCTCCCAAGACAAACTTGACCACCAGTCTGATATCAATCTTCTTTTCTCTTCCCACCCAAATGAAATCCTCCCGATTGATGTTCAGAAAACACACCGCCTTCCTTCCAATGTGGTAACCTCTAGCAAACCCTTTAAAACCTCACTCTCCTTAATGTCTTCTAATCCTAGAACCAATAGCAGTCATTCTTCTGTTTCCTGTGCTTGGGGACTGAAATATCCTTTAAGCCCATCTGTGAAACAACCAAGTTAATTAAATTTTGAGATTAGTGCACATGTGGCATAATTGAGGGGGGAAAAAGTGAGAGAAACAGGAGAAGCCTGCCTTAAGAAATGAGAAGGAATTCTCAGTGGCGCAGGACTATGCACACTGTGATTTTGTGCACTCCCAATGTGCCTGCTACTCGCCAAGTCCCACCATCTTATGGCAGGTTGATTTTCTTGCATCTATGTTAGATAGCTAATGCGTATTCCATGTGTTTGACTGCTGAAGAACTACTGAGGGAGGAATTAAAGGGATTATCTCAAATGCGTCCATTAAAAATACTTGAAGGGGATTTAAAACCTTGTTTGACTAGAACAAATACCAACATTTTTCTTGCTTTCAAAGCTCACTAGAAATATATGATGAAACATGTCACAGTTGCTGAACTAGGAATTAGCCAGGTGTGTGTGGCTAACAACCTTATCAGGCCATCCAGATAAGTCAGTTATGTTTTATACACAGGAAGGAGTTTTGAAGGTCATACGAACCCGATTGGTTAAAACATGAATTCACTCAATAGTACCTTCCTCTGTTACTATTAGGGCCACTTTGGAAACCTGCTATTGTGTTTTTTTTTAATTACACTTTATTCTCTTTGTATCACCACATAAACCCCTCCCTCCTCTCCTCCCAATCCCACCTTCCTTTCCCCTCCTCCACACATGCCCCTCGCCAAGTCCAATGATAGGGGAGGTCTTCCTTTCCTTCCTTTTGATCCTAGTCTATCAGCTCTCATCAGGAGTGGTTGCATTGTCTTCCTCTGTGGCCTGGTAAGGCTGCTCCCCCATCAGCAAAAAGCAGGCCAATCAGTTCATGTCAGAGGCAGTCCCTGTTCCCATTATTATGGAACCCACTTGGATACTGAACTGCCATGGGCTACATCTATGCACAAAAATTCTGAGCACAGGGGTCTTTCCTGAGACTGATACTTCAACCAAGTACCATGCATGGAGAAAACCTGCTATTGTTAGTTCTATTTGAAGTAAACTTACATAGTCTCAACAGATTCTTACTGATGTATTGTAGTGGATTAGCCAGATTTAACATTTGGTCCTGACATACCTGATGTTCATTCTGGCTATATTTCAGCCCCAGTTCTCACTTTGACATGCTCTTGATGCTGTGCTTTCACCCTTGCTTTTCTGTAGATTATTCCATAACTGCCTCCTGCTATGTACCTCTTTGCCTATGGAGGAAGTTACAGAGTAGTTGTTGGTATTATGTCTGGTCCATGTTCATTCTAAGGAGAATTAGTCCCATCATACCTAGCAGGTGAGCGGTCAATCTTCTAGATACAGGAAATTAATGTCAGTGGGTCAGCCAGTGACATATTCCAGACCTTTGGTGATTAAATATACCTAACTGAAAGCTTTACTTCTGTAGTGCTCAAAATGCAGAATGATGAAGTTCAGAGACTTGGAAGGCATGTTGACCCAGGTTCTCTTCTTTGGTACTGCCAGGCAGTTCAGAAGATCTGACTCTCTTCTCATCTGCAGAGTAGAAATAGAAGTGGGGAATCTTTTGTAGAGGTGTGGATACAAGTGGAGTTGCTTATAACGTGTTTAGTCACACACTGACTGGTGCACCTGGGTTTTTACATGGTGCTGTATTTGTGCTGCTGCTGTTATTCTGCTTATTCATTTTATGTTTGTGTTAGGACTGTATAATGAGCCCAGTCTTCCAACAACTGAAATTCATTAAACACAATCTTCATATCCCTCTTTATGATTAGTTCTTTTCCAACCCCAGTACACTCTTTGTGTGTATGTCTTTGTGTCTGTGTCTGTGTGTGTGTGTGTGTCTGAGAGAGGTATTTGCATCCTTCCCACTCCTGTAGAAGACAGAATCAGGGGTTTTAGACTTTGAGATGTGGGTTCAGATATAATCTACACTCATTAACTGTATATATTACCCATTGTCTCCCCTGGTGAAAGTAGTTTAAATTGAGGTATGTTTCAGTGTAATAATTTGGTTATTTTATTAAAATTTCTCATGCTTAGTATATTACCAAAAAGTCACAGCTTATGAGGCTAGAGAGATGGCTTATGCGTTAAGAATACTTTTGTTCTTCTTGAAGTTCCCAGAACCCAGTGGGTGTTCACAACCATTTGTGTCTTTAGTTCAGACACCCTTGTCTGGCCTCTGATGGCACCAGGCACCCATGTGATATATTCAAATTAATGCAGACACACACTCATACTCATTAAATAAATTAAAAAAGCAAACCAAGTAATCCAATTACTAAATGGGGAACAAAGATAAACAGAGAATTCTCAACAGAGGAATATCGAATGGCAGAGAAACAAAGTTTTTCCCATTAGAATGGCTAAGATCAAAAACTCAAGTGACAGCACACGCTGGAGAGGATGTGGAGAAAGGGAAAACCTCCTCCATTGCTGATGGGAATGTAAACTAGTACAGTCTGGAAATCTGGCACTTTCTCAGAAAAATTAGGAATAACACTACCTCACTCTCCAGTTATTCTCCACTATTCAACAAGGACATGTGCTCACCTATGTTCATAGCAGCTTTATTTGTAATAGCCAGTATCTGGAAATAACCTACGTGTACCTCAACTGAGGAATGGTTACAGAATTGGTGATGCTTTTACCCAATGGAATGCTACTCAGCAATTAAAAACAAGGAAGTCATGAAATTTGCATGCAAATGATGGAACTAGAAAAGATCAACCATCCTAGGTGACATAATCCAGAACAAAAAAGACACACATGGTATATACTCACTTGTAAGTGGATATTAATCAAATACAATAGGATAAACATACTAAAATCTATAGTCCTAAAGAAACTAAACAACAAGGAGGACACTAGGGAAGATGCTTAATCCTCATTCAGAAGGGCAAACAGGATAGACATTGGAAATGGGAGAAGATAGGGAATAGGACAGGAGTCTACCATAGAGAGCCTATGAAAGACTCTACCAAGCAAGGTATCAATGTAGATGCTGAGACTCATAGACAAACTATGGGCAGAGCGCAGGGAATCTTATGGAAGAAAGTGGAGATAGAAAGGCCTGGAGAGCACAGGAGCTCCACAAGGATACCAACAGAGCCAAAGAATCTGGGGCCAGGGTATTCTGTAGAGACTGGTGAATCAACCAAGGACCATGCATGGAGAGGACCTAGACCCAGTACTCAGAGGTATCCTGTGGGCAGCTGAGTCTCCATGGGGGTTCCTTAGCAAGGGGAGAAGGGTCAGTCTCTGGCATGAACTCATTTGCCTGCTTTTTGCTCATCTCCCCCTAGTGGGGTAGCTTTAGTAGGCCACAAAGAAAGATGTTCCAGACAGTCCTGATGAGGCCTGATAGGCTAGGGTCATATAGAAGAGGAGGAGGACCTCCCCTATCAGTAGACTAGGGAAGGGACATAGTGGGAGAAGAGGGAGAAAGGGTGGGACCAGGAGGAGATGAGGGAAGGGGCTACAGCAGAGATACAAAGTGAATACATTTTAAGAAGAAGAAGAAGAAGAAGAAGAAGAAGAAGAAGAAGAAGAAGGAAACAAAAAGTAAACCTTTAAAGGAAAGCCAAGTTTCTTATACACATGGAACATAATTTTTCGTAGGAATATGAGATAGAATGAAAAGGAAGGATAATCTTTGGAAGAATAATATTAGCCTGGGACCCCATAGAGGGAATAGAGAATTTTAAAAATGCTAAAGGAAACAGAGGTAGGAGACAGAACAGTCTTAAAGATAAGACAGTGTTTAGCTGCTCCATCTGTAGCACCAGGTATACCTGGCTAAGATTCTTCAGGTCCCTCAGCTCCTGGGGAAAGGAGATGTACTACTTTAGTCAGGAAAGATTCTTTCTCCCAGATTTTACACGTAGAAACCCATTATATTGTAATTATAAGTTGTATAGTTGGAACCTCTGCAGATTTCTAGAAGTCTCTGCCCCAGAACAAGGCAAGATATGTCTAATGCAGTTGTAAGAGAAGGTTCATGGATTATAACCATCATAAGGCAAACGCCTTTACTGTTGGTTACCTACACAATACATGAGGCCTGAAAAAAAATCTGAAGACAATAAAGCCAAAGGAACAAACAAAAGTATGTTTTTGCAAGGCTAAGGACCTGCGTTCAATCCAAGGATTCACGTTTAAAATAAATTTTGGTGTGGTGGTGCACATTCGTAATCCTAGTGATATGGAGGAAGAGATAGGCATGTATCCTGGGACTCACAAACCAGCCAGTCTGTCCTTAATTCATGAACTGCAGAACAGTGGGGGGAGCTCGTCTCAACTAAAAAGATAGGCTTAAGGAAGTACATCCACAGCTGTCTTCTCGTCTCCACGAGCACACTCGCACAAAGACACACATATAATGTTTGAACACATATAAACATACACACGCTCATGCATACATACAGATATGGTGTCCATGCAGATTCATTCCCATACCATGTCATCATCATGTTAGCAGGATCAAATCCTCTTGGCTGGCTCTACATGGTGCCTTCCCAACCACAAGGAAGTTCTCAAACCTTTGAAGATCACAGTCAGTACAGAGATTCCTTGCATTTCATTTCCAGTCTCTTGACATGTTTTTTTTCCCCCTTCCAGGTAACAAGACTTTTGTGTATGCATTTCCCCATTAACTCTTCACAGTTCTAAGGTGATGTGAATGGAGAGGACAGGATTATGATTAATTTGAAGTTAGAAGAGATTGCATTCTCAAGCAAGAAGATATCACAAAGAAAGGAAATGTACCAAAGACAAAATATGGGTAGACACATTGCATTGAGACTGTGATATTTAATGGTATTTTGCTGTCTAAAGTAAACTAAATCATAGAAGAAATATACCTAGTATTTCCCCTGTGTGAAAGCTGTCCCTACAGAGTGAACTACATTCAGTGGGGTTGCACTTGAACTGGTCATCTGAAATAGCATTGGGTAACACATAATCAAGACAAATACCATTAAGTAAAGGACACACCATATCTGAGATCGATTCTAGGCTGTTATGGGAAAAGAGTCATAGAAGTACAATGTCATCGGTAAACATGACGTTTTTCCTCAGCTCTTATTTCTTTTTTTGTTTTGTTTTGTTTTTTGTTTTTTAATCATAACTTTATTTATTTATTTACCATTTTATTTTCTATTAATCACAGGTTATGCACTTTATATCCCAGCCATAGCCCCCTCCCACATTCCCTCCCTATCCCTTCCATCCCTCCCTTATCTCCTCCCTGCCCCTTTCCAAGTCAACTGATAGGGAAGGACCTCCTCCCCTTCCATCTAACTCTAGCTTATCAGGTCTCTTCAGGACTGGCTGCAATGTCCTCTCCTGTGGCCTAGCAAGGCTACTCCTCCCTCAGGGTATGGGGGGTGGGGTGTCGAAGAGCCAGCCATTGAGTTCATCTCCAAAATAGTCCCTGTTCCCCTTACTAGGGTACCCACTTGGATATTGAGCTACCATTTGCTAACTTATTTATAATGGAGCCCCTGTAAATATTTAATAGCTGGGTCTCTAGGAGAAAAATACTAAGTTGTAACCAGAGCCCATGCCCATTTTTTATTATTTCTTTGAGAGATTTGGATAATGTGTTTTGATCATATTCATACCCTCTCATTCAACTGCTCATAGATCCACTGTTTCCTTTCTGTCTTATCTCTGTGTTCTCTCTCTGTTTTGTAACCCATGGAGTCCACTTTGTGTTGCTAATATATTCTTGAATATGTGGCTTTCCGCTGGAGTGTAGCCCACTCACCAGGGTCTATACTCTTAGAGAAAACTATCTTTTCCCCTCTTTCTCCAACAGTTATCAATTACCACTAGCTTCTTATCTAGGCATGAGGCTTCATGCCTACTTCCCCTCTCCATGCTAGGATTCAGTCTGGCTTGAATTTGCACAGGACTGGCAACTTCCCAGCTGTGTCTAGAAGACATTGTTTCCTTTCAGTCATTCAATGCCTCTGGTTCTTACACTTTTTCCACACCCTCTTCCATGATGAATCTTGAGTCTTGGCAAGATTTGCTGTGATAGGGTTGTTCCATTTAGGACCACTCTCCAATCTCTTTTTCTCTGTACCTTGACAAGTGTGCTACTCACTATCTACTGAAAATAAATGTTTCACTGGTGAAGGTTAAAAGATGCATGCAATCTATGTCTACAATAGTAATTGGGAATTAGTTTAATATTATGTCCATTTAGCAGAACAATAGTAGTGGTTTCTCCGCTAGGGTCTATGACACGTATAGACACAGATTCTTGGGCAAAAACTAATGCCAGTTAGGGGTTTCAGTCTTGTGGAATATGACTTAAATCCAATCAGAAAGTGTTTAATATTAATGTCATTATTTTACATATCGTGTCAGGATGGTCATTGTTGTAGCTCATAGGGTTCACAACTAAATAATATTGATGATTACTTTTTCTCCTTCAATGGCCTTAACTCGCCTGCTCTAACTTATACCTATTTTAATGGTGTAAGCATTTCCATCAAGTAATTACTAGCTCATACAACTCTTGAAACTTTTTCAGTAGTTCCCACAATTTGAATCAGGCAGGCAGTGGCATGCCACTGTGTATAAAAGTATAACAAAATTATAACCCCTGCCCATATTTTTAATTAATTTATTTATTTATTCACTTTATATAGTATAGGATAAACAAACTACAATGCACAGACCCAAAGAAGATAAATAACACCGAAGATCCAAGGAAGGATGCTTAAGTCTCACTCAGAAAGGGAAATAGAATAGACAGAGGTAATGGCTGAAGAGAGGAAACAAAGTAGGAGAGGAAACACAGAGAGCTATGAGGTTGGAGATCAGACCTGGGGAGAGCAGGGGCAGGTGGACAAAAAAAAACCTACAGAGAAAAGAGCAACTATGAGCAAGGGCATCTCTCTGACAAACTTGAGATGTAAATAAATTGGGGTAGGCTTCTGTGGGGACATGAAGGGGATTCTATCACAGACTCCTAGTAGCAGGGGCCATACAGATAAAAGAAGACACCCTCTAACTAGACAAGTCTCCTAGTATATGGAGGGGAACACCACACACCCACAAAAAATTTGACTCAGAATTCACCCTGCCTACAATATGTGCAATGACAAAGATAGAACAGATAGAACAGATAAAGCAGACAGAGGGAGCCTACAACCATTGCCTGGCCCAACCCAAGACCCATTCCATGTGAGAGACCCAACCCCTGACACTATTGTAGATACTCTGCTAGGCTTGCAGACAGGAGTCAAGCAGAGTTGTCCTCGGTCCATACTTTATTCTCATCTCAATTTTTATAAACTCAATGGTATTCCCTCTCAGATGCCTCCTAAAACCATGGTGTTCCCTGTCTCAGTTAAGGACAATCTCATATTTCCAACTACTCATACCAAAATCCTTCACATAATCTGTGTTGGTTTTATTCATACCTCTTTCCAAATCAGTTAGAAATTTTAGCAACTACTACCTTTAGAAGTTATCCACTATCCAATCATATTTATTCCCTGCCAACATCCAGATGCAATGCACTGAAGTCTTTGCTACCGCCATGCATATTTACTAGCTTCATGTATTTGTGAGATAACCTCTCCAGATAACAGAAGTTTTAGGAAGCATCCCCAGCACCTGGTAGCCAATCAAGCACTGAAAGCTTTTGCTTCTCGTTTGATTTCCTATTTGATACAGGCCCAGGGGTGCCTCTGGGCAGCTTATCTTCGAGTAAAGACAAAATTATCCATATTGTTCCCATTACAGCTCACTGCTATTCAGGAGTTTTTGTCTTTCACAGAAAGAAGGGAGAAAAAAATATAAAACTATAGAGCTACCCTGGGTGTGTAGTACTTGTCTCTTTCACTCATATTCTATTGTCCGTTGTAGAGACAAACAGTTCTGCCAGGATAGAGAGGGCCGGAAATTGTAGTCTTCCTGTGGCCCTGGGAGGACTGCATAGCTCTGTTTGGTCGATATGTAGCAGTCTCTGTGTCATATCGTCTGACTGGTCTCTTTGTTTCTGCTCTTACCTCCTCAACTCCATTCTCAATGCAGCAGCAATTGAACTGATTCATGCCAAGCAAACTGCAAATTACATTATACACTGTCTTGTTCCAAACCATCCAGGGGCTATGAAAAATAAAACAAAAGAGTATTCATACAATTGTTAGGAAGGCTTGCTTCCTGTTGCTTCTGCGATCTCCCTACCCACTATTCATCCGACCCTCATTTCAAACTTAACCATTTTGCCTGCAATGGCCTATGTGCTGCGGGACCTTCCCATTGCTGGGCACTGTCCTTGAGTAATGTCTGCTCCTTTCTTTAAATAGTTCTTAACTGTCACCTTTCTTGGTCCCCTATTTAAAACACTAATCCTCTTGCCCAGTGCCCTTCACCTTTACTGTCTTCATTATCCCCTTACCAGCTTCACTTTTCTACACGGCATTTAACATTATCTAATTCACATACAATTACCCATCATTTTATTATTGTCTTCTTAGCCTACTAGAATTTAAAGGAGACGGTTGTATTTTATTAGTTCTGTCTCTGAACTTACGCATCTTAGGTATTGATGAAATTTTCTGTAAGTGACTGAATAAATGATAAGTAAAATTAAGTTTTTTTTCTTACTTAGGGATCTGTTTGGACATTAGATGTTCAAGTATTTTGCCCTTATCAAGTGCTTCACAAATGAAGACAGATTGTGTAATTTAAATTAATAATAACATAGTACCAGGCAATAGACCAAATCTCTCTCCTTGGATTATGCTATTAAATCCTTACAAAATCTTAATAACAACATTTTTATTTTCATACTTTTTGTAGGGAGGAAAATGCACCTAATCCTAGGTTACATATCTTCTAAGAAAGTAAGTAGGGTTTCAACCTAGGATATCTGGCTAAAGAATAAAGAAAATCAGTCTTCAAGCTCAAAATGTGCTGGGGAGTAAAGGCTTACCTTAAAATTTACTTGCTTATTTATTTATTTATTTATTTATTTATTTTTTATATTTGCTTGTGTGTGAGAGAGAGCAAAAGACACACACAGAGACAGACAGAGATATAGGGACATACAGAGATATAGGGACATACAGAGACACACAAAAATATAGACAGATAAAAAAGGAAGTCAGAACAGCTCTCAGGAATCAGTTCTCTCCTCATACTTCGCAAAATGCAAAGATAAAACTCAAGGCATGGTCTTATAGACAAATGACTCTCGCTTTGAACCATATTATTTGTCCAAGACTGACTTTAAAGAGAGTATGCACATTTGAGCCCCTTTGGATCCTATTTTTTTTTTCATCTGCAGAGGTGATACTGACAGTAGGTCACTATGGAGATGGCTTCTGCCTTAAAAATTTATGAACAGACACCTTGCCTAGGGCCAAACAATCAGTAAGTAGAAGAGCTAGCACTCTAAGTCTCATCTCTGCAGGTCATTCTGGGGCTTCTTCTCCTGTGTTCTACATGAGCTGTTGTGAGGAATGTCTCAAATATGAAAAGGACTTTTCATAGCCTGACCACAGTGCTGATAGTGTGTAGATGATACTGAGATGGAAGGTTCCTACCTCTAGTGGGCCTGAAGTTTAGGATGGCAGGCCCCTACGGACTAGAGCTTCTATTAAGACACTGAGTGATGAGGACAAAATGTGTTGCTTGATATGTTACATGTTCTCAGACTTTTGTCCGAGTGTGAAGACTCAGGCAAACCTGTAAAAGGAACTTTATTCTCCTGCTTCAGTTGTTGTCTTGGAGGATTATTGCCTCCTTCTGCTAACCTAGGCTTAATCCTGGAAGTTTCTACCCTCCCTACAGTCTAATATAGGCCTAGAATGTTTTCAACCTCTGAGACTTGCTGCTTAATGAGCTCATCCTTTCTTGTTCTTACTGAGCTCTGGGGTGGCTCGTTCAACTTTTTTGTTCTGGCTCAGACTCCTCTCTCTGCTAACTTGTTCACTCTGGCTCTTTTCTTGGCCTCTGAATTGTTCTGCTTAGCCTCAAGCTAACGCCAGAAATCTTCTTTAATCTCCTGGCACCTTCTCATTCTCTGGCTCATTCAATCTTCATCTGAGTTCTCTCTCTGCAATCTCTCTCTCTCTTTTACTGTCCCATTAAAAACTGCCTCTCTGGTGCTTTCTCAGAAAATTAAGAATAGTGCTACCTCAAGACCTAGCTATACTATTCCTAGGCATATATCCAAAATAAGCTCAAGTATACAAAAAAGACATTTGCTCAGCCATGTTCCTAGCAGCTTAATTTGTAATAGCCAGAAGCTGGAAACAACCCAGATGTCCCTCAGTGGAGGAATGGATACAGAAATGGTGGTATATTTACACAATGGAATACTACTCAGCAATTAAAAACAAGGAAATCATGAAATTTGCAGGCAAATGGTGGGAACTAGAAAAGATCATCCTGAGTGAGGTATCCCAGAAGCAGAAAGACACAATGGAATATACTCACTCATAAGTGGATATTAGACATATAATATAGGATAAACATAGTAAAATCTGTACACCAAAAGAAACTAAGCAAGAAGGACCCTGGGTAAGATGCTCAATCATCATTCAGAAAGGCAAACTAAATAGTCATCGGAAGAGGGAGAAAACAGGGAACAGGACAGGAGCCACCACTGAGGGCCTCTAAAAGTATCTACCCAGTGGGGTATTGAAGCAGATGTTAAGATTCATAGCCAAACTTTGGGCAGAGTGCAGGAAATCTTATAAAAGAAGTGGGAGATAGAAAGACCTGGAGGGGACAGGAACTTCACAAGAGAGCAACAGAAGCAAAAACTCTAGACACAGGGGTCTTTCCTAATACTGATACTCCAACCAAGGACCATGCATGGAGATAATCTAGAACCCTTGCACAGATGTATCCCATGGCAGTTCAATCTCCATGTGGGCTCCCTAGAAGGGGAGCAGGGGCTGTCTTTCACATGAACTCAGTGGCTGGCTCATTGATCACCTCCCCCTAAGGAGGAAGAAGCCTTACCAGGACACAGAGGAGGACATTGCAGCCAGTCCTGATGAGACCTGATAGGCTAGGGTCAGATGGAATGGGAGGAGGAACCCCTCTCAGTGGACTCAGGGAAGGTCATGGGAGGAGAAAGGGGAGGGATGGTGTGACTGGGAAGTGAGGAGGGAGGGGGCTACAGATGGGATACAAAGTGAATACATTGTAATAAATAAAAAAAATAAAAAATCATAATGTAAAAAAAAATCTGCCTCGTTTCCTTTCTGTATTGCTCCTTAAGTAGCTTTCCTTTTATCTCTCTTCTCATGAGAGTTGGGCATATTCTATTATGTCAAGGCTTTCTCTGATTTATTACTTTTCTGCCACTCAATCAGACATCACTTTCAAATATGGGTGCTTCTTTATACAAACTAACTTTATCTTTATTGCTTAGGATTAAACGTTTGTACCACCATGCCTGGATTTAAGCTTCTCTTTACCTGAAACTTGCTCTGTACCAAGCTGGCTTTGAACCTAGATCTGTTTGCATCTGTCTCCTGGATTAAAGACATTCTTGTATTTCAGTGGTATCACAGACCTAGAAGACCTTTAAATCTGATCTCTTGCCAGAACAGCCATATTCTGAATTAAAACTCCTCTACACAAATTCTCAGATGGTAGAGGCCAGAGGGGGCAGGGGAGTTGTCCTTTTTGATCACAAGGCCAAAGTTTAAGGAAGCAAGATGAGGAAAGTTCTTAATATTTACAGCCCCACTTGACCAGAAGTTTCAATAACCCCACTCGACAACTAAGAAAACTGAAGAACAGAAACACGAAATTTTTTGCTTATAGTCATCAGTGGAACCAAGATTTGAGTGATTCATAGATGCACTTCAACAGGTCCCATCACATAGTCCCAGTGTGATTAAGTCCAGTTTGGATGGGATGGAAAAAGACTAATGACCTTATTGAATGGGACCATGTGACAAGCTTCTGCACATAGCCATGCTTATCTGTTGCTTTATTTCTTAGAAGTTCTCAAACTGGGCCTGTTTTAAAGCAGTTCAGTAACTAAGTGAACCAAATAACAAAAGCAAAACAGCAAACAACAAACATGTTGACAACTGACAGCATGTGAACAGAACCCAACGCATTTATTAAATTTTGGTGGATTTTTTTAATAACTCCATTTTCTAGATACTAATCATCTTAATCTAGAAAACAAAGATATGGTTAAATGTGAGTTATGGAGCCTAAATAAAAAGGCAGAGTTGTTACATTTAACACTACTTTTGACAGCTAGCCACACACACTCTCTTTCTAAGTATTCGTAATACTTGATTTATATATGTATTCAGATGTGGGACACTGATTGTCTGGGGAGAACAAGAGAATCTCTTCCAGTATTATTCTGGAATGATTACTCTTAGTAGGATATTAATTATTAGGACAATCGATGAATAAATGTTATATGAATTCTTAAGTGGATCAATACGTGATAGGTAGATGAATGAGTGGGTGGGTAAATAGATGGATAGGATAGAGAGATGGAGCAATGGCTGGCCACATGAGTTAATGAATATACAGACATGTGAGTGTGTCAATGAATGAGTGGATAGACACATCAACAGAAAAATATAAGGATGGATGAGAGGTGGTTTATAATGAATATAAGAATGATAAGCACATAGTTCTTATGCAAAGCCTCTTGTTAGTGTGCCTTTGTTATCACAGACAATGCTACTAATTTCTAGACTCCAGTTTCTCATTTCTAAGATGATTCCATTGAATTCAAAAAAAACAAAACAATGAAATGGCAGTTATTGATAACAGGTAAGTGTAGGCTTAGGTTTTTTTTTTTTAATTTATTTATTTTTATCTCAATCACAGGTTGGGTACTTTGAATCCCAGGCGTAGCCCCCTCCCCC
>CM053761.1:34793668-34842039 GCA_028658305.1 Pachyuromys duprasi
GCAGAGAGAAACGGTCCAAATCAGCAAAATCAGAAACGAAAAGGGGGACATAACTACAGACTCTGAGGAAATCCAAACAATCATTAGGTCTTACTACCAAAGCCTATATGCCACAAAATTTGAAAACCTCAATGAAATGGCTTAGGTTTTTTAAACACGTACTTTAACGTTCTTAAATATTTCTTCCTCCCTTCCAAACCCCAACCGTAAGAAGATTAGTAGGGAAAGGGGCTGTAGACCTCTTTTAGCTAATTGCTGCTGATTAGGATCATTGGGTTCTTTGGGGATATACCAATCTCAGCTGTCAGGATACCAGCAGTCCTGTCAAACAGAAAAGCAGCAAACAATAGCAGCAGCAGCAAACAATAAGCAACAGTAACAGCAGTGGCAGCTCTCAGAAAAAGCAGCAAGACTCTACCCAGATGGCATAAGTCTGCTGAAGCAGCAAAACTCTGCCACAGCAGCATGAAAAGTTACCTGGAGCCTATCTCTCTGTGAAAACCAGAACAGCAATGCAAACCATTGCAAAGCACAGAGAAGCAAAATCATTGTCTCACTGTCTGTTGGCTTCTAGTCATCCCTTCTCAGAGTCCACCAATGATGTTTTCCAGCTTCCCAAAAAACATGTCCCTCACAGGAGGTAGTTTCCAGCTGACAAACATCATGGGCCTTTTCACAAGAGCTGTTTTTGGAGAAAGGAAAAACATTCCCACATACCACACTTGGGACCAAACATATTCACATGACACAACTGATAACCTCTACTTCAGGTAATGAAATGGTATTAATGATAGTTTTAAATAAATCAAAATTAAAATTATTTTACATGAATGTTACCTGGTGGTTGATGAGAATGGCTTCCAGGTGGGAAAATGCTATTTTTTTTCTTTCTGTTGTAGAAGCAGCTGACACTTGATTGTTTCAAATGTTGTGGGTTCCCTTTCAAAAATTATGGAAAAGCAGTTGAATAAAGAGGGTGAGCTTAACTCCAGGAGAGGAGGATTTGACTATCATTTTTGAGGACAGTCAAGTGACATTAAAGAACAAGAGCTGTGTTCAGAACTGAAAGTATTCAAATTCTGCCTCAGATGCTAGTTACACTTGCTAGGGCAATGAGTGCAGGAGGATGGTTTTGCTATGTTACATACTTATACCTCTAAAATAATAAGTAAATCAGAACTTATCTCTTCATATGTTGATTGCCACAGGTACTAGTTACAGTAATGAAATTATTATTACATCTGAAAATCTGTGTTAACTCCTATGACTATCATCACAGATTACTGCATACTGGGTGGTTTAAACCAACAGAAATGTAATCACTCCCAAGTCTGAACCTTGAAGCAAAATATCAAGTATTGTCAGGGCCAGACTTTCTTGGAAAGCTCCAGGGAAGGATTCTTAGGTGCTTTTCCCTGGCTTTTATGGGTTACTCTAAATCCTAGACATTCATTAGTTTGTGCATCACTCCAGTTTCTGCCTCTGGTTTTATCCAGCACAGTATTACCTCCCTCACCCTCTGTCTGTCTGTTATTCCCCTTGGCTTTCCTGTAAAGGACACAGACGTTGGAAGATGACCAGTTATATTTGAAAAGAACTACTTCCAGAGAAGACAATGAGTCATGTTCTGACATTCTACATGTACTTGAGATTAAAATATCTGGACACTGTTCCATTCACAACAGGGTAATTTAGTTCCTACTGTAGAATTTTCATCTCCTCCAACTGTTCTAGCCATGCTCATGTTCCATGACTTTCACATATGTCATCTCCTCCTAGAGACTTCTTGAACTGTGAGTTTAAGCACCCGCTGCCAGTATTCTAACTATAAAGTTTTTGTATTTTAGAACAAAGGATTTAAAACTAACCCTGAGATCTCGTCCAACTACTTGACTCTACAATGAGCTTTTCCTCACTCCGAGTATCTTTGAGTATTCTTAGGGACGTTCATTTGAGATGTGTTGATAGCACATGAAAGCAACAAGGTTGCAAATACTGGGTAAGCATTTTCAGTGGGTTGATAAACGTGTGAAACTGCGTTGGCAGGTGCAGGAGAAAGTGCCAATTAAAAATTAGCTGTTGTGCACATTTACAGCTTGTGTTGTTGACTCCAGCATTTTGCTGTTGCTTATTAAGACAGGAGTTGGCAGGTAAATGTCCTCTTCTAGATTCATCTATAGGTCAGAAAATTATTGTACACAGCTACTGGGATTCATCCAAGCTGTTTAATGAGTTCCTTAGCTATACAGATGCTGTAAGTCAACCTGTTGGGTTTGTTAGAAAAAAAGAAGAAGAAAACATTTTCATTTGAATTATGACTGCTGACAGTAATCGATAACCATAGAAGTGCAAGATTTTGTTTTTGTTTTTGTTTTTTACTGAAGAAGTTACGGCTTACCTGGTCACTATTTAAAGTATGTGTTTCTGTTTCCACAACGACTGTACAATTGGACCTCAATTCTCAGGGTGACTCTGGCTGTCAGAAGTCTCTTTCTGTTCATTGTTAGGCTGAGAAATTCATGGTTTGAACACATGAACATCGGGACAAATCTTTAAACGTTCAAGTACCATTAAAAAAAAAAAACATGTCTTGGTCTTATTTGTCCCAGTTCTAACGAAGTAACAGCATACATGTCTCTTCTCAAAGAGAAGCTCTGACTTAGAGCTTGAGAGAGGCGTTTAGCCTCTAGTGGGAGCCCTTTATTCTCTTTTTTTCATGCCCTCACTAGAGCTTCTGTGAGTCTTCATACAATATTTAATCTCACAGTAGACTGGATTGTTCTGATGACCTCTGGAAGCAAGCAGTACACTCTCACTGCATACTCTTTTAGAGCTGAGATTCTCAGATGCCAAGGTGTGCGGGAATCATCTGGGATCTTGTTAAGCTGCAAATCTTGATTCTAAAGATTAGGCCACAAACTCTCCCTTTGAAACAAGCTTTCACAAAGTGGTAATGTGTTTTGATGGTGAATTTTATAGAACCTGGCCCAACTTTACTCTTAGCCTGGTTAGAAACAAAATTCTATCATTGTATCCGTTTATGACTTCTTTAAGCGATTATAGCACAATTCTTGGCTTGAAACAAAAGAAAGTTGGAGACCAGAAATCTGATGTCAGTCTCACCAAATGCAAATTCACATTGCCCAAATTGCAGGCAATGCACCACCGCCATGATCAGCATGGGTAGGGAATTTAAAAGTAAATGTCTCCCACCTGTCTTTCCTTTTTCTAGTCCACATAAACATATAAAAAGTAAACAAACAAATCCTGTCATAATACCAATAATTGGTACACTTCAAGAAGACTGTAGCCAACTCTATTGCTGAGGATTGTTAACACAAATATTCAGGGAGGAGGAAGCCCATATCTTGAGGCAGAATGAATTTTGAGGCAGATTGAATCTTGAGGCAGAATGGCTCAGAGATTATACTACCAGACAGTCATTCTTATGTTGAATGACATTGTGTTGAGTTGAGGATGTTATTCATTTATTTATGCATTCATTTAATGACCCAGTTGTAATACAAACTACGGGAGAAGTTAGTGAAAACTAGAGAAATGCCCAAATATAGAGGCGGGTGTGATGGTGCACACATGGCTGTAAATCCCAACACTAGAAAGGCTGAGGCAAGTTCTAGGCCTGCCTGGGCTACGAAAGGAGGATCTGCCTCAAGACATAACTAAATTCATGAAGCAATCAGCAAGTAAAAGAAATGATAGCTTGTCCTCCATATGCCCATGGAGCAAGTTGAAGCCAAGCCAAGCCAAAGAACTAAGTCAGCAATGTAAATGCAACAGGGTCTTTATGAGAATGTTGCTTCAATATTGTTTCATTCTCAAATTACAATCTATGGAATCTATGAAAACTTTAGAAATCCATAATGAACCCTTCAAAAAGAGGTCCATAGGCATGAAAAATGACTACTTACACATGATTCCCCATTATATCTAAATTTCAGCAGGCATCTCTCTTTATTTACCATTTGGAATAGGGAAAAATTATACATATGTATAATATATAATAATATATAATGTATAGCTTCTTAAAATGCAATATACATATTAAAATATATGTTACTATATATGCATATGTATATTGTACAGAATGAAGATATTTTTCCTCTAGTCTTGAGTTTATGCTTGTTTTTGCACCAAACTCTGATAATGTTCCTTCTCTCCCCCTTTGCTTGATTCATGTCTTTCTTTTTTATTTTCTTTTATCTTTTAAATTCAATTCATATCCTTGTTGTAGCCTTATACCAACTCCCTTCCCAGTCCCACCCACTGTCCCTCCCTCCTCCTTTCCCCTATCCTTTTTCCTCAGAAATGGTGAGTTCCCTTTCCCATCAATCCCAGCTCATCAAGTTGCATCAGGACTGAGCATGTCCTCCTCCCCTGTGGCCTGGCAAGAGAGTACAGCCCAGTGAGACGTCATAAAAAAGCCGGCAAGTGAGTTAGTGTCTAATGCAGTTCCCACTTCCCTTACTAGAGGACCTACATGAGGCCTAAACTGCCCATTTGCTACATCTTTGTAGAGGACCTAGGTTCAGTTCCTGCATGGTCCCTGGTTGATGCTTCAGTCTAAGCAAGCCCCTCTGGGCCCTGGTTAGTTTGCTCTGTTGGTCTCCAGGTCCTTTTCTCTTTCCTCCCACTTTTCTATGACACACCCTATATATCAACCAATGTTTGGATGTGAGTCTCAGCATCTGTTATGAGGAATTGCTGGGTAGCACCTCTCAGAGACAGCTCTGTCAGGCACCTGTCTGTAAGTTTAGCAGAGCTTTGTTCATAGTGTCAGGGGTTGGTGCTTTCTGAAATGGTGAATCTTTGCTTGGGTCATGCATTGGCAGTGCATCCCCTCAGTCTCTTCTCTGTCTGCTCTATCTTTGTTCCTGAATATCTTGTAGGCAGCATAAATTTGGGTCAAAGTCTTTGCGGGTAGGTTGGTATTCCCCACCCTCTGCTAGGAGAGTAGTCTCTCTAGTGGGTGTCCTCTTCAGTCTCTATGGCCTCTGCTACTAGGAATCTCAGCTTCAGGCCCCTTACATCCTCCTAGGAACGTAGCCTGACTTAGGTCTCCAGGTTGTCACAGAGATACCCCACTCTCAGATTCTCTTTTCTCTACAGTCCTTCTGTCCTCTCGCCCTTGCTCTCACCATGTCTGTTTTCCACCCTCTTAACTCTCTGTGCCCCATCTGCTACCTTGTCCATCTCTTCAACCACTACCTCTGCCTATTCTATCTCCCCTTCTCAGTGTGAATTATGCATCATCACTTGGATCTTCTGTGTTACTTATCTTCTTTGAGTCTGTACCTCGTAGTATGCTTATCCTGTATTATATGGCTCAAAATCCACTTATAAGTGAGTACATACAATGTGTGTTTTTCTGGGTCATGATGCTCTTTTCTAGTTCCACCCATTTGCGTGCAAATTTCATTATTTCTTTGTTCTTAATAGCTGAGTAGTATTCCATTGTGTAAATGTGGCCATAGTTTCTTTATCCGTTCTTCAGTTGAGGGACACCTAGGTTGTTTCCAGATTCTGGCTATTGTGAATAAAGCTACTATGAACACAGATGAGCAAGTTTCCTTGTTGTATTGTAGATCACCTTTTGAGTATATACACAGAAGAGGTATAGCTGGGTTTTGAGGTAAAGCTATTCCCAATTTTCTGAAAAAGTGTCAGATTGGTTTCCAAAGTATCTGTACAAGTTTATCCTCTCACCAGCAATAGAGGAGTGTCCTCCTTTCTCCACACCCTCGCCAGCATTTGCTGTTGCTAGAAATTTTGATCTTAGCCATTCTGACTGGTGTCAGATAGAAACTCAAAGTCATTTCAGTTTACATTTCCTTGATGACTACAGATGTTGAGCATTTTTTAAAGTGCTTCTTGTTCATTCATCATTCCTCTGTTGAGAACTCTATTTAGTTCTGAGCCTCATTTTTTAAAGAGGTCATTTTGTTTAGTGGTGTTTGATTTCTTGAGTTCCTTATATATTTTGGATATTAGCCCTTTGTCAAATATAGGATTAGAAGCTCTTTTCTTAAACTGTAGACTGATGTTTTGTTCTAAGTAGTATTCTTTGCCTTACAGAAGCTTTTTACTTTCAAAGAGGTCCCATTTATTAATTGTTGATAGTAGAGGCTGAGCCGTTGGTGTTCTGTTCAGGAAGTTGTCTCCTGTGCCAATGAGCTCAAGGCTTTTCTCCCCCTCACCCCACTTTCTCTGCTAATATATTTATTTAATGTATCTGGTGTTATATTAAGATCTTTGATCCACTTGGATTTGAGTTTTGTGCAGCGTGACAAATATGGATCTATTTGCATTTTTCTACATGGAGTTAGACAGGACCATTTTCTTGAAGATGCTGTCTTTTTTCCATTGTATGGTTTTGGCTCCTTTGTTAAAGATCAAGTGACCATATATATGTGTGTTTATTTCTGGGTCTTAGATACAATTCTATTGACCAACCAGTCCATTTATATGCCAGTACCATGCAGTTTTTATTACTATTGCTCTGTATGGCTTGAAGTCAGGGATAGAGATACCTCCAGTTCTTTTATTGTACAAGGTTGTTTTAGCTATTCTGGGTTTTTTGTTTGTCCATATGAAGTTGAGAATTCTTCTTTCAAGGTCTGTAAGAACTGTCTTTTATTTTGAAGGGTATTGCATTGAATCTGTAGATTGTCTTTGGTAAGATGGCCATTTTTTTCTATGTTAATCCCGCTTATCCACAAGCATGGGGCATCTTTTCATCTTCTAATATCTTCTTTAATTTCTTTCTTCAGAGACTTGAAGTTCTTGTTATAGAGTTCTTTCACTTGCTTGGTTAGAACTACACTAAGATACTTTGTATTATTTGTGGCTATTGTGAAGGCTGTAATTTTCCTAATTACTTTCTCTGCCTGTGTGTATGTGTGTTTACAGTAGGGCTACTGATTTGTTTTTAATTAATATTCTATCTGGTCACTTTGGTAAAGCTGTTTATCAGCTGTTGGAGTTCTCTGGTAGAATTTCTGTGTTCACTTGTGTACACTATCATATCATCTGCAAATAGTGATACTTTGACTTTTTCTTTCCCAGGTTGTATCTCTTTGATCTCCTTTAGTTGACATATTGCTCTAGCTAGAACTTCAAGTATTATATTGAAGATATATAGAGAGAGTGGGCAGCCTTGTCTTGTTCCTGATTTTTCTGGTATTGCTTTGAGCTTCTCTCCACTTAATTTGATGTTGGAAATTGGCTTGCTCTATATAGCCTTCATTATGTTTAGGTATAAGCCTCTTATCCTTGATCTCTCCAATACTTTTGTCATGAAGGGGTGTTGGATTTTGTCAAAGGCTTTTTCCACATCTAATGAAATGATTATGTGATGTTTTTTTCCTCTGGGTTTGTTTATATGTTGGATTACATTGATAAGTTTTGTATGTTGAACCATTTCTGCACACCTGGGATGAAGCCTACTTGATCATGGTGGATGATGTATTGGATGTGTTCTTGGATCTGGTCTGGGAGTGTTTTATTGAGTATTTTTGCAGTCATGAGTTGTTTGTGAGTGAAACTGGTCTGACATTATCTTTGTTGAATCTGTATAGTTTAGGAATTAGGGTGACTGTGGCTTCATAGAATGAGTTTGACAATGTTCCTTCTGTTTCTCTTTTGTTGAACTGTTTGAAGAATATTTGTATTATATCTTCTTTGAATGTCTGGTAGAATTCTGCACTAAAACCATCTGGACCTGTGATTTTTTTGGTTGGAAGACTTTTGATGATTACTTCTATTTCTTTAGGGAAATAGAAGTTTAAACTGTTTACCTGATCTTGATGTAACTTTGGTAAGTGAAATCTATCTGGAAAATCATCCATTTTCTTTAGATTTTCCAATTTTGTGGAATACAGGCTTTTGAAGTGAGACATAATAATTTTTTAAATTCTTCAGTGTCTGTTGTTATATCCACCTTTTCGTTTATGATTTTGTTAATATGGATACTCTCCCTATGCCTTTTAGTGAGTTTGACTAAGGGTTTGTCTATCTTGTTGATTTTCTCAAAGAACCAGCTCTTGGTCTCATTGATTCTTTGTATAGTTCTCTTTGTTTCCAATTTATTGATTTCTGCTCTGAGTTTAATTATTTCCTGATGTCTACTCCTCTTTGTTGTGTTTGGGTCTTACTGTTCTAGTGCTTTCAGGTGTGCTGCCAAGTTATTCATATGGAATCTCTCTAATTTCTTTATGAAGACAGTGCTATGAACTTTCCTCTTAGCACTGCTTTCATTGTGTCCCATAAGTTTGGGTATGTTGTGCCTTTATTTTCATTGAATACTAGAAAGTCTTTAATTTCCTTCTTTATTTCTTCCCTGACCCTGTGGTCTTTGAGTAGGGAGTTGTTCAGTCTCCATGGTTTATAAGCTTTCTGTTGTTTCTGTTGTTGTGTAATTCCAGCTTTAATCCATTGTGGTCTGACTAGATGCAGAGGGTTATTTCAATCTTCTAATATCTGTTGAGGCTTGCTTTGTAAATGAGTATATGGTTAATTTGAAGAAGGTTCTGTGAGGTGCTGAGATGAAGCTATATTCTCTTGTGTTTGGGTAAAATGTTCTGTACATATATCTTAGGTCCATTTCGTTCATGACATCTGTTAGTTTCTTTACTTCCCCATGTAATTTCTGTCTCGATGATCTGTTGATTGGAGAAAGTGGGCTGTTGAAGTCTGCCACTGTAAATGCTCGGGTTTTGATGTGTGATTTAAGTTTTAGTAATGATTCTTTTATGAATAGATATAGAAGTACCCTTCTATTTGGGGCATAGATGTTCAGAACTGAGACATCATCTTGGCAGAATTTTCCTTTCATGAGTATGAAGTGTTCTTCCCCATCTCTTTTTATTAATTTTGGTTGAAAGTCTATTTTATTAGATACTAGAATGACTACACCAGCTTGCTTCCTGGGTCCATTTGCTTGGAAAACCTTTTCCAGCCTTTTACTCTGAGGTAGTCTATCTTTATTGTGGAGGTGTGTTTTTGTATGCAGAAGAAAGAGGGTCCTATGTTTTTATCCATTCAGTTAACTTGTGTCTTTTTATTGGGGAGTTGATGCCATTGATGCTGCAAGATAGTAATGACCAGTTGTTATCAATTACTGTAATGTTGATGTTGGTGGTGGTAGAGTGTATATGTGATTCCCTTCTTTTGTTTTTGCTGAAGTGCTTTCCTGGGTATCTTTGGCCTCCTTGGGTTGGAGTTTTCCTTCTAATATCTTCTGTAGGGCTGGATTTGTGGCTAGTTACTGCTTAAATTTGTTTCTGTCATGAAATATCTTGTTATCTACCTCTATGATGATTAAAAGCTTTGCTGGGTATAGTAATTTGGGTAGACATCTGTGCTCTTTTAGAGTCTGTAAGATATATGTCCAGGCCCTTCTGGCTTTTAGTGTTTCTGATGAGAAGTCAGGCGTTATTCTGATAGGTTTGCCTTGCAGCTTTTAATATTCTCTCTTTGTTCTGTACATTTAGTATTTTTATTATTATGTGGCAGGGTGATTTTCTTTTCTGGCCTAATCCGTTTGGGCTATGGTAGAACTGGGAGCTGATGAATTCTGGGGAGGTACTATGGGGAAGGAGGAAATAATGAGAAAAGAAAAAAGGCAGGCAGGGAAAGAGAAGAAATTGGGAGGAGCAAGAGAGAAGCTCTGCCTAGAATGAGAAATGCTAGGAGAGGCCTTCCATGCCTCAGAACTACTGAAATAGGCATGTCCAGCTAATTAGCAAAGCAACTTCCATGTAATTTTCTGGGGACCATTTACTCAACCATTTATATTCATTTCAAAAGAATTTCCAAGGACATGCTTACGGACATTGTAAAGGTTCTCCAGTTTGTGCTGAAACTGTGCTTTTCTGTGTGTGAGTTGGAATAGAGGCAGCCTTCAAGAAAATTAAGTGTGGTCCTGGCATTTCTCATTAAATACCTGGGCATCCAAATCCCACAGCTCCATCTAAGTACCACAGGAGAGGGAACAGGTGATTAGCAATTTAAGAACCATCAGAAAATTTCTCACAATCTATGACTTCTAATTAATGACTTCCCAGCATCTAGTCATTTATCTTAAGCATCTTGAAGTGATGGAACGTGTTTATTTCCACAAAGTTCTATTATCCCACTGGTAGGGAAGAACAAAGTTCACACATAAATTAATTATAAGACTTCAAGACATTACTGAAAAGCTCTCATCTTATTTCTTACAACTCAAATCTGAGATCAAAATCATAAAGTTGACTTGCAAAGATCTCTTATTTTGTAAATGAATATCCTAAAGACATAGTACCCAACTATTCATAATTTGTCAAGGAATAGAAATTGGAGTTTTATGGAGTCTTCCAAGTTGAGATATGTTTCAGTCATTGGCTAAGTAAGGTTGCCTCTGACCTTTTCTCATCTATAAGATGAAGACTTTCCAGAGGCTGAGGAAGACAGACTGCCTGCTTGCGTAAGATGTGACTCTAATATGTGATGATTTTTACATGAAACAGTGAAAGGATTTTTTTAAATACTGAATTGTACCACAAGAAAGTTATTCTTTTGCATCCAATTCTTTAGTTTCTTCATTGAGACCTATTGATTGGTTAAATTCTGGGATATTTGTAAGATTTGCTAATCTTTATTTTAACAAAAAAAGAAAAAGAAAAAAAAAGCAGAGTTAGACTAAATTTGTTCTTAGACTAAATCCTGTTGCTAGAATTACCATGTAAATATACAGGCTATCAAGCAGATTTTAATTTGGACAAACAACTTATCATTTTATGGTATATTCTATGTAATATCTGGATAAACTGTTTATAAAATTGCTTCTTTATCTGGAGAGATGGTGCAACAATTCTTGCTGCCCTTGTGGAAGACTGGAATTCAGTTTCTAGCATCTTTGATTAGTGTCTCACAACCACCTGTAACTCTAGTTCTAGTGAATTCATTTTCACTTTCTGGCTGGCCATTGTGGGTATTTACACACGTGGGTGCGCACACACACACACACACATCATACAAATACACATAAATAACGATGATGAATATTTTGATTCTTATCTAAAATTTGAATTTAAGTATCTTGTACATTATTTCTGAAACTAATGGTAGTTGAGTACAATTTTAATAATTTTATTTATTTATTCATTTTTATTTTATGACTATGGGTGTTTTACCTGCATGAATGTCTATGCACCATGTATTGCAATGTCCATAGAGACCAGAAGAGGACAGTAGATCTCCTGGAACTGGAGTTAAAGACAGTTGTGAGTTGCCATGTGGGTGCTAGGATTGAAACCCAGGTCCTCTAGCAGAATGCTAGCGCTCTTAACTGCTGAATCATCTCTTTAACCCCAACTATTAGAATTTTAAAAATGATACTTTAATTTCATTATGTTGATTATCCCTTAAAAATATTAACTTGTTTATTGGTGTGGCAGAAGTCCACACATGTGTATAGATCAAAGAACACTTACTAGAGTCAGTTTTCTCCCTCTACAATGTGGGTCCTGAAGACTGAATTCAGATGTTCATTCTTGGCCACAAGCACCTTTCTTATTCTTATTTACATTGGCTGTTTTACCTATATGTATATCTGTAGGAGGGTGTCAGATCCTGTGGATCTGGAGTTACAGACAGTTGTGAGCTACCATGTGAGTGCTGGGAATCGAACCCAGCAGCCAGTGCTCTTAACTGCTGAGCCATCTGTCCAGCCCCCAGTGTGTTTGTTTGTTTGTTTCATGCTAGAATTTTTCTAGCCCTGACTCCCCTGCAACTCACTCTGTAGGCCAGGATGACTTTGAACTCAGAGACCCATCTGCCTCTGCCTCCTGAGTGCTGAGACTAAAATCCTGCACTGCCACCACCACCCAGCTAGTCACAAGTATTTTTGTCCAGTGCTCCACCTTGCTGGCCTACGGAATATCCAGTTTATGTAAGTAACATTATTGTTAAATGTAACTAGCCTCCCTCTAAAACCTCTAAACAAAGCATTTTTTCTCTAATTTGTCTGTTTTGGAATTTGCTTTGGCCAATGTGTGTGTACATGATAGTTTGCGAGTTCGGGACCCGATAAATGTCTCTGTCCCTTTTTCTAGTCCCAGAATGAGATCCAAGGCACAGGATTGCAACCTACAGGCTAGCCCACTAAGTCCAACCAGACATACCACAGATCTGTAAATGTGAGCCAAGCACACAGTAGAAACTGCTGGTTTTGCAGGTCGGTATTAATCAGAATCAGTGGAAAAATAGTTCAACAATTTACTTCTTGTTTATGAAAGCACCACATTTTCACTTAGGGTAGTGATAAAAAGCATTTTAATTAGTACATATTATATAAAATTTAATAATCTGAATGCAAAACAGGGATCTGTCTACCAGATTACATGTTACATGCGTCTGTAAAAAAGTGAAGATGGTGATACCAAAGTGATGGACTTGATGTTTAGAGAACACATCCTTCAGTGAACCGCAAATCTCCTCTCAGCCTCATGCTTTAGGCATAGGGGTATAGAAAGAACATGAGATGCTTAGTGGGCTGAATTCCAGCTTTAACTCTTATTCTGCCACCTGAGGGAGTCACTAAGAGTGGCTTGGGTGGGTCTGAAAAAATCTCCTAAGTGTTTCTAGTTGCCTAGGGAGTTGTTGTTTCTGTTTGTTTGTTTTGTCTGTTTTCTAAAATTAAGAACACCTAAGGGCTAGGTTGTATGGAAAACAGGGTGGAAGTTTCCATACAACCTTTTGCTAGATAATATATATTCTAGAAACAATGTGTGGAGGACACAGCTGTACTCCTGTTGTAAGTATTCACAAATGCACTGTTTTAAAGTGACTGGAATGATTTACACTTTCCTTTCCCAGTGAGTCACAAATGAGATTAGATCAATTTCTATTGAATCAAACTATCTATAACATATAGATCTGTCCACCTTTGCAGAACAAGACAAGATACTTGGAACATCAGAGTTCTCCTAGTCCTTAAATGCCCTCGGGTGCTTGGCTTTGCAGATGGTGGGGGAGTTTTCTGGTTCCTTCACAGAAAAATGGTGTTCAGGAAGAGTTTCCAGTCTACAGGCATTGACCAGCCCCCTGATGTTATCTCTCTCCTCTTCCCATGCTTAGGCATGCCATGATTCATAGTGGTACACATTTTAAGCTAGCGTTTCCAGCCATTTTTGGAGGCTTCATAGGTAAGTCAGAGAACTCAGCATCCTTAGGTTCTTCAAGTCTTTCATAGTTGACTTACCCTGAATCTGAGTTTCCATCATCAGGGTGAAGTGAGGTGATAGAGTTCCTGCCCACCGAAAGTAAAAGTCCTTGTTGACAAATCAGCAGAGCATAGAATTTGCCCCAGTGATGCTGGGATATTATCAAAGTAAACAGCAGATCTTTATTCTCACCCTGGTGTTGTGACCAGTAACTATCATGGTAAACTCAGAAGAAATCTTCTAACATTAGTTAAGAGTGTTAAAAGTACTTGATGGCCTTTCAGAGGATCCAGATATGGTTCCTATCACTCATGTGATAGCTGACAACCATATATAACTCTAGCTCCAGAGGATCTGGCCTCTGTGTGTACCAGGCATGTACACATTACACTTACATACATGCAGGGAAGACACTCTTGCACATAAAAATGAAAATAAATATTTTTTACAAAGGAAAAGAAAATGGCAATGAGATACTGCCAAGATGACTCAAGAGTAAAGGTGCTTGCTGCAAAAACTTGATGACCTGAGTTTAATCCCTGAAACTCACATAAAGGTAGAAGAATGTTCCTTTGGCTTCTGCATACACACATGGAGGTGTGTACACACATATATACATAAACATACAAACATACAAATAATGATGATGAAGATGATATCAAATGATAAAATTATTATTATTTTAAATAAAAATGCAAATAAACACGCTATAAAATGCAATCTAGATAAAGTGAATCTATAGATACAGAGGGTACATGGAGGGACAAGATAACCCTATGTCACTACTAGCTAACTGCAACTGCATAGTGGTGATGGTTGAGTAAATTTCTACAAATCCATGAATTTATACTGGGGACAACTAAACATTGTGACACATGAACTACATCTCAATAAAACTATTAAGAAATATTTAAAAGAAATGGCAGTGGAGACCATGGGTTTGTTAGTGAAGCTACTAATGATAGATATAATGGATACTACAGATGGAATGGTGTATACTCACTTGTAAGTGGATATTAGACATATAATATAGGATAAACATACTAAAATCTGTACTCCTAAAGAAGCTAAGCCAGAAGGAGGACCCTGGGTAAGATGATCAATCCTCACTCAGAAAGGTGAACAGGATGGACATCAGAAAAGGGAGAAAACAAGGAACAGGATAGGAGCCTACCACAGAGGGACTCTGAAAGACTCTAGACAGCAGAGTATCAAAGCAGATGCTGAGGCTCAGAGCCAAACTTTGGGCAGAGTGCAGGGAATCTTATGAAAGAAGGGGGAAATATAAAGACTTGGAGGGGACAGGAGCTCTACAAGAAGAGCAACAGAACCAAAATATCTGGGAGCAGGGGTCTTTTCTAAGACTGATGCTCCAACCAAGGGCCATGCATGGAGATAACCTAGAACCCCTGCACAGAGGTAGCCCATGGCTGTTAAGTATCCAAGTGGATTCCTAGTAAGGGGAACAGGGACTGTCTCTGACATGAATTCAGTGGCTGACTTTTTGATCACCTCCTTCTGAAGAGGAAGCAGCCCTACCAGGCCACCAAGGAAGACAATGCAGCTAATCCTGATGAGAGCTGATATGCTAGGGTCAGATGGAAGGGGAGGAGGACCCCCCCTATCAGTGGACTTGGAGAGGAGCATGGAAGGAGATAAGGGAGAAAGGGTGGGTTTGGGAGGGAATGAGAGAGGGGGCTACAGCTGGGATACAAAGTGAATAAACTGTAATTAATATAAAAAAATTTAAAAAGAAAAAAAAAGATGGCATGCACCACTCTCTCAAAGGACTAGAATTCAACTTCCAGCAATTAAATAGGGCAGATTAAAACTGCCTTTAACTTTAATTCCAGGGTATCTAATGTCCTTTTCTGGTTCCCACAGGCACTGCACTCACACATGCATACCCTTACAGGGACATATCCATATACACATAAATAAAATAACAATAAAGTCTTTTATTTATTTTTCTTTATGACCTTTTGATTTATTTCAATTGCACAAATTAAATTTAAATATTATATAGAACACTTGTATTATTGGTATTATCATATAATTTGGGAAACTTCATGTACATATAGTTTTTCTTTTGAAAATCTTTTTTAATTAAATTTTTATTTTTTTACATTAATTATATTTTATTCACTTTGTATCCCATCTGTAGCTCCTCCCTCATTCCCTCCCAATCCCACTCTCCCTGTCTCCCTCATCTCCTCTCATGCCCCTCTCTAAATCCACTGAGAAACAGGGCAGGAGCGCACCTCAGCGGGCCTCTGAAAGACTGTACTTAGCAGGATATTAAAGCACATGCTGACACTCATAACCATACTTTGGGCAGAGTGCAGTGAATCATATGAATGAAGGGGGAGATAGTAGGACCTGAAGAGGACAGGAGCTCCACAAGGACCAAATATATCTGGGCACAGGGGTCTTTTCTGAGACTGATTCTCCAACCAAGGATCATTCATGGATTTTACCTAGAACCCCTGCTCAGATGTAGCCCATGACAGCTCAGTATCCAAGTGGGTTCCCTAGTAAGGGAACAGGGGCTGTCTCTGACATGAACTCAGTGGCTGGCTCTTTGACTCCCCGCCCCCTGAGGGAGGAGCAGCCTTACCAGGCCACAGAGGAGGACATTGCAGCCAGTCCTGATAAGACCTGATAAGTTAGGATCAGATGGAAGGGGAGGAGGACCTCACCTATCAATAAAGTCTTTTAAAAAGGTTCATCCCCACAATGTCTGGGCTAACAAGGAGTTGGAATGCTGGTGCTGGAGGACTGTGTCATTGAGGACTCCCACTGGGACATGATCCAGAAGAAAGAATAGAGGAGTGGAGAGTATGAAACAGAGTAACACAGCTTTGCATGTACACTGACAAATATGTGCACATAGAAAATATGTTCGGAAATAATATATAAATAGAATATACATTAACATGTTACTATTTGGAGGGGGAAAGACATGGGAGAAGAGCTTGCATAGACCTAATGACTCAGTAAATCAAGCCAACATTCAAGGGAACTGATGATCCTTCACCAGGAATGAAGAGTATGACTAACCTACCCCCTGCCATGGGTCTAAAGGAACCCTAGTCTTTTCCTTAAGTGAATTCTGGGCCTGATGTAATTCTCTCCCTTTGCTCTAAGATCAGGAGCTTTGTTTAATATTTTACAAGACCTGTTTTATACATAGATAGAGTTTCCCATTATTCAAAACAGGATTCTCAGACTCTAGAATATTTTTCCTTTTCAAAAATAAGATTTTAATAACATTTTTAACCTGGATACCAATGGGACTATCTATTATTTAATTTACTTAAAAAATATCTCAAAATGAAGTTCAAGTCTGTTGCTCCCCCAAAGTCCTGTTAGTAAAATCAAAGAGGTTGCTAGCCATGTCCCTCTGTGTTGACAAACATATATTCACACTAATTTCATTACACATATATATGGATATATATGGATATACATATCCATTTTCTTTTAGGCTAGGAAACATGTCATTGGTAAATGCTTACAAGACTCTCAGTAAGGCGTCATTATAGCTATTTTTTTCTGATCATCTTCATTCATGAGATGTTAATGCCATAGATAGACTATATATCTGTTTCCACATTATGGCCCTAGAGAGGACCACAGCTTTGCATTATCTGAGCATTTTTCACCAATCTTTTACAATAGCCATTGTTTAACCTTTTAGGGTCACTATTATTTTCTTTATGGTTGAATAGCACACGTTAGAGCCAGGCTGTGAACCAAGACCCAACACTTCATTCATGCAGTTTGATGACAAAACATAATTCCCCTACTTTTGCATCTGAAATATCCCTATCAGTCACTCATTCTTATGGGGACTGTTTTCATACTTCTATTTTTTTCTTGTAAAAAAAAAACCACAAAAATGTCTAAGATGCAGAACATTAACGGTATAAAATATTGTGCTAAGATTTAAATATTGCTTAATGAGTAAACCAGTAAGTATGGAGACTAGAGCTCAGGGCCCCAAAAATTGCTTACATGCTAAACCAACTGGTGGCCCAGCTCTAATTCCGGTGCTTTGAAGGCAGAAGATCGCAAAGCTAGTAGCTAGACCAGTCCACACTGTCAGTCTGTCTTCATCTTAGAAACTCTATCTCAATAAATAAAGGAAAAGTAACCAAGTAAGATTTTTAACATCAATCTCAGGTCTCCACACATGTACAACCACATATACATATGAACGTGCATACATGCACACAAACACACATGCACATACACACAAACTACAACATACATATGTAAAAATAATTGCACAGAATACCTGATGAGAACAAAATGTCTCGCTAAGCAGTAAGAAGGATGTAGAGGGCCCCGTTAGCCCTGATGAGATAGAAAACTCAGCAGATTGTGAATGTGGGGAGGAGATGGTGGTTTATAAAGGCTGAGGGTATACAGACCCATCCAAAGTATGAGGCTTGAATATAATTGTGTTGTCAATGGTTACTCAGTCTGTCTTCTGACATATAGGACATGAAATAGATGATGATACTGTATAGAGAAGAGGTGTTCATTCCCTCATTGAATGACCCATTTTGCAAACATGAATTGAGCTTTTTCTGGTACCAGGTGTAGTATTAAGGGCTGATGTAGAGGATCAAAGTGATTGGTCTTTACCCTGAAGCCAGGGTAAAGCCAGGGACACTGACCACATCCAGAAATAGCTAACATGCACCATTAGGAGACCACCTGCATTTTGACAGTCACTGCCACCCTGCCTCTTTCTTCTTCACTCTGGGACCAAGTTTTATTTCTTTTTTGCTGCTGCGGCTGCCAGCCACACAGTAATGAGGTGAGCATGCTGTGTGGGAACCCATCTCCCTTGTGACTCTCTGACAGTACTTAGTACCATTTGTCACACAGCTGTACAATGAACTTGCAGCCACGGCAAGGTGGCAATTAAGAAAATCCAAGCATATATTCATTTACCCCAATGGAGCTCTTCGTTCCTGACAGCCCCTGAAATTACAGTGTTAAGTAAAGTCATCACCAGAATGTTCTTAGCTTATTTGAAAACTCATTAAGTAGAAAATAATGAACTCAATGTGCACACCTAAATGATATTTATAATTACAGGCAGTGTTTGGGGAATTGCATCTTCCTTTTTCATTTCTTCCTGTCTTTGCGTCATTCTAACTTACTTTGCTTGCTACCCATTAAATACATTTCATATTTCTTTTGGTTTATTTTAATTCTTAATGTAAACAACATGATAGGTTTGCAGCCATGTAAGATAAGACATACCTTCTGTGGAGTGAAAAAATACAAATTGAAAAAAAGTCTGTACATTTGCGCTAAGCTTTATTGAGAAACTTTATGTTTAATTATGTTTAGTTACCCCAGAGTTCAACTGACCCATGTTATGGGTGATGTTCAAGTCATCTCTAATTATTCTGGAATCCTGAGCTAAGTGAAAATACATAAAGCCAAGGTGACTGTACTAAAATGTAGGATGAGATTCTTCTTGTACCTCATTGTAGCCGAAACTGCTTTCCTTTACATGCAATGTTAGAAGAAGTCAAGGTTGGGGGGGCTTACAGCAGCTTTAGTGTTTTCTTTTTTGTTGATTCTTTGAGAATTTTACATCATGCATCCCAATCCCCCTCAAGTCCCAGTCCTTCATATCTATCCTCCACCCTTATAATCCCACAAAAATCAAAATCTAGCCACGGAAGTTGTGGTGTGTCATGGTATGTCAAACAGCACACCCCTTTGCCCAACAGCTTTCCTTGCAAATGTACGTAGCAATGAGTCATTGGTCTGGTTCAAGGCCTCTGGCTTCTGCTATACCATCAATACTGTATCCTCACCAAGACTCTTGGGCAGCCTGTGTTGCCCTATGTCATGGAGATCCTTCAGCTTTGCTTCTGCAGGACAGGCCCTTTCACATGCTTCAGCAACTCAAAGCCCCGGATCTGGGCTTGAATCTGGTGGTAGCTAAGTTGGTCAGCCCACCAGTTCTCCTGTGCCAAGGCCACCAGGACCAGCTCTCTCATTCTACCCAGGCTAGGGGCAAGGCAAGCTCTCCTGTGCCCATATCACTAGGGAAAGTCCTCCCATGCTGCCTAGGTTAGGGGCAGAGCCAAACCCCACCCCGCCATGTCCGCGTCACCACTGCCATCACCATGCCACAGCCAATGAGGACAAAGGAAGCTTAACACATCCCTTGGACATTGACATGTCCCAGGCAGCAACCCAGAGCATGAATGTCCGCATGGCCCTTGGTGATAACACAGGCTATGGACATTGACACAGACCCCTGCTATGGCAGAACCATGGACCCAGACATGACTCTCAGTGGCAATGCAGTCCAGACATCTCCATGGCCTCAAGTGGCAGCACAGGCTACTCACATCAGGATGTTCCTCCCCACCTTTACGTCTCCAGTTCTGCCTCTCTTCTTAACGCACAAACCACTGCACTTCTCTAAATCTATCTCTCTACCACACACTTACTCATCATACTGGTTTCAGGCCACCCTTTGAGGTGGTAGGTGGGTTTTTTGCTGTCTATAATCTGCCTGCCCATGCTTCAAGGCTGTGTTGGTATAGTCTCTATGCTGCTGCTGTAACAAAAGTCTTCAAGTCAATAACAATACAGGTAGCTCACCTCACCAAAGATTTACTTCTCATTTATATGGCTGGGAGTTGTCTGTGGCTCTGCTTCCCTTTGTCTCTACGGGAACAAAGGATGAGGAATAATCCCTATCTGGGAGAGTACTTATCACAAAGATAAGCATAGCAGAACCACTTGATGGCTCCAGAAGTCATTCACTGAAAATTAATTATACACATCATTTTTGCTTCTTTACGATTTGCCAAAGAAAATAACAGGCAAATCCATTGGCAAATGTTGAAGAGACAGAATCATTTTCATAAAGAACACCACAAATAAAATTAGTCACAGTCTACCAAAGTGCCCTTGGCAGTGACTTTACTTTCCTTATGTGTGAACTGGGGAAACAGGACTGAGTGGTTGTAGGCCTGTGCATCTGATCCCAGTGTGCGATATCTGGGAAACTGAAGACTATGAATGCTGGAACGCTTATGCTGAGATTCGTTACTGGCTCCGGAACAAATATGTGAAATACAAAGTTGTTCTGGGCAATATATTATAACTTTTTGTCCCAGAGGATGAACTAGTAGCAATGGTTCCTTCATTCTGAAAAATTAGTGTCACAAAGTAGTAAAATAAACTGAGAAAATGACATGATTTTTGGAATGCTTACATTCTCTATGCCAAAACTGCCACAAGAACATAGATCCCACACAGTTAAAGACACCCCTTTATTTGTCTCTCTGTCTCTGTCTATCTCTATCTCTGTTTCTTTCTTTCTTTCTCTCTCTCTCTTTGTATGTGGAGGGGTTGCATGTGAATGTGAGGATGCAAGCACTTTTGAGCAATGTACAGAGGCTAGAATAGGAATTCTGTTATCTTCCTCTATCACTCTATCACTTTCCCTATCTCACATAGCCTTGAGACAGGTCTTTGCTAGGCTGCCTGACATATGACTTATCCACAGGTTTCCAACCCTCAGTGTTGGGTTTGCAAGCATGCATAAACATTCCCTGCTTTTGACATGAGTACTAGAGATGACAATTCGGGTGTCCGTGCCTTCACAGAAAGTACTCTGACACACTGAAGCATCACCCCATCATAAGATCCTCTTTTCTACCTCTTTAGAGAGCCCCCATATTGTAAGCTATGGAACAGTCTATTTCTAATGTTGCATTCACAAAGATGAAGTCTCTCTGTGTATAGGGGAAGTTGTATGTATATTTGTTTTTGTTGATTGATGTTGCAGTGGTTTCCGCAAAAATAGCCCTCCACGGGCTCATATTTGAAGGCTTGTTGCCAGAGAGTGGACTCTTTGAAAGGTGGCAAGACACCACCCTGCTAAGCACCCAACTTGTGAAAAGGGATTATAGAAAAGCCTGAGCACTGAAGGAAATCAGCAACAACAGGAGGAGTGACATTGTTGGAGTGGGTGTGGCCTTACGAGAGGAAGTGTCACTGGGAGTGGGCTTTGAAGTTTCAAAAGCTCATCCACTTTCTATCATCATATTCTCCTTTCGTTAACAACTTGCTAAGTTTGTTTAGAGCTGCCTATGCAGTCATGGGTGTGGAATCAGCCACTGAAGCAGGAGAAGCCTACAAGTGGTCACTCTCGAAAAGAAGAAAGATTTCCCTTCCCCAGGAGGGAAATAACTCCTCAGGGATGGGACTCCATATATGTTGGAATGTTGACTGGCTTGATCGTCTATGGGTACTAACAGCCATTGCATGTCTAGAGACAACCCTTCACATAATTCTCAAGCTCTTACATCCTTTTTACCTCCTCTTCCAGAATGTTTCCTGAGCTGCGGAAGGATAGTCAATAAAGACATCCCATTCAGGAAACAGTTAATACTATGCACCTTCAACACTTATCTTTAGACCTGTAGATTAGAGCCACTCCCAACCTTCATCAGAAAGCTTTTGCAAGTAGATAGTTATGACTGTAGACATTCACACCTGGTCTAAATGTGGAGAACTATCAACTGTGGCGTGCTCTGCCCTAAGTGAGTTACCTCGATCACAACCTCTACCACAAGGCTCAGAGCTTACCATGGAAGAGGAATCAGGGTTGTAAACCAGATTTAGGAAGGAATTTTTGCACACTGATGTTTTTCGGACATGACATGAGGGCTATACAGATGAATTCAAACATTGGCTATCACTACACATAGCCAAGGCAGCCAAAATCCCAGCACAGACTAGGAAGCGGCTGGCACAGATATGGTAGAAGAAGAATTTTTGTTTTTGTTTTGTTTGGGGGACAGATTCTCAGAAGGTGTACTTGGATGGTCCAGAATTGTGTTTTTCAAACTGTAGGTCATGGGCAACCCTTTCACAGGGGTCATATATCAGATATCCCACATATCAGATACTTACATCAGTTCATAACAGAAGCAAAATTACAGTTACAAAATTACAAAATGATGTAGCAATGAAATCGTTTTATGGTTGGGAGCTATACTACAACATGAGGAATGGTATTAAAGGGTCACAGGATTTGAAAGGTTAAGGACCACTGAGCTAGAACTTGTTATGTTGTCTAGTTAGCCTTGGACTCTTGATTTCCCTGCCTAAGCAGCATCAGAGCAGGGATGACAGGTATGAGTCGTCATGCCTGGCCCTGGATCTATATTGCTAAAGGAGTGGGAAAGAAGAAAATAGGAAGGATCTCAGAAGTTTACAGGAAAATATACCCCAGAGACACAGCGGGATCTGCTGCTGGCCTTCAAGCACTTTAGAGCTTTAGGGCAGTAACAAACTGCTGAGACTGACGCAATAGAGAAAAAGAATACACAACGCAAGCTGAGCTCTGTTATATACCTAAGAAAGCTGATTTGGATCATGTTGTACACTTCAATTTGACCTTTTTTTCTATTATGATAAAGATAGAGTTTTCTAGCATTGTGAAGTGTGTCCAAATGTTTAATAGAGATAGGACCAAGGTTGCAGAGGATAGCTAACATTATTTCCAGGTTTCATGTACCTGATGATAGATTTGGGAGAACATTCGAACTTTTGTTTGTGCTGTACAATAGTCACCCTCTTCCTTAAACAACATAAAGCAAGTTATGCACAAGACTACTTCAGGCATAAACAAGCAATATTTAGACATGGAAAACAGATATTTTTACACAGCACTTCAGTGATCTCAGGCATTCTTACACACCTGCATTTTGCCACCTGGAAGCTCAATAAGTATTTGCAATTACAAAGGCCAAGACACTTCCAAGCATCCCATGAGTCGGGGACTTGGAGACAAGAGCCAGATTAAATTTCTCAGTTTCTCATCATTTTGCTCAGGTTTGTCTGCAATAGTCCTTTCTTTAATCCATGAAGCTGTCTGTTTTACACAGGGGGTGTCTTAGAGGCAGCAGACAGGTTTCTGTGATAGATGCCCTGGCATTAAAGAGCAAGTAGAGCTGAAAGAAAAATGAAGGTATTTGCCCTTTGTGCTGTATAGAGACCTTAACCAAAGAGAGCAGTAGGATGAGCCATTCATCTTGGACCTACCCTTGCTGCTCCTCTCCTGACCTGCATTTTTGAGGGCAGGACAGTTTGTGAATCTAAATCAGAACCAGAGCTTAGGGCCAGCTTTTCCCAACTTTGTCACTGTTAACAGTTAGGGTTAGATCATTTGACCATAGGGGACATGTGCTATTCTACCTGTGGTAGATTATGTGCTTGCATCCCTGGTTTCCACTTACCAGACGCTAATGGCAACCACCCCCTAAGATTACACAACCAAAAAAGTGTTTTCTACTATTGCTATGGCTCCTTGGGGACAGAGTCACATTCAGCTGAGAGCCACTGATCTAGAAAATGTGATTTTAGAGACACCTGAACCAGTCGATTGCCGGCCATAGGAAGCAGGCGTGCAGCTTCACAGTGATGAATGTGTGCAGACTTCATGTTTCAAAGTCTGTGAGAGTGATCAAAAGTCTGCCTCTCCCAGGTTAGTAATTACCTCTGTTGTTATTAATTTTCCAAAGCAATGCATTGGAATGAGTCACTCCTATCTCAATCCCTCTGCCATGGCTGATTGATTTCGCTCCCCTATTGTTTCTAATTTTGTGTAATGTCTGATTACATAGGGAAGTATTCAATATGATCCTCGTGTAAGAGCCTTTACAAATGGGCTTCCTTACAAATGGGCTTACGCCTCAGCCGTAAGTAGGGGGGGAAATGAGCGCTTTTACATTATTTCATTGAAAAATTCATTTCACTGTATGTAAAATGAGTGAACAACACAAATGATAGCTAGGTTCAGAATGTCAGAATAAGTTTATGATATTCATTCGTTTCTGTCATATGGATGAAAGCATCTATTCAATGAAAAAAAAAACACCTTTAAGTAATGTATGGGTTTCTTCTCCCTGGAATTCAGGACACCATTTGATTCTGCATCTAGACTACCTTAGTTCAAATCTCGCCTCTACTCTACAAGTTAGTATCTTGCCATCATGAACAAACTAATAGCTTCTCTGTTTCTCAATTCAGCCCAATGGAAAAAGAAGTCATAGAACCTACTACGTAAGTTTATATGGAATTAAATGAGTCAAATACACAAAATGCCTAAAACAGAGACTAACACATACTAAATATTGTATAATTATGAGAATGTTTTTAACACTTTAATCTTGTTTAATTTAAAGTAGTTTTAGATTGAGATACTTCATCATAGAGTTTCCATATTTCGTGAATGGGAAAAAGAAATGTGTGTACAAATTCAGATGTGCATGGATGGGTGCATGTTCAGGAGTGCTTTGTGTCCATGGGCAAGGGGATGTGGAGGCCATAAGATGACCATGAATGTTGTACCTAGGAATGTTGTTCACCTTCTTTGAGTCATGATCTCTCATTGACCTGGAGTTCACCAATTCAGCTAGAGTGGCTAGCCAGTGAACCCTGGAGATCCACCTGCCTCTATCTCCCCAGTGCTGGGATGACAGGCACAGGCGGCACACTTAGCATCTTTATGTATATATTTGGTGAACCAAATTTTGGTCCTCAAGTTTCTACACCAAGCATTTTACAAACTGAGATATGCCTCCTGCCTTGACCTGGAAGTGTTTTATTTCAGATAAGACAGAATGTTTTCCATAAATACATCCCATATAACACTGGGGGGATGCTTTTAGTTTTAAAAAATTCTGAGCTGTTACTTTGGCTATTGATTATTCTTCTTCTAGAGATACCTGTGACTTCAACTTTGTTGACACTTTAAATAGCGTGTACATGTATGTAGATTCTTCAACCATGCCACTTAACATTCTTTTCTGGCCCATGTGGTTAAATTCCTTATTTCTACCAATCATGAACAAACACAAAACTCTTCAAATATTTTCCAAACAGGCACAGGCCTCCTACCTTTTATTTAACCTCAAAATGATACTTAATTCAGCCAGTGAACTTTTTGTCCAATAACTCCATGCAATGTTCAGTCTCTTAATTTTTACTTTTTTAATGCTTATCTCTTTAATAGTTAAGTATTTTATGAAAGTGTTTTCTAAAGGTCTTTATGGATTGTCACATGACTCTATAACACGATACAAACACTGTGCTTTGTGTTTTTCCGTAGGGCCTGCTTCTCAACTATGCACAAATTAAGTGTTCAAACCTGCATGAATAAATACATTCCATGTGAATCCCATGATTATTCGCTCATGTTGTGGTTATATTTGACTAAATGGCTTTCAGAGGTAGCAGAAAATATTTAACAGTTGGATTGTAAGCCATTAAGGAGGAACATTTTAGATGTGTTTTGTTGGCATGTGTGGGCCATATAAACTTATTTTTCTCAGAGTCAGGTTTGCTTAGGGAAAACATGATGACATCTATAATTCACAGCTTAACTCTTGGGCACATTATTCTGGCTGATGCCCAAGGTTTATGATAAAATGACAACGTTATTTCTCTAGAGAAGCTAGCAATAAATAAAGTAGGCAAGTTTTTAAAAAATTCTTCAGTGTGGTGTGTACATACTTTTAATAAGATCTTTCTGGAACATCTGAGAGTGATTTGTTTTATTTTTTTCTTCATGCCTCTTCTGAGTTACCCTCAAAGTGTCTTATGTGACCTAAAATGTCCTTTCTCAGACTTTCTTTGCCAACAGACGGTAGTATGCAATGCCAATGTGTTGGGTCACACATCCCTGTGGTTAAGAAGCTAATTATTTTTCATTATATCTCCCAGCATTGTTGAACATAGGATCTGAAACTCCTACCTCAACTGCTGTGCCTGTTGTAACACCTGAATCTGACACTCTGGGAGGTGATGTAATTTCCCAGGGTCATACAGTTTGAGAATATACTTGTACTTCACTCCTTTCATAGAACAAGATATAGACAAAAGAAATGAATGCTGGTTTTGTGGGCTTCCTTATGAAAAAATGCCATAGAAATAGAGGCATTCTGGCTAATAGCATTTTATCTGCTGACTTGGCAAGGGCATGTGGGCTAGAATTCATAATTGTTTCTATGTGGTGTTGCAGGTGGTTCCAACTGCCTTTGAATTGGATGTTTATAGAAAAAAAAAACAGAATGCATCAGGACTTTTCAGAGGAGAGTCTCATGAGGGCAGGTAGCAGTATTCTCAGCATCCCCAGTGGAAGATTCTAAGTCAGACTAGCACAATCAGCTAGCCAATGATGTGTTCTTCTAAGAATAAACTCCAACTGTTAGACTCACTCACATCTGCCCTTTGTACTGCACTCATTGAATATGGATTCAGTACTATTTTCTAAAAAGACCTATCACAAGACAAGGTAGCCACCAGAGTCCTTTTATGTGGTTCTCATGATTCCAGCACCAGAAAAGGTTCCAGAGCAGATTTTCATTAGCCTACAGGGACAAGATTGCATCCTTTGACCAATCCTTACTGAGAGGAGGAAAGTGATCTGATTGGCCAAGAGTGAATGATGTAATCACTATGGAACTAGGATGATAAGGATTACTTTCACTAGGCCTATATATATTGAGAAGAAAATATGGGAAATTTCTACCTTGTATCAAAGATATTTTGTTTGTGATGTGTATTTGTTTGCTGGTTTATACATGTGTTCACATCTATACCCATGGTTCCCATTACCTAATCTCATCTTATATCTATATTAAACAAATAGTGAAGAAAATGTAAACTTTTGCTCTACTTAGATCCATATTTTTCTCTAACTTTTTTATGCTTCTGATATGTGTTTGTACACTTGGTCTTATACTGTGAGCATAGTAGTATTCTTAACAGCATGACCCATTGTAGTGGTAACTGGCCACTGACCCGCAGAGTGTCACAACACTCAAAGCCTGAGATCCTAGCAGGATAGTATTAATTTTAAGCGAATTTTATATGTTCCTTAATTTGTATATCAAATATTTCAAAGGTCTAGATGCCAGGTGTAGGTTTTGGTGGTAAACAAGGCAGAAAATGGACCTGTTATGTTGCATCCTAGAACTTTGAAGGGAAAAATCAAGAAATGCAGCCAATAAAAAGGTTATAGGCGGGGTTAGAAGTGACTGTTTAGGCTGCTATTTGTGAAATAGATTTTATATCACAGTGGATTCCAAAGCATGACCCCAAGGCTAGCACTATCAGTGTCTCCTAGGGACTTGTTAAAATGACAAATCTTAAGCACAGTCCAGCCCTAGTGAAATCAATTCCTACTGTGGGAGTTGAGCCCAGAAATCTATATCTTAACAAGTTCTCTGAGGAATTCCTATACAGTCAAATTGGGAAACAGATGTTGGGGGATGGTGAGAGAAAGACCCCTTAGGAAGCCACGACCATCTTCCAGAACTAATGGCAATACAGAGTCAGATAAAAGATGTAAATATTAAGCCAGACACAGACACATCTAGTACCTACTTATTAGAATCATTGGAAGAACCTGATAAAGGTTTGGATATAGAGGTGGAAGAGACTAGTTAACACTTGAGGTTGTAATGGAAGAGGCTGCTGTTCCAATAACCTTTTCTTCCTACCTACCATGAAGATCGAACCATAAGATATAGAATTCAAAGTATGAAAACAGTAGGGGACAGATGACTTCTTTATGAAGAGGTCATACTCTGAGCTTTATTTCCTGCTCTTCTTGAAGCCTTCATATTTTTTTAAAATATGAAATAGGTATTAATGCTGTTCTTAACAGAGATACATTAAGACTAAGAACTCATATTATGAGCATTTAACTGCCATGCAAATCAAAATTGTTCATGCTGGGAGGACTGTGTAAAACACAAATACACATACGATTTTTGGAAATTTCCACTGAACATCTGTCTGTTAGTAGTCAACAATACTCCCTATGCAGGATTGCCTTTAAATGGCTCTCATTAGTACTACTTCGAAAATCATCCTTCAAAAAGAATAAAGAAAGAACACTTTATAAGAACCCCGTGGTAAACAGGATAGATGCCTAGATAAATAAATAATAAATCAATTTGCTGCTCTTTGACCAGCTTATAGTTTAACAAGAGCTAAAACATACATGCCCTCCTTCGCTGACTCCTATAATCTTTCCACTCCCTTTTCCAGGGGAGTCCCTGAGCTCTTAGGGGAGGGACTTAATGTAGACCTTTAGTGTAGACTCTCTCTTCACATGATGGCAATGGGATTCTTGCTTCCATCTGATGCTGGATGAAGGATCTTTGATGACAACTGGACAAGGCACTAATCTATGAGTATAGCAGAATATCCTTACGAATCATTTCGTTGGTTTTGATTTTTAGGCCTGTTGTGTTTGGTTCCACCATAGGTTCCTGGGTTAGGTCTATGCTTCCTGGGCATTCAGGCAATGTAGGGCATGGGCTCTTGTGGCATGGGCCTCAAATTTGGCCAGACATTTGTTGGCCACTCCCATAAGTTTTCTATTGTCATTACCCTAGTACACCTTACATGTAGGATGGATGATAGGTCAAAGTTTTGAGGTCTGGGTTGGTATCTCAGTCCCACCACTAGAAGCCTTCCGGCCTCCATTATTCAAAGATCTTGCTAGGGTTACCCTCATAGATTCCTGAGATTTCTAATGCACTAGGTTTCCACAACCCCAACTCCAAATGCCTACCAGTTCAAGTTGGCTCTCTCTGTACCCTCTCCCTCCATCTCTCCTACCCACTTGATCCCTACTCTATTCCCATGGCCATCTGCCCTCAGTTCACCCACAAAAATCTATTCTATTTACCCTTTCCAGGGAGAACTATGTGTCCCCATTATAGTCCTACTGGTTATTTAGCCTCTCTCAGTTTGTTGGTAATAACATAATTATCATTTACTTAATAGTTAATATCTATTAATACTTAATAGTTAATAGTTATGTATACTCATATACATGAGTACATAACATGTTTGTCTTTCTGGGTCTGTGTTACATCACTTAGGATAATCTTTTTTTCTAGTTCAATCCACTCTCCTGCTTATTTCATGGTATCTTTTTTTTTTCTTAATAGCTCAGTAATAATACTAGATTGTATAGGTGAGTCATGTTTTCTTTATCCTCCAACCTTCCTTCTGTTGAGGGACATCTAGGTTGTTTTCAGTTCTTGGCTATTACAAATAATGCTGCTATGAACATAGGTGAGCAAGTACTTTGAGGTAAGATGGAGCATCCTTTGGGTATATGCCTGCGACTGGTATAGCTGGGTATGAAGGTAGATGAATTTCCAGTTATCTGAAGAACAGCCACATTGATTTCCATTGTGCTTATACAAGTTTATACTTTTACCAGCAATGGAGGAATGATCCCCTTGCTCCACATACTCCTCAGCATGAGCTGTTGCTTGTGTTATTGATCTTAGCCATTTTGACAGGTGTAAGATGTAATCTCAGAGCAGTTTTGATTTGCATTTCCCTGAAGGCTAAGGATGTTGAACATTTCTTTAAGAGTTTCTCAGCCATTTGGGATTCCTCTACTGAGAATTCTATGTTCAGATCAGTATCCCATTTTGGTTTGTTGATGTCTAATCTCTTTTTATATACTTTGGATATTAGCTGTCTTTCAGATGTGGAGCTGATAAAAATCTTTCTCATTCTGTGGGCTACCATTTTTTCCTATGGCCTTACAGTAGCTTTTCAGCTTCATGAGGTCTGTTTATTAATTGTTGATCTTAGTGCCTGTGCTGTTGGTGTTTGGTGTTCTGTTCAGGAAGTTTTCTCCTGTACCAATGTGTTCAAGGCTATTCCCCACTTTCTCTTTTATCAGATTCAGTAGATCTGATTTTATGATGAGGTCTTTGATCCACTTGGACTTGAGTTTTGTGCAGGATGATAAATATGGATCTATCTGAATTCTTCCACATGCATATTTGTTGAAATCGCTGCCCTTTCTCCACTGTGTCTTTCTGCTTTCTTTAGCAAAACTCGGGTGACCATAAGTGTGTGAAGTTTTGCCTGGGTCTTCAGTTTGATTCCACTGATCAACTAGTCTGTTTTTATGCCAAAACCATGAAGATTTTATTACTTATAGCTTGGCAGTACAATGATCATTCCTCTGGAAGTTCTTTTATTCAAAATTGCTTTAGCTACCCCAAGATTTTCGCATCTCTATACGGAGTGGAGTTTTTGTTCTTTCAAAGTCTGTAAAGAACTGTATTGGAATTTTGAAGTGAATTATGTTAAATCTGCAGATTGCATCAAACATACACATACACACACAGACAGTCTTCCCATGTTCAAGATAGAAAAAAATTTATCCAAGTGTATTTAATTCATATGGGGCATTACCTCTCATTTCTCTCCATATTATCCCACTTTCCTGAACTTTGCAAATTGGACATGATAGCCTAGGAACCCCAAATATTTGTTGGCCTCCAACTCTTTAGTACTGGAATTAGAAGGGCAGACCATCATACCTGGTTCACTTTTTACAAAAGCATTGCTTCAGGAAGCATGGTGGTATATGCCTGTAATCCTAGCCTTTGGAGAGGCAGAGGCAGGCAGATCTCTATGAGTTCAAGGCCAGCCTGGTCTACAAAGTGAGTCTTGGATAGTCAAGGCTATACACACACACACACACACACACACACACACACACACAAAGCATTATTTCTAGGACTTAAACTCAGGAAATCATGTTCATGAGTCAAGTGCTTGACCAACTGAGTTCTTGCCACAGCCTGAAGGCAGACTCTTTGCTTGCTATTTTCTACTCCCATACTTCTTAAATTTTTTCCTAAGCATCCCGTTTTTCACTTCAGAAATTGTGCATGGTGCCAGGTATATAAGTATAAAAAATAGGCATAGAAATCAAACATTTACTGATAATAACTCATAAAGAATTATATTTTTAAAACAATTCTTTGATATACATATAACTTTACCATTTATTAAAGGTGAATTGAATTCTATGCATCTATTTTTATGTAAAAATTAAAACAGCTGGCTATTTAATCCTGCTTGCTCTTGGGAATGTTTCCCTCCTTGTCCATACCTCCTTGGTGTGAGAACTTTGGCCTTGTCTTATTGTATTTTCTTTTGTCATGTTTGGTTGTTGTCTTTTGGAAGCCTTCTTCCTTCTCCTCCCCCTCCTCCTTCTTTGAAGGGAGACAGAGAGAGAGAGTAGATTCTGGGGTAAGGGAGCTGCTGAGAAGAATGAAGGAAGTGGAAAGTGAGGTTGAGATGTATTGTTAGCAAAAGGAATCTATTTTTAATTAAAGATAACAAATAATAAAAGGGTACTTTAATTGGCACAGGAAGATCCAAGTGACAAGGAAAGTAATGAGGAGAGAAACCAATTACATCACTTTTCTTGGGAATGAAAAAGTTCTCAGTATGTGAAACTTTGAAACTTTGGTTATAAAGGACTTATTATAAAATTTTTATTTATTTGTCTATAATATTCTCTGTGTGTGTGGGGGGGTATGTGTGTGTTAAAGTGCCTACCATAATGTACATGTGGAGGTCAGAGGAGAAGTTTCAGGAGCCACTTCTCTCCTTCCATCATGAGTGTCCTATGGATTGAACTCAGGTTATCAAGCTTGATGTCACGCCCCCTTTTTCCACTAAACTTCTCTCAAGCCCTAACTTTGAATTGCAAAGATAAGACTTATCGCTCACCTTATTAGTGAAAGTTCAAGCCAACATCATATGAGGACATGTTCTTCTTATGAGAAACACAGAAAAAAGAGAGAGGGAGGGAGGGAGAGAGATGAGAGAGTTTATTTTATCAGAAATGTGCTCATCATAGTAAAGGCTGTAAATCATAGTAAAGGCTGTAACCAGAATTTGCTTAGCACTTCTGTTCACCATTTTGGGAAGCACTTTAGATTAATATCCTCATTTAATCTTCACAACCAAACTCATAAGTAAGTATAAATATTTTCCTCATTTTTCATGATTAGAAAAGAAATAAAAAGCTTACAGTGCTTTTATAGTTGCCAGTGACAACCCTGATGAGTGGAAGAACCTCGAACTAAACCTGAACAGCTGGATTCCAGCACCTGCAATCTCCAGCCCTTCAGAAGATTCAACACTACTTCAATGCTAAAAGGACAGTCCAAGAAAAAGACTGGCCTTGTTTTACAGGGATTAGAAATATGTTCCATCAAGGAGAAACAGGATGTTGAATTTCTGAACTTTCAACAATGAGAGACTGTTCTAGAAAACAGTCATTCCCTATACTCAGTAGGAATTCTCAAGAGAATGCAAGCTCTGCATAACTGGTCTAATCCTTAATACACCCTTGCTCCATGTTGCTAATTTTTAGCTTATTTCTCCAGTATGCTCTAAATTAAGACATACAAAATTAACATTAAGAACACACTAGAAAGGCAACTTATTTTACTTTACAAGAAAGCTTATGATTTATCATAAATCCCCATGCCTCTTGAATAAATGCTAGTATACCATATGCCCCCTCCAGTTCATGTTTGAGTGTAAGTTATAAAAAGTCCATAATCCAAAACACTTTATGCATTTTTATGATCACAGAAGGCTGCCTTGCCTTCCATTCATGATTAATTTCTTTTGAAGGCTCCCTCTAGATCTTAGAAAATAATTAAAACTAATGAACAATCTGAAATGACAGTAATGGAAGGAGCATATTGTTTCCTGTCGAGATTCCAAATCTGATCAAAGGGAAGACTCACTGAGATGCTATGACATTGATGTTTGTGCTTGCCTTCCTGGCCACCCACTGAGAGCTTTAAGGAAGAATCATAGAGTAACGTTTTTAAGTTATTATTATTATTAGCACTTTATAGGATAGACTTTGCAAAATAAATACAATTAGTCAGAATAACCGCCACTTCTACAACAGAGATGGCTGCTAAGCTGTGCAAGGTTGTGTGTGTACCTGTTTTGTTTTCTCCAGTATTACAAGTGAAATAATGTTTTCATTAAGTCAGGATGCCTTCTCACACTCATCATCTAAAGCTATAGGACTGTTGCAGTGGGGGTCTGGGGGCGGGGTAAAGGCATTCACAAAGGACTGTGTTGTCACGTCTCCCATATTTGATGCTGTGTTTTTAACAGATACTGCAGAAAATGCTTTACTCAGATAATTCTGCAGTCAAAGCAAAGAAGAAACACTTGGCTTCAGCTTCAACAGTTGTTTGGGCAGTATGAAGGCTGCATTGTGCGATATGTTTCCAGAATAGTTAACAGGGAAGTGGGGTTTTAAATAAACTGACTATTCAGTCATCCATATTTTGCATTTTTTGGTGGTTTTATATACGTAAACTGCTTGACTTAGGTTTTTTGTTTGTTTTTTGGTTTGGGTTTGTGGTTGTTGGACTTGACTCTCAACTTCATTTGATTAGGCCAGCCAAGCCATTAATACATTGCAGCTAATCAAAATAGAATTTATCTTTTTTAAAAAAAATCTTCTTCAAATTAAAAAGAGTAAATCATATGCGTTGAAGATACAGCCAAAATGAATTATCTTTTCTCACTGGCCACATATGAGAGTGAGAAGAACATGGGTTTGTCTGTGTATATCTCTATGTGTGTCTATGTCTGTGTGTGAAGAGAGAAGTGAGTCATTTTTAATTGCTCTTATATTTGGATCCTTTCATGGTAATGTGAGTTTCTTCCCTATTTCAATTCTACCTTTTTGTGTTTATTGACTCCAAGTGGAAAAAAAACCCAAGATGGTCTACACGGACTTGTTTATTGATTGGTGGAAGTTTTGGGGAGTTATTGTTCAATCATCCAAGTTTGCTCCAGTTGCTCACTAATGATTGAAAGCCTAACTTTAGCACCAGAACCCCAAGTTAGAAAGCAGCTAAGATTACATTTGCAATCACCCTTGGTCCCAGACAAGGGAATGAAGTCCTGTCTCCTAAATGCCCATGGTATCACCTTCTTCTGTCTATTGTAGAGGATTAAGATTTCAATAAAGTACAAGGTCAGCTTCTCCATCTCTACTCCATCTCTACTCCATGAGGACAGAACCTGCTCTCAAAGAGAATCTCCTACCTAGAACATGAGAGATGGCTTTCTTTTAATTTTCTGATTCAATGTGGGATAAAATATTATGGATAATTCAGTACCATCGACTGGGGATATGACACAATTCCCATGCTTTGATATTGGGCTTACCTTGGTAGTTTCTTTTGGCTGTTGGAAAGTTCTTTTATTTATTTTTTATTTGTTTTTCTTAATTACACTTCATTCACTTTGTATCCCGCCATAAACCCCTCCCTCTGCCTCTCCCAATCCCACCTTCCCTTCCCCTTCTCTACACATGCCCCTCCCCAAGTCTACTGATACGGGAGGTCTTCCTCTCCTTCTTTCTGATCCTAGTTTATTAGCTCTCATCAGCAATGGCTGCATGGTCTTCCTCTGTGGCCTGATAAGGCTGCTCCTCCATCCAGGTGAGGTAATCAAAGAGCAGGCCAATCAGCTCATGTCAGAGGCAGTCCCTGTTCCCATTACTACGGACCCCACTGGGACACTGAAATGCCATGGGCTACATCTGTGCAGGGGTTCTAGGTTTTCTCTTTGCATGGTACTTTGTTGGAGTATTAGTCTCAGAAAAGACCCCTGTGCTCAGATTTTTTGGTTCTGTTGCTCTCCTTGTGGAGCTCCTGTCCTCTCCTTATCTTACAATTTCCCTATCTTGCTATTAGTCTCTTTCGTGAGATTCCATGCTCTCTGCCCAACAGTTGGCCATAAGTCGCAGCATCTGTTTTGATATTCTGCATGACTGAGCCTTTCAGAGGTCCTCTGTGACAGGCTCCTAACTTGTTTCCTGTTTTCTTCTTCTTCTGATATCCATCTGCTTTGCCTTTCTGGATGGGGATTGAGCATTTTAGCCAGAGTCCTCCCTCTTGATTAGTTTCTTTAGGTGTACAGATTTTAGTAGGTTTATCCTATATTATATATCTATATGAGTGAATATATACCATGTTGTCTTTCTGCTTCTGGGATAGCTCACTCAGGATGATCCTTTGTCAGAAAGTTCTTAATGAAAACTTAAGTCTAGAAAGTTCTTACACAGTGGAGCTTACTCTACTGATCCTGGGATAATCCTCATGAGATGACCATATCTAACTTGACTTGTGGTAAATCTTGATTGTCAGCTTAATTGAATTGAGAAGCACTTAGGACATTAATAAATAAAACACTGAGAGGATTGAGAAGCATGAATTAGAGCTTTCCACTACCAAACCCAGCCTGGATGAGCCAAGAGAAATAATACATGCATTATTTTATGCCATTGGGTATTGTGTGAGTGTGTTTTCAACAGTGTAGATCCATTTTAGGAAGAAATATGCTGACTGAAGCCAATAGTGCATCAACTTATTTAATTGAAAACACTCCAACACATTTATAAAATATTTGTCACCAAATTCATCATGATTTTCGTTTCTTTCAAACTAGATTACCTAGTGTTCCTAACTCCAAAATTCCATTTTTACACTTTCCTATCATGATTCACTTGACTTTAGAGTTTCATAATTTATTTTTCTGAAAACACCATAGATAACTCCAGAGGGTTGAAGCAAGATATTTTACCTTGCCAGTGCAAATTCTCTTTGGAATTTCTTCAAAACTCATTTGCTGTCCAAGGGCACTGCATGTTGTCTGCATAGTCACAGAGGGTGAAATCCATTTCCAGGTGTCCCACGCAGTGGGACGCCTGTAAGGTTACAGAAGCAAAGGATTAGAGTTTATAAGAATGAAGAAACTGCTGACTTCTGAATGTTTCTAAACTGAAGATATTTTCCTCCAAGAAAGAAACAGAAGGGGCCTGACATAGACACTTACGCATAAATGTGGACTTACTTCAAAACCAATTCTTTGTAGAAATCCATCTGTTGTTAAGGCTCACATGAAAGAAATGGAAACATTGTAGACTTCTAAATTGAAAATCAAGATGTTTTTAGTCTCTTGGTCCAGATGTATTCATTTTCCAAATGGCTCCTACAATTTAAGATCAGACTACAGTCTGCAGTCAACTAAAGACTGCAGGAAGGGAGGTTGAGCGTTGTTTTGCTATAATCTGATTTCAAGGCTGACCCTTTGTAGTTTACTGCCCATGTCTTTGAAGAGACAGGATGTAGAAATTGTTATTTTTTTCTTTTTTTTTCCAGAGCTGAGGACCGAACCCAGGGCCTCAAGCGCTCTACCACTGAGCTAAATCCCCAACCCCGGATGTAGAAATTGTTAACTGCACTAAATTGAGAGCCAGCCTACCTGGGCTCAAACCTTGGATCTACTCTGTATTAGCTGTGTTAAAGCATGGGTCATCCCCTAGAGGTTATTGTGCTTAAACCACAGTCCTCAGTGTAGATATGTGATGTGGTAAGATGTTGAAGAGGTGGGGCTTAATAGAAAGTAATTAAGCTGTGTGAGTAATAATACTGATCTCTTTGAGTAGGCTGGACCTCCCTGGCATTAAACTTGCAAGAGTAGATTGCTATAAAGGGTAGTTTGCAATGCTTGCAGAGTAGATTGTTGTATTGGGAGGCTACCTTACATTCATGATTGGACTCTTCTGTACAAAACCATTTTCTTTGTGCAAAGACATTTCCTTTCCTACGTTTTCTACAACATTTTAATGCATCCTAGGGAGCCCTCACAATGGTGCCAATGCTCTTTAGATCTTCCAACACTAGAATAGTGAGCTAAATATACCTCTTTATGAAGTACAGAATCTTGGGTGTTTGTTATAACCAAGCTATATAGACTAAGACCAAAGGAAATCTCTGGCAAGTTACACAATCTTTATTTGCATGAATTTGTGACAATTATTAAATTAGTTGATGGCTTACAAACTAACTTTAGATTATAGCTAAATCATGTAAACTGTTCACAACAGTGATAGAGCACAGTAAGTAATAATGCTATTATTATTCTTGTCATTATGGTTATTGCTTATATTTAGGTGCCAAACCCTGACTTCTGCAAAACCATTTTTTTCACCATTTGGCTTATTAATATCATGTGTCAGCCTTCAACTTCCAGCCTTAATAATCAAATACATTGTCATTCCTGGCTACACTGATGATTGATGGAGGTTGGGGCATGTGGTTCAGGTTAACCAATGAAGTGAAATCTTTAGATTTGATAATTGTTTCAGAGAGTTTTACTTTTCCTTCCACTGTGCATCACCACACAAGGAAATAGGCTGTGGCCATTAAAAAAAAAAAAAAGGGAAGCCAAGATTTAGAGTGAAGATTCAAATCATCATATTTAAAACCATAGTTCAGGAGCTAGAGAATCAGAAGTTAAGAAAGCTTACTGCCCAGTCAAATTGGGTGTTCACAACACTTGTAACTCAAGCTCCAGGATATCCAATGCCCTCTGTGGGCACCTGCATGCAAGGGCACCCTGCTACAAACACCTAATTAAAAACAAGATTTTAAAACCATACTTTAAACTCATATGCTACCAAATTGTGTGTGTGTGTGTGTGTGTGTGTGTGTGTGTGTTGTCTTTGGATATTTACTGCTTTGCTTGAACTAGTCCAAGTTGCATTTAACATAGTTCTTATTTAGTCTTATAGAAATTTTTATTGAAACTTCAATACATGCCTTGAAATTTTTAATGGAAAGTTAGATTCTTTTAGGTCAAACATGAAAGAGCAAACATTAATTAATCAAAAATAGTGATTTCACTCAGCTGGAACACAGCAACAGTTATCATAGAGGATTTTTCACTTTTATTTTGTGGGGATTAAGAGATATGACAGCTTACAGTAAAAAATTATCACCTTGTTTTTCTGCCCTTCGTTATGCATCAGACCAAGGTGAATCCCAGCATTTATGAAATATAAAAATAGCAAATAAAAGAAAGCAGCTTTGATTTTTTTCCCTCTTGTAAGATTTATTCTGACAGCTAGCAACTCAAAGGAATGGATAATGGAAATCTCTTGTCACAATAGCTTAGTTTCTTTGGACTGTCAAGATACAAGCTGTAACAAAAGTATCATCCCTCTGAGATGGAGCCAGTCACAGTTTTTCCTTTGCAGCACAGCTCTAGTGATTCGTCTAGGCTGTGCACGTGTAAAATAAAGTGAACAAATCAAAACTTAGCCACAGCATTGACTTTTGTAGGTGCCTTGTGTAGTGACAGACCTGTTAAGATCAGAGTCCATATTTGCCTACAGCCACAGACAGAAACAGATGGGCAGCTGTCATGAGTGAACATTACCATTGAAACAGGAAGAAGTCAAAGTGTGGCAGTATTCACAGGCTTACTCCTGATAGCTCCTGAAGCCAGCGTCGACTGCCTCTCCATGATTTGTTATGTATAATAATAAATTTGCTTTTATTTCTTGAGACAGAGCTTGGAGGTATCAACTGTGCCATGCAATCATCTTGGAAAACAGCATTCGCCAATCATTAAAAGCGAAAAAACTTAGACAAAATTAACTCTTATTCTCCTTTCAATTTCTGAAGATGACAGACTTTTGGAATCTGTGACCTCTGTTTACAGGGACCCCAGCAGCGTTTTTATTAGTTAGTTTGTTTGTTTAATGGTGGTCTGAGAAAGATATTCTTCAAAGCTCTGGTGGGGAATGAGAACAAAGGAATTGTAAATTTTGTCCAGGGAATTCTAAGCTGAACAGCATGAGAAGTCAAGAACACAGGTTACATGAAGAAGAAGAACAAGAAGAAGTCTCACCAGAAACAGCCTTAGCTTTCACAGAGTTATAGAAGTTAGCAGACAGATATTTGACATATCTAATTAATAAGATATGGTACCTAATAGGAAAGGGAAAAACCTGAAAGACGGGTGGGGAATCTAGATTAAAAATATATTAAAAACAAAGAAAAATAAATAATTCAAGGATTCAAAGCACAGTCTAGGTAAGAATCTTTGAATCTGAAGTTTGTTCAAAACTAAAAACTGAAAGCAAAGTAAAAAGGCAAAAGAAAAGAACAGTGGAACAGTTACAAGGGGTAATAGTTCTAGCTGCCGGTGGGATGCCAGGAAGGGGAGAATAGAAAGAAGTAATATTAGAATAATGGCCACAAACGTCTCCAAACTACTAGAAAAAATAACAACAGATTTCAGAAAGATGAGAAAAGAGCAAACAGGATAAATACCAAATATAGAAACAAAATAAAAGAAGCAAACAGGCATGTCATACTTTTACTGCAGAAAACCAGAGAAAATCCTAAAACATTTTCTTGAAGTCAAAAGAATAAGATGCCTTACTTAAAGAGGCAAATTAGTAAGAATAACAAGATTGGCTCTAATGAGAAAATATGCTAGAAGAGCACGGCATGAAATATGTAGAGTAGCAAAAGGAAAAACGTTCTACCAACCTACAATTTTATACCCAGCAAAATTACCTTTCAAAAATAAAGCTGGTATTAAATGCTTCCTCAGATAAACAAAAGCAGAAAACTCCCTATCAGGAGGAATGTTCTTCAAGAAGGAATACAAAAATTATTACTTAAGACAAGAAGACAGGAATACACCAAAGCTTGTGTGTGTATAAAAAAACACTTTGGAGAGTAATGAAGGTAAAAGTCTTTTTCCTCTTAAATTATATAAAGTTAAACTGTTAAAAATAAACAATTGGAAATTGCTAATTATTTTCTAATTAGAAATTAGAATTGTTACATTATTTTCTGCTTATATACCTAAAAAAAGTACAATAAAAAAAATCACTATCTTATAAATATGTCTGCAGTCCATCAAAAAAAAAAATCAAGACATGGTAAGACTCATATGTCAGCATTTATACCGGAAGAAATTGTGTCATTTTCCACAACCTGGATGAACCTGAGCATATACTAAATGAAATAAGCCATATATAGAAAAATATGGAATATGAAGTAGTGGAAATATAAAAGAGTAAAATATTAATAAGAGGAAAATGGCTAAAATACATAGAAAGAGAAAACAAAATAGGAGTTCTGTTAAATGAATAGATAATAGCTGTCCTTAACACCAGGGGAAAAAACTGGAAAATTATGTGATATGGTGGAGAGGACAGTCTATGTCACCATAATAAACATTTATACACATATTACAGAGAGAGATGTAGATATAGACATATATTTATTGTTATATAATTAAATTGTCTTGTTATATACCTTAAGTGTAGTCAACACATTTTCTCTTTAAGAAGAAAATAGTACTAATCATTATTGGCAATTATAGCATTGAGATACTTGAAACTCAATAATAACAGTACCACATGAAATGGGAGGATCTAATTGATGGTATTCTGTTCTAAGTTGTCTCCAGTACATTTGCTTGAAGATGGACTTGAATGAAAACTGTGCATTGCATAGCAAATACAGAGCTTCCCTTTGTGAAAGAAAATTTTTCTAAGTATACAGCAATAAAAATGTAGTCAATGCTACTAAACTCACATATAAAATAGTTAAAATTATGGTCTTTATATTATCCATATCACATTTTTTAAAAATGCATAAGAACTCTAGATCAACGGCTAAGAAAAACTTTTAAGGTAGTAAATTTATTTGATGAGAGAGAAAAACGGAGTTCTGAAATGTTCAAAATCAGAAAAGATAGAAAATGAAGGACAAAATTAACATAAAACAGAATTATAATTTTATCATTAATTACATTAAGTGTGAATGACCTAAATTGACCAAGATAGAAGAGATTGTCTATAAGGAATAGAAAATAAAACCAACATAAGACCCACATATATTGCTCATAAGATACCTATTTTAACTTAAATGAGTTGCCAATGAAAGTATGGATCAAGACATACTAACACTTATTAAAAAGAAGTTAAGATAGTTGTATTGGTTTCAAAGAAGGAAGATTACAGAAAGAAAGTTTATGAAAGGTGGAGTGGCATCATGTAATGACAGAGGATTCAGTACTCTGAGAAAACACAATTCATTTTTGACCTATTCCTAACATAAGTCTACAATGTTAGGTAACATTATTTTCATGTTTGGTTAGCTGTATCAAGGAAATTCAAAGTTAAAGGAAATTCTGGGCTGCATAGTGAACATGTTTAAATAAATAGGTATCTATCAAAATACATAAGACTTAGGTTGGAGGAAATACACAAGTTCGTTATGATAGATGGAAACTTCAACACTCCTCTGTCAATAAATCATAAATCAAACAGCAGAAAGTCAGTACTGACACATGACTGAGTTAAGAGCATTAAAAGCTTTAGACTTATTCTAATTAAAATTTAAAGACTACCCAGTTTCAGAACATCATAATATGGATATTTGCACGCCCACATGGGGGTTTTAAATGAGGCTAGGCACTCTGTGAGCCATAAAAGGTTCCTGAAAAGAATTATGCTCATCGTTTGGGCTATGTTCTCAGACCACAGTGGGATTAAACTAGTAATGAGTAACAACTAGAAAATTCCCCAGATATTTTAAAATTAAGCAATGTGTTTTAAACAAGATATGGATACAAGAGAAGTGCTCAAGTATTCTAAACTAGGGACTGCTGCGGTGGCTTAGTGGTGCGGATCTTGCAAGGAAGCCTCCTGACCCGAGTTTGAGTATAGAAACTCATGTAGAGGTTGAGGAGAATGCCAATTCCACAGAATTGTCCTCTGACCTTCAACTGCGTGCCATGGCACACCAAGTGCTCTCCAACACACGTGATCATCATCACACCAACAATAAAATTTTATTTAAAAAAATTTTAGACAGGTTCTCACTATGTAGCCCTGGCTACTTTGGGACTCGCTGTGTAGACCAGGGTGATTTCAAAGTGAGAGGAGATCTGCTTCTTTTGCCTCCCAAGTGCTATGTATGAACCACCACACCCAGCCAAAATTTAATCTAAAAAAAATTCAGACTAAATGAACATAAATAGTATCGATTTCATGGAATGCAGTGTAGCAATACTTAGCTGGAATTAAATAACGCGTAGTGTACATATAAGAAAAGAAGAAATGCACATAACAATAATCTGAACATCTACCATAGGAGACTAGAAACTACTCTCCAACAAGAAGAATAAAGAAAACCAAATATCTCCAAAATTAGATTCGTAGGTTTATCTTCCTGTTTAGTGTCACTGTTCTTCTACAATCCCAGGCTGGGAATAACATGCAATGTTACCTGTAGTGATATGCTTCTGACTAAATTTATTCAAACCGGGGGCTATCTGCAAGACAGAAAGTTGGGCATGTTTATCTTTGACCGAGCTACAGCACACATGTACGCACACACTGCCCACGCTGCTCTGCCTAGTAGCCAGAAAACACTACTGCTTTATCTGTCACATGGCCCCTCCAAATTCTGAGATTTAGCTACTAACTCTCAAGTGCTTCTTGTTTCCATACTCTGCCCAGGGGTTCGACCTTGTTAAAGGTTTGATATGCTTTTCTTACTTATTTACTTTGATATGCAAATGGTAAATCAGATGTTCACTTGTAGAAACATCTCACAGTCGTTCTTTTTATAGGTAAATCAACTCAGAAAATTGGCTTTCAAATCGGAGGCCCATCTGTTTGGCTTAAATAGTAATCATAGAAAAGCTAGTGGTGTTAATTAGCAAATCTGCCTCAATAAGAGGAGCAAAAATGATTTTCATTAAAACAGCCCATTCCCTGAGATTTCTGCTCACTTTGCAGGCAAATAATTTTAGAGTTCCTCTAACTGTCAAAGTTCTTTGTTTTTAATTATTAACAGTAGAGATTTAAATTAGAGATAACAAATTATTCCTTGCTGGCTGGAGTGATAATTGTTAAGATGTGTTAGTAAGTTTACTTTGTTTTTGAAATCATGAACCACTCTGCTGTCAAGTTTGCCTTCTAATAAACCCGCTCTGCTTGATAATTGTACAATTTAGTAAGTACATAAAATTGCAAGAAATCTAATCTGCAGGCTTTAATAACAGTAACCTCCATTTATCAATTAGTGCCTACATATAAGGTGCTGTTTTAATGCTTATATTAACTCATAATTTTCAGAGCAGTGTTACTAGAAGAGGTAAGCATGGTTGTCTCAATTTAATTAGATGGACAAATAAAATTTGAAACATTATTAGGTTCCCTGCCTAAGACAATAAGCCCACTCAAATAAGATGTCCACGACTCCAGAAACCATACTGTTCTGAGTGTAATAATACCATCAGAGCTTCAGATTTGATGAACAAATATTTTCTAAATGCTTGTACATCAGGCCCCAATCTTTCTAATACTACGACCCTGTAATAAAGTTCCCCATGTTGTAGTGACCCCCACAACCATAAGATTATTTTTGTTGTTACTTCATAACTGTAATTTTGCTACTATTATGAATAATTATGTACATATCTGATAGGCAAGATATCTGATATGCTACTGCCAAAGGGGTCTCCACCCACAGACTGAGAACTGCTGCTCTAGATATAAGTTGTTTTGCATATGGAACAAAAATTGGGGAGTATTCAATATGAGAAAGGGCAAAGAAGTTAAAAATTTATTTGTGTTGGACAGAATTTATACTGCACCTCCAGAAATGAAACTATACTGCTGTCCTCCTTTGACAAGCCTCAGTCCATTATTTAAGCGACAGGAGTTCCTTCATAGACATAGTGTCTCCTTATGGACAAGTCCCCATCACCAACGAACAGGACAATTTATATTATGAAACTGTAGAACTAATTTGGAGATTCTCAGTCTCTGAGGGAAAAAAAAAAAAACATTTCATCACTAAATTGGAATCATTGCTGGGGTTTTGCAATTTCCAGAAAAATCTAAATTAATGGATAAAATTTTCATGATTTTAAGCTTTTCTTTGCCAACATTTTTCAGCTTTTTGCACCTGCTGTTGCTTGTCTGCTGGTGAGTGCTAGCTGGTAACAAACAAAATGACTGAGCAGCAAGCAAAAGTTAAGGCAGACAGCCAATCAGTGAGTTCAATGCTGTGACTTTCCATAGAAGTGGTTCTGTGTTTATAATTTTATACTGTGACATAGAATAGAGCCAATATATGCCTAAAATCTCTCCTAGAATTAACTGTTTCAATATTTTTATTAAATTTATTTATTCATTTTACATCCTGATTGCAGCCACCTCCCTCCTTTTCCCCCATCCTACCTTCCTCCCCTCTTCCCCTTTGCAATCCTCCTCTTTTTCTCAGAAAAGGGAAGACCCCTACCAACCCACCCTGGCACATCAAGTCACATCACAACTAAGTGCATCTTCTTCCATTGAGGCCAGCCAAGGCAGCCTAGCTAGGGGGAAATGATCTAAAATCAGGCAACAGAGACCATGTGAGAGATAAGTCTCCATCCTACTTGCTAGGGCACCCACATGAACACCAAGCTGCCCGTATCAGTTACATATGTGTCTGGGGTCTAAGTCCAGTCCATGCATGCTCTTAGGTTGGCGCTTCAGTCTTTTTAAGCCCCTATGAGCCTAGGTTAGTTGATGCTCTTCATCTCCTTGAGGGGTTCTCATTCCCTCTAGGTTCTTCTATCCTTCTCCCTGTTCTTCCACAGGACTTCCCAAGCTATGCCTAATGTTGGGCTGTGAGTCTCAGCATATGTTTTGATCTGCTGCTGTGTGGAGCCTCTCAGAGGATAGTTATGCTAGGCTTCTGTTTGCAAACATAGCAGAGTATCATTAGTAGTGTCAGCAGTTGGCTATCACCCATGGGGTTGGTTCTCAGGTTGGAGCAATCATTGTTTCGCCATTCCTTCAATCTTTGCTCCATCTTTATCCGTGAACATCTTGTAGGCAGGGTACATTCTGGGTCAAAGATTCTGTGGATGGGTTAGTGTCCCCCTCCCTCCACTAGACATATAGTACAGGGTAACCATACTACAATGTACACACCCAAAGAAGCTAAGTAATAACAAGAGCCCAAGGGAAGGATGCTTGAATCCCACTCAGAACGGGAAATAGAATAAACATCAGAAGTAGATGAAGTAAGGAAACTAAGTGGGAGAGACTGTGGAGAGGGTCATGAGGATAGGAATTGTATGTGGTGAGAGTTGGGGTAGGAAGTGAGAGGGCTGGAAGAGAAAAGGGAATTTGATAGGGGAGCACATCTCTTGGACAAGCTGGAGACCTGCAACAGGGCGGGTTCCTGGGAGGACATGGGGTGACTCTAGCTGAGACTTGTAGCAATGGGGAATATGGAGACTAAAGTGGCCACCTCCTACTGGCTTGCTCAGACTACTTTCTTATAGCACTGAGGACCACCAGCCTAGGGATGATCTGGTCACCCCCACATCAGTCATCAATCAAGAAAATGCACCACAGGCTTGCCAATAGGCCATCCAATTGGAATATTTCCTGAATCAAGATTTTTTTTAAACTGAAATTACTGTATCTTATGTCATTGGCATAAAAGTAGCCAATACATCTCCAATGGAATTTAATATTTGCCAAATAACTACTGAGTCTTTATGTTATTCCCCATTCTGAGAAATATTCTTCCTTAGACATAAGCTCCTGCTGACAGCCAGACTTGACTTCCTGAGCTTGTAACACAAACCATAAAGTTTTTTCACTAACAGAAAAATTATTTAATGATGATCCCAGTCATGACCTCCAACTTTAAGTTAGCCACTGGTTAAGTGAGGGAGGCCTCCATACTGAAAACACTCTAGGAAATGAGCTCTTAATTACTCAGTCCAGTAGACTCACTAGGTTCCTATGGTTTTTGTAATTTGCAGATCATTTGGTATTATGGTCTAGTCTTTTTATTATGTTTTGCCTTCCCTTAATTTCCAACCTACTGATTATGTTTTTTTTTTCTACTTTTAAGACCATTAGTTTGTCACTGTCTCCTTTTCCTTTATGGTCCCTTCATGGGGAATTATATGATCATTCTTGTCTCACCTCTCTGGCTCTTCTTATGTGGTCTTATCCAGTGTACATCCTATATATTTCTGTCCTCTATGCCCCGTATTCTAGTGATTCCAAGAAACACAAATCTGAAACCCAAGTATCACCTTTGAGCTCCAAGCCAATTTTTCTATTTCTTTCTCTGGATGTCTCTAGTAAGATGTCCCAAAGTAAACACGTTCTTTTTTTTTTTTTTTTCTAATTTGTATTTTTTTCTTTTTTAAAAAATTTTGACATTTTTATTTCATATTAATCACAGGTTACATACTTTGTATCCCAGCCGTAGCCCCCTCCCCCATTCCTCCCTCTCCTCCCTTCCCTCCCTCATCTCCTCCCTGCCCCTTTCCAAGTCCACTGATAGGGGAGGACCTCCTCCCCTTCCATCTAACTCTAGCTTATCAGGTCTCTTCAGGAATGGCTGCAATGTCCTCTTCTGTGGCCTAGCAAGGCTGCTTCTCCCCCGGGGGGGCGGGGAGGTCGAAGAGCCAGCCATTGAGTTCATGTCCAAAATAGTCCCTGTTCCCCTTACCAGTGTACCCATTTGGGTATTGAGCTACCATTTGCTACATACAAGCAGGGGTTCTAGGTTATCTCCATACATGGTCCTTGGTTGGAGAGACAGTCTCATAAAAGACCCCTGTGCCCTGATATATTTGGTCCTTACAGAGCTCCTGTCCTCTCCAGGTCATACTAACTCCCCCTTCTTTCATGAGTCCCTGCACTCTGCCAAAGGGTTGATTATGTTTCTTAATATTTGCTTTGATACCCTGCTAGGTAGAGCCTTTCCGAGGCCCTCTGTGGTAGGCTCTTGTCCTGTTACTTGTTTTCTCCTACATCCAATGTCCCGATCATCCTGAGTGAGGTATCCCAAAAGCAGAAAGACGCACATGGCATATACTCACTTATAAAGAGCTATAAGATAGGAAAACATGCTGAAATCTATACACCTAAAGAAGATAGACAAGAAAGAGGACCTGGGGTAAGAGGATTAATCCTCACTTAGAAAGTAAACAGGTTCTTAATTGAATATGTCTCAGCAACTTCCCTCCTGTCTTAGTTACTTTTGTATTCTTTTAAAGATACCCATGATCAAGGTATCTTATAGAAGAAAGTGGTTTTTTGGTCTTACAGATTTAGAGGATCAGTTTATGACCATCATGGCCTAGAACATGGCAGTAGGAAGACAGGCATGAGAGGTTATATTCATATCCAAACGTAAGAGACAGAGAAAAATATCTGGAAAGGGTGTAAGTTTTTAAAACCTCAAAGCCTGTTCCCAGTTCACACCTCCTCCAAGGCCACACCTCCTAATCCTCCCCAAACATTCTACCAACTGTCACCAAGTATTAAATATATGAACTTATGGGGGCCATTCTCCTTCAAACTACCACACCTACCTTTATTTAAACTCTTCTTCCTCTTGTGTGTTTATTGATGGTAATTTTAAGTTAATAATGATGTTATCAATAAATATTAAAAAGAAGACAGAGAAGGAAGATGCTAATAATTATATAAACAGGCAGTTGTAAGTGCTTTATATATGCTAAATCATCTAGTTCTTATATCACTTTTGTTTTGGGGATACGGTTACTGTAGTACTCTTTCATATAAATTATAGAGTCAAAGAAAGCTTGAATACCTTGCCCAAAATTATTTGTGAGGATTCAAACTTGTGGTTCTCAATTTAACTAGTTTACTATTTCTCTCTTAAAAAAAAATAATGGTACTACTACCCATCTAGCTAGCTGCAAAGGAGTGTAGATAATTAACTCTTCCTTATTATCCAATTAGCCACCAATATAAACCATTGTATTCTTAGGAAGAATGTCTTGAAGGAGGGGAAAAGAGGTCTTCTATTGTGTTAAAGTTACGCAACATGGAAAATGAAAAGCATTTAGTTCTCGTACCTCATGCTGAGATTTCTAATCCTATTTCTTAATGCCATAAAACTTTTGTTCTGTACTAGAATAACCCAAATGGCATGTGGTTTAGGACACAACTGAATTCACTAAACCTAGGGTAAGATACACTAGTCTCATACTAAGGAACATTTTTTTTTCTTTTGAAGACATAATGCTGAACAGAGAATGGAACCCTGTGGAGCATTAAATTCAATTTCAAGTAGGCTCAGGATCATGATGCAGATAGTTTTGCCTTCTAACAAATACTCTTGGACATGTATAATGAATTCCACTGTGAAAATACTAAAGCTAGGTTTCTTCTTTAGAAGTGAATACTGATAAACACCTTCAGTAAAGTGGCTGGATACAAAATCAACTCAAAAAAATCAGAAGCCCTCCTATACACCAAAGTCAAAAGGGCCGAAAAGGAAATTAGGAAAACAACACCCTTCACAATAGCCACTAATAACA
>CM053761.1:34842539-34871740 GCA_028658305.1 Pachyuromys duprasi
AGGAGGTCCTCCCCTGATGGTGGACTTGGAGGGGGCGGGGAAGAGGGAGATGAGGGAGGAAGTGGGAGGGTAGGAGGGAATGGGGGAGGGGGCTACGCCTGGGATTCAAAGTACCTAACCTGTGGTTGAGATAAACATAAATAAATTTATAAAAATAAAAAAAGAAGTGAATAGTATTTGATGTTGTCTATATTTTGTCAAGACTGAATATTAACAAGCATGTTATAGATAGGATTTTAGTAAATAAATATTACAGCTATTCAGACAGAACAGAGTTTGTTTAAAATGTATTAATTTGGCGGTGACTATTTTATGAAGATGTCCCTAATATTTAAAGACCATAAACCAACATGACTGTTTTCTATTATGTATTGGACAAGTTTGTGTTCAAGAAACAGTTGTATTGTACCAGACATGAAGGTGAACACTAAAAATTTAGCTGAGTGGGACATGACCTAGACAATGGTTAAACTGACAATGTATACAAAGGAATCAAATACATCAAATTAACTATAGATAAAAGTATATTATTTAAAATATAAACTATGCACAATATGATATAAAATATAGCTCAAAATGTCCCTAAAGACTTTCAATAAAGTTACACAAATGTAGCCCCAAAGGTGAAGAAAAAGTCAGAGGTACCAATCCCATGCATCCTTACTTTGCCTTCTCTCTAGCAAGAGGAACATGTGCCTTCCTTCTGTTGTATCTCTTCCCATGTTCAGCCTAGTTAATCCATCAACAAGACAAAATACATTTGTGTATGGAGGGAGGTGTTTGCTATCTTAGGACACTTGTGCTTGCACGGACATATACATGTGTGGACACAGGCATGTGGCAGCCAGAAGTCAGTGGTATATGACTGGTTATCTTGCTTGCCTTTCTCGATCACTCTCCACGTTTTTAGGCGGGTTCTTTAACTGAGCCTGGAGCTTGCCAGTTTAGCTAGACTGCCTGACCACATGCCCCAAGGATCCTCCCCAGTTCTGTGATTATAAGTGTCCATACCATGACATCCTGCTTTTGAAAACCAAAGTAGGTTGTGGAGGATTGAACGCAGGTCCTCATGTTAACAGTGCAAGCAATTTACTAACTGAGCCATCTATTCCATCTTCAGAATGCATTGCCAAGCAAAACATAAACACATACCAAAATCTGAGACAAAAAGCTCAGACTTTGAGGGCTTTGTGAAGCTGAATAGCAATTTTCTCTGAATACTCACTTTATCTGCTCTTGCTCCATGGAAACTCCTTATCTATAGTGTGAAAGATGGGTGTGGAAAGTCTACCTATTCAGACTTCATGAGCTGAAAACAAGCTGTCTCTCACACAAGTAATGTCTGTGGAATGAAATCTGTTGTTCTGACTTTGGTTATATACTTGTGTCTGAGCAAGTCATCATTTTGAGGCTGATGAGTAGAGTAAAACTTGTTTTCCTTTACTCTGTGCCCGGTGAAGTTACATTGGAAGGAGAGCAAGGATGCTATGATTAACAGCCCACAAAACTACATACACAGGTAGATGCATTTTCCAAAAGACAGGAAGAAATACAACCAGTAGCAAGATTGGAATACAAGCAAAATTCTACCACAGCATCAGTTTATATTAATGTTCTGCAACTGGATTCTGGGTAGGGAGCTAACTGTAATTGGAATGGTCAGTCTGGACTCCAGCGTCATCTCCTAGAACCCATAATTTTGATTGAGCCTATATTGCTCTTAGATGGCTTTCACCATATACACTTCACCACTACTTTTCTATTTCCATTCTTGAATCATTCGTTATGATTCAAGAGAGTGGCAGACATCTGATGAACTGCAGATGGGAAGCATCCTCTGTGCTGTGGTCCTAGAACAACTAAACTAGGTACCACAATGCAGTTCATCAAATATTTAAAATGCTGCAATCAAATGAAAGGTTTATTGTTGCAAAGCACTAATGATACATCCATGCTTGTTAAAAATTGTTGTTTTATGCAAAGGCTTTGGAATGCCAGCTGCAGTGTTGTCTGGACTGTGGTTTTATATAAATTTTTATTCTTTCTTGCCTTTGATTCAGGTATTTCAATCAAAAATTTATTCTATTATAAATTCCAATGACTTTCCTCCTGCCAAGTTGGCTGACAAAAACTCAGATAGGACATGTAGAAAACAAAATATTTGTATTGGGTTTCTTAGGGACCTGGAAAAGTTGTTGATCTGGGTAAAGTCCTTTGAATTTTCCAAGTATGCAAGATACTGGCAAGCATTTATCCAGGTCAGATGATCTAAACATATAAATCTTATTAGCTAAATACAGGGGTAGTTCTTTTTCTTTATCTAAGAATGAGCTCAGTGGTATGATCACTAATGGTAAATAGTACTTATCTAGAGGATGGTATTGGGAATCAAGAAAAAACAGCACAGAATAGATATGCTACATGAGAAAGGTTAATGGAAATGGCTTTTGAAGGCCCAGTGTTTTACTCCATGCTCTGAGAGGCCTCTGTCCCTAAATGCTGTAGAGATGAAGATTCTGGAGTGTCCAACTCTCCATAGGCCTTAGTGCATTGGGAAGAAATGAGAACAGAACTCTCCATCACAGAAATTTCCTTCCTAATACTAGCAGAAATAACTTGAGGAGTGATAATGTTATAGATGCAGGGTTTCAACAATCTTACAAGAAGACAAGGTGACTAAAAACATGTTCCCATATGTGCTCAAGCAAAATAGAGGTGCCCAAGGTCTCTCCAACTCATTTGAGGAAAGGGCTTTGTTGACCAAGAGAGAGATGGCAGGGTCACCCACCAGAGTAGAAAGGGATCATTCCCTTGTAGATTTTCCCAGACTCTACCTCTAAAGAGTCTTCATGAGAATCCAACCTTCTGATTACTCAGGGTAAGACTTGTCTTTATTGGAAGGGATCAGCTAGGTATTAGAACCTCACAGTATATATCCCAAGGAAAACCAGCAGTACATCATCCCCAGAGAGAAAACACAACATAGCCCAAGAGTGACTGAGAAACAGGTAGACACTAGAGTGACTAACTCCCTGTCAAGGAGGAAAGCAAGCTCCATCTGGCAAACAGATGGAATCCTCCCTGTTAGCACAAAACATAAATTAAATCTCAGTATCCGCCAACACAAACTTGACATTGATTCGGTGGTTTGCTTTCCTCCTTATAGAAAGAAGCCATTTGTTTATGAAGTAAAACTTCATGACAAATTTTTGCTCCACATTGTGATTATAACACCTAATTTCCTAATTAAACATGCTAATTTTGAGTAGTTACCTCACATAACTACAAAGCACAGAAGTATAATTATGTAATTTAAAAAAATCGTTTGTGGAAGTTCTGTAGGAAGGGAAGCTGGCAGAGGAGACAGGTGTTTAGTGAAGATGAGTATCACTGAGGGGCCCCACTGAGTCTTATTCCACACTGAGTAACAAGTAGAATTGGGCTGTGAGCTTGGGTTTCTCAACTATTAAGTCTGAACAAAGAGAGCTTCTTTTGTGACTGGGCCATGGTGACAGAGCCACTGGGTACTGAAAGGGAAGGGAACACTTCTTTACAGACCAAGTGGATACTCCTTACTTCCTGGTTGAGACTAAAAGGAGCCAAAAAGCCTCCACATGGGCCTTCTTTGCCACTCCCCATCACCATCCACTGAAAGAGGCCCAGTGACTCCAATTTTACAAGCAGGAAGCAGTTCTCAGAGATGATAAGCCAGAAGAACAGGCTTACATGATAAAGAGCTGCTTGGGGGAAAGAATAAGGGCAGTGGAAGAAACCTTACTTATCCTGGACTTAAGAGCTTGGTGAATTGGTCTCAGATCTGATTGGTAAAGGAAAAGGGGGATTTAAAGATATCTTCCTGAAGAATTTAGATGGGGCTCCTTTAACATTTTCAAGAAGGAGGGACAAGGCTGGGCAATCCTCTGGATGTCAAGATTATGCTGTGTGCAATGCGTGGGCCTGGGACCACTAGAGGCCCACATCCATGTGTAAGGTCTACAATGATCTTTTGTTTCCTCACTTTATATGCACATCTTCAGGCAAAGAAATGAAGACATATGCAAACCTGTGCATTTAAATTCTAGATTATTTTCCCTCGAACCACTATTATCACCATTCCCTCTCAATGTCTGACATTTTGTAAGCCTTCAGATTCAAACATCTCCTCTTATTCTCCTACTTTTCACTTTCTCTGCTCACCATCTCTGTATCTATTAATTGCGGGTCTGTGGTTCTTAACCAGTAGGCCAAAGTTCAAGACAAGTTAAGACTGAAAGCTTCAGTTTATAAAAGAAAGTGATTAAAAAAATGTTGAACCTATGTCATTATGAACAAACTGAGCTATTGCCAATTTAATATACCATAATTATGTTCCCATTATTCCCTGAAACATGCCATGTAATTCTGCCATTGAATTGCCTTTTAATTATCTGAGAGCACAAAACTACCAAGGTCCACTTATGTTCTTATCGTTCAAACCTTAACTCAGTAGTGATGAATTAAGTCTCATCACATAAAGATGTCAGAAGAATTCACAGGTGACATGGGAGACAGAGACACTTTGATGGTACTGTGTCAAGATTCTGCTCCTGTTTGCCACATTTTCTGAGAGGCAGAACATAGCCAAGTCTGACATCTCCCCAGCATGTTGTCACCATAGCTGGAACTTTTTTATTTATACAGAGAACTCACAGGCACTGTGATTTATTTTTCCTGGAATGAAATATAGCAAAAAAAAAAAAACTTCTCTAACCTTCACATCACCAGCAGCACCCAGGATAACACAAAGAAACAAATAAACCACCAAAGGCCTAACAGGCATTGTTTGGCAGCTCAAGCTGACCAAAAGCAATTTTTTGAGAGAAAATAGATTTATGTCTGGAAAGTTCGTTTAGGTTCATATGGCAGATGAAGGAGCATGAAATGAGGGTTATGCAATGTAGAAGTAAATATATTTATGATACCGCCATTCTTAGCTCACAGTAGGAGATCCAGGAAGATTGACTAGATGAGCATTTTTTTAAGCAGTGTCTATTAGTGTTTTAAATTTTTTCTCCAGCTTTGATATTATCAAAATTGTTTTACAAAAATATGTGGAAGTAGAATGCTTTCTTTGTATATTGGAGGGTGCATTTGTGGAGGCCAGGGGTTGACAACAGGTGTCTTATTTTTTGAAGCAGGGTCTTTCACTGTATCTACAACTCTCACATTTAGCTAATCTCTGTGGCCTTTAAAAACCAAAGATCCTATTTGCCTCCCTAGTGTTGGAATTATGAGTGCATGACACTGTTGATATGCTTAGTTTTGATTTTTAACATGGGTGCTGAGGATCTGAACTCACTACCCCATTGACACATAGGAATCATTTCTCTGACTGAGCCATCTCTCCAACCCTGTAAATGCTTCCTTAGAGCTCTAAATGTAGAAAAGTTTCCTAAAACAGTCTCCTTTTTTTTCCATTTAAAGAGCCTGGGCTAAGACCAGTAGTAGAGCACTTGCCTAACATAAGTAAGTCCTGAGTTCAATTTGCACTACTGCAAAATAGATAGATAGATGATAGGTAGGTAGGTAGGTAGATAGATAGATAGATAGATAGATAGATAGATAGATAGATAGATAGATAGATAGATAGATAGATAGATAGATAAATCACTCTTATTAGCCAGGTGTGGTGGTGCACACCTTTAATCCCAGCACTCAGGGAGACAGAGAGGGGTGTATCTCTGTGAGTTTGAGGGCAACCTGGTCTATGAAGCAAGTCCAGAACAGCCAAGGCTACACAGAGAAACCCTGTCATAAAAAAACACCTCCTCTATCAGTGGACGGGGGAGGGGGGAGAGCACACCTCCTCTATCAGTGGATGGAGGAGGAGAAGAGGGAGGAAGGGCAAGATTAGGAGGGGATGACGGAGGAGGCTACAGCTGGGACACAAAGTGAATAAATTATAATAAACAAATAAATTTTAAAAATACCAAATTCCTAACAACAACAAAAAAGAAAATCACTCTTGTTTTCAGATAATTTTATACCTATGTATAAATGTGCAAAACACAGTTCATATTCCCTTGACTCAGTCCCTGAGTTCAATTTGCACCACGGAAAAAAATAAAACAACAGATAAAAACCACCCTTATTTTCAGATAATTTTAGACTTAGAGAAAATTTGCAGAATATAGTTCATATGCCCTTGACTCAGTGTCCTCTTCTGTTACTATCTTGCAGAACTGTAAACAACAATTAAAGCAGTGATCTCAACTCTCTGTGCTACTCTTTACTGACATCACTCTAGATTTATGCTTATGATCTTGTTCTGCCTCAGGATCCAATGATATAAGGTCACTTCTTGGATTAGGTTGTCATGTCTTGTTAGAGTCTTCCAATCTGTCACAATTTCTTCCTTCCTTTCCTTCATGACATTCACACCCTGTAGAATAAATATAGCATTCACTTTTACCTAAGGAAGTACATTCCAAGGTGTTCTACAGATTTCTGAAACCACTAGCCTGTTTATCTACGTTCATCTTATCATCTTAACACATCTATGGTGTGGTTGAATTTATAAACCAGGCAGAGTAACAGGTAACAACAATCCTTAGTAATGAACTATGACTGTAATAGTAATATATCATAATCAACATACTTAAGACTTACCACTCTTGTGACTTTTAGAATTTCACATTTAATATTTTTTTAACTTTGGCTGCCCAGAAGCCAGAATCTAAAAATAGATAAACCATAGGCAAGGGAGAACATGGTCATGATAAGTTGTATAAAGGTACTCCAATTTGTGTTTATCAGATGTTTACTAATTCTTAAATTGAAGAGATACAGCATCAGAAGGGAGCATGAGGTGCCACATCCGTTTCATGATGTCTGATGCGAGGTACATGGTGCCAACCTCCATCATTTATTTAAGGTGGGATCTGCCAGGGTTCTCCATTACAGTATCACTATTTTCCCTTTGTAACTGTCAAATCTTTGAGAGAGACCTTTGAAATTATAGAAATTATTCTGCTTCTGCTTTTAAGTTGTATTTTTGCCAGTTTTTGCAACTACCATCAGGGTTTCTATATGGTGGCAAGCAGCTTTGCATACTCTAAATGTGACTTGCTAGTACTCTCTTTCCTTTTGTACCTATTAGTTGGAATTCCTCCTCTCAAGTAGAGCTGACATTTCTCTGTGCTTGTGTGCATGTACTCATGTGTGCATGTGTAGAAACCAGAGGACAGTTTCCATGTTTGTTCCTCAGAGCTCCAGCCACCATTTGTTTTAGACAGGTTCGCTCATTGGCCTGGAACTCATCAAGTAGGCAGAGCAGGCTGGCAGTGAGCCCGAGGCATCTGCCTGTTCCCACTTCCCTGGCATTGGCATTACAAGAGCGTTCTGCTGTGTACAGGAATTAGGGTTTGTTTGTTTGTTTGTTTGTTTTTCCTTAAATGTGGGGTTTGAGGGCATAAACATAGGTTCCCGTAATTATAAGACAAGCACTTGACCAACTAAGCCATTGTCCCAGGACCTACTTCTCCACTTTTCTTCAGTTTTTATGTGTATCAGTTGCTAATTGATACGTATTTTGCTCCAGGATTGATGATGAAGTAATGGTTATATGATCATTTATTATCTTGCTAGAGCTGGTTCAACTTTAGCCTCTCTGGGCTTATCCAGGTGCTCTCTGGTGCCCTTGCTGCATTCCCCACTCTTTTGTTTGAAGATGGGAACATCGCTTTAGTCCCTGACACTTCACATCATTCCAGGCTCATGCTGGATGGTTTTCCTGTCCTGATTCTGGGAATGGGTGATTTTCCACTGTGACCTCTATTGAAGAGCAATGTTTAGAATGGTATCCCTGAAGTATCCCAAATTTATTGGTTTAAAAAAATTTTTACTGTATCATTGCATCAGTATATTTCCAGCCCCAACACCCCCACCCCATTTGTCAAGCAAAACTGAACCCTGAGCTCCAAGCACCAATAGCACATTGATATGTAGTCCAGCTTAGTGAAGGTAATTCTTTAAGTTAGACAAGCATTAGTGGATGGATAACAAACTGTCAGATTGGATACTAGCCTTAGTCCTGAGTCAGGGCCCTCGACAGGCACTGACAATCCATTGTTGCTAAGTCAGAAGGAAATGCCAGTGGAGGGTAAGTGTAAGAAGGAAGGAAGGAGAGGATACAGTGCCATGGGTCCTTCAGACAGGCACTTGGGGTTGTGAGCGAAGGAGCAATTTTTAACACAAGGGATACTTGTTGCAAGCACTGAGAGACACACATGCACCTTCCAGCAGTACCTCCGTCCAGCTCTTTGTACTTTATATCACCCATTTACCATAGACTGGATGCTATTCCACAGTAGTGACAGTAGATTTGTGTTATTTGACCTGTCACTAGAAAACCAGGATTCTAGAGTCCCTGGGATTGCCTTTGAATCCTATTGGTCCCACAAGATATATAATCCTCACTCAGATATTTCCACCTCTCAGAACCTGTTTGCTAAACTGAGAAGAGATATGGGAATAGATGCTTCATCATAAATGCCATATAGTTAGCCCAAGCCCTCAGCATCACTTCTGACACATGGTAAATGTTCACAAAATGGCCACTAGTGGTGCTTCAGCACAACTAGAAGTAATAAGCACTAAAGGTTATAATGAATGTTAGCTGTTCTTTGACATGTCTTTGGGATTTTTTTTCTAACTTCCGGTGAACTGACAAGTGTCCACAGACTTCAGTATACAGCCTACAAAAGGGGAGAAATTCTGCTATTTCGTCAAACCGAGGGTCTTCCAATAAGATGGAGAATGCCTCTCTGGTTCTTAATTACCAGGCATGTTTGACACAGCTAATCAACTTTGCATGGGGTGCTATGATAATGAAATTTCCTCTGCCCTGTTTTCATGAAACCAGCAACAGTAATGGCATAGGAAAAATTCAATCTCCGTTGGCGTGATTAAGGGGGATATTAATTACTATTAAGGCTTCATATACCTTTGGGACTATGTTTAGGTTTGTGCCACCTGTAATTAAATTCACAATAAAAAGCTGGAACGAAATCTAATCTTTGTGATGATGTAACTTAATAAATTGATTTGAGCAAAAGAGAACCAAAGAATCCCATGACAGTTGTGAATGTCCCAAAGTCACAAACCCAGGTCATAAGTCTACTCTGCCTCAGCCTCCCTTTCTATGTTTATAAATAAACTATCACCTCACAAATAGCTTTCATTGCTCGTAAGTGGAAATTTTCTCTCAGTGGCTCTATCCATTTTTTAAACTTTAAAAAATTGCTAAAATGTTATTATAAAGAGATTCCAAATTTAAAAAGGAAAGATCATGAGCAAAATTAGCCAGAACAAAAGTCTATATATCTCAGAAAACATCTATGCAATTAGAATAGCAATTCTAAAGCTGTGGAGCTTTGCGTTGGCTTTTATAGTTTTACTATCAAACATATTGAATGCATTTATTCACCACAAAAAATAAAACAAAAAAATCATGACAGAGTTACAAAAGAAAACCATCATGTGTTGTCACTTGAGTTTTTGATCTTAGCTATTCTGGTGGGTGTAAGGTGGAATCTCAGGGTCCTTTTGATTTGCATCTCCCTGATGGCTAAGGACGTTGAGCATTTCTTTAAGTGTTTTTCTGCCATTCTACAATCTTCTACAGAGAGTTCTCTGTTTAGCGCCATACCCCATTTCTTAATTGGATTGCTTGATTTGTTGCTTTTTACCTTTTTGAGTTGTTTATATATACTGGATATTAGCCCTCTGTCAGATGTAGGATTGGTAAAGATCCTTTCCCAGTCTGTAGGCTGTCATTTTGTTGTGTTGACAGTGTCCTTTGCTTTACAGAAGCTTTTCAGTTTCATGAGGTCCGATTTATTGATTGTTGTTCTTAGAGCCTGTGCTGTTGGTGTTCTGTTCAGGAAGTTGTCTCCTGTGCCAATGAGTTCTAGGGTCTTCCCCACTTTTTCTTCTAGCCAGTTTAGTGTGTCTGGTTTAATGTTGAGGTCTTTGATGCACTTGGACTTTAGTTTTGTGCAGGGTGATAAATAGGGATCTATTTTCCTTTTTCTGCATATAGACATTAGTTGGACCAGCACCATTTGTTGAAGATGCTGTCTTTTTTCCATTGAATGGAAGTGACAATACATGCTGGAGAGGATGTGGAGAAAGAGGAACCCTCCTCCATTGCTGGTGGGAATGTAAACTTGTACAACCACTCTGGAAATCGATTTGGCGTTTTCTTAGGCAATTAGGAATAGTGATTCCTCAAGACCCAGCTATACTACTCTTAGGCATGTATCCAAAAGATGCTCAAGTACACAACAAGGACATTTGCTCAACCATGTTTGTAGCAGCTTTATTTGTTCCAGCCAGAACCTGGAAACAACCCAGATGTCCCTCAGTTGAGGAATGCATACAGAAATTGTGGTACTTTTACACAATGGAATACTACTCAGCAATTAAAAATGAGGAAACCATGAAATTCGCAGGTAAATGGTGGGACCTGGAAACAATCATCCTGAGTGAGGTATCCCAAAAGCAGAAAGAAACACATGGTATATACTCACTTATATAGACCTATAAGATAGGATAAACATACTGAAATCTATACACCTAAAGAAGATAAACAAGAAAGAGGACCCCGGGTAAGGTGATCAATCTCACTTAGACAGACAAATGGGATATACATTGAATATAGGAGAAAACAAGCAACAGGACAGGAGCCTACCACAGAGAGCCTCTGAAAGACTCTAACTAGCAATGTATCGAAGCAGATATTAAGACTCACAACCAAACCTTCAGCAGAGTACAGGGAATCATGTGAAAGAAAAGGGAGTTAGCAAGACTTGGCGAGGACAAGAGCTCCACAAAGACCAAATAGATCAGGGCACAGGGGTCATTTATGAGACTGGTTCTCTAACCAAGAACCATGTATGGATATAACCTAGAACCCCTGCTCGGATATAGCCCATGGTATCTCAGTATCCAAATGGGTACACTAGTAATGGGAACAGGGACTATTTCTGTCATGAACTCAATGGCTGGCTCTTCAACCCCCACCCCTCTGTCTGAGGGAGAAGCAGCCTTGCTAGGCCACAGAAGAGGATATTGCAGCCAGCTCTGAAGAGACCTGATAATCTAGGGTCAGGTGGAAGGGGAGGAGGTCCTCCCCTCTTAGTGGACTTGGAAAGGAGAAGATGAGGAAGGGACGGGGAAATTGGGAGGGAATGAGAGAGGGGGCTATGGCTTGGATACAAAATACATAACCTGTGATTAATATAAAAATAAATAAATTATTTTAAAAAAAGAAAAGAAAACCAACTAGCTTGATATCCACCTCCATGACTTGTGCCCACTCTTGTTAAAAGATTTAATTTTTATGGTATGTGTAAGGCTGTTTTGCCTACATGTATGTGTCATGTAAGTGCCTAGTTTCCTCAGAGGCCAGAAGGGATGCCTGATGCCCTAGAACTAGAGTTACTCTCTGTGGATGCTGGGAACTAAATCTGGGTTAGCATATACTGCTAACTGTGGAGTCATATCTCCATTCCCCATGACTATATCCTTTAATCACCTACTGGAATACATCCCAGAAACCATCTGGTTGTACAGTAAAACGAAGTCAAGAAAAACTACAGATAATCAAAAAAAAATGAATAAACGAACTGTGTGTGGTAGGTGTGTGTGCATGTGCAGTATGCGTGTGAAGGTCATAGGACAACCTCAAGTATTGGTACTCGCTTTACAGCTTTTTGGTGAGCGTGACTTTGGTTTTGCTGCTCTGTACACTAGACTAGCTAGATTGAACTTTTCTGGGGACTCTCCCATCTCCATCTCCCACCTCACTTCAGGAGCACAGGGTTAGAATCATGTGCTGCAGCACCTCAATTTACATGGATTCTGATCTTCACACCTTCACAAGAAGCCTGTTGCCCACTGGGCCCTTCTCCAAACACTAGAAAGGTCCTTAGCCATGATAACAAAACCCTTCAAACTTTCAGGAACACTCCCTCATTTCACCATCTCCAGTAGCTCCAAACGGCCTTTGGGAAGAGAAGAAAGCTTTAGCTCTAGGTAATGCATCTAAAATGGTTAAATGCGTTAGAGGCAATCAAGGAAGCCTTCAGAAAAGATGTGGTGTCTGAGCTGGGAGTTGAAAAACTATGGACTTTACTCATTGGTCCAAAACAACAAGGGTAGAGATACTAGATGACCAAATCTTCTGGGGCTGTTCACTGAAGTGCTCATTAAGACCATCCCTCATCATCCCTTGATTTTGTATGTTAAACTTTGCAAAAGGAAGCACATGGAAATGACACTTTAAGGGCTTACCACATGGCTAATGAGCAAGGATTGTATACATTTTGTGGTTACAACTTTAACTAAATGGCAGAAGGGGAATTCAAATTTTTATCTTCTAGTGACTATAAAACAGCATCACCATACTATAATGATTAACATAATCATTAAAAAGCAGTTAAGTTAAATGCAAGGAAACCTAGACACATGAAGATGCAGTGTCTTCATCAAAGCAAGTCAAGTCCAGATAAAACAAGTCTCCTAAATTGACTCTGATGCTTCGAAATAAAATCCTTGGAGCACCAATTACCACGGACTCTGAAAAGCAATTATTATCCAGCTCTGCTTTTCCACAGTGAGTTCTAATTTAATTACATCTTCTAGGTTTAAAGTGGAGCTCTGTACTGTGAGATAGTGGAGAGAGGAATGCATGTTCATGAGGAAATAGTGATTTTTTTTAATATTGAGGGTAATTAGTCATGGTCATTCTGTTTCCAAGAGAGACATGGGATTATGATTTCATCATTTTTAAGTGGTCATTAGTACAAAGGAATCTAGTCTTTCTTTGGGGAAAGATACACCTGGGTAGAATGGAAAGAGGAAAGACCTGAGTCTTTGTATTTAGCATCCTGCTTTCTTGGTGCTTTCCTGAGAGCATGTTCTGTTCCCAGCTAGATCAAGTTTACAGATCGGTTTTATTGATTGTGAATATATAACCATTATGTGTGGCTTCAGTGCCTGTTGATGAAGTGGCTATTCACACAGCTTTTGAAGACCGTTTCACGTGTATAACGCTGGAGAACAGAAGTGGGTATGTTTGTCCCTGGCAGGAAGCCAAGCTGTATTGACTTTTTACAGAAAAGGTCTTTCCTGTCATTCTCACACCATGTTATTTATCTGGCAGCACAAAAATCCCTCCTGTTTTTAAACTTGCTGTCCCTATAGATGGGACTGCCAGACTGACCAGGTCCTGTCTGCTTGGTAGGCATCATGTGTTCATATATCTTCTGGCTTATTTTACAAGACAAAAAACTTTGACAGGAACAATTTTTAAAAGGTTCTCTCAGGGTCACTAAGATATAAAAAAGAGCAGGGACTAGAATTAGGGTCACCCACCTTCCACTTCCACAAAATCAGGGGATATTCCCTGATATTCCATGACAATGTGACCTATTCCATTCTGAACTCAGCATTTGCCATTGACATGTAAAAAATCAAGGTTTTCGCCATCCCCATATAATTTATTTATTTATTTTTGCATTTATTATTTACTCATTTGTGTACTTAATAACCTTGGTTTTTCCCTGCTTCTTCAAGTCTCCACAACAATGAATCAAATTCTCTTTGAGAATATTCTTTTTAATATTTTCAAATTAAAATATGATTGTATAATTCTCTTTCCTTTCCTCCCTCCACCTCCTCCTACATTTATCTTCCTCTTGAAATCATGGCCTTTTTTCTTTTGTTTATGCATATATTTACACATATGATATATATGATATATACATATACATATACATTCATATTATATGTATATATATATACATATAATCATATAATATATATCAGTCAGTTTGATGATACTTTTATGTACATGAGTTCAAGGCTAGCTTGGGATTGAATAAAATTATGAGACCCTTATTGCAGCCAGGGTTTGTGTTGATGTGAGTAGCCTGTGCTGCTACCTAAAACCATGATGTCCAAGGTCCAGGCTGCCTCGAGAAGGGTCTTGTCTGGGCCTGTGGACCTACTACAGCTGGGAGCCACATTCCTGGTCATACTTTCATCAGAAACCTCATGGAAACTCATGATCTGTGTTCCTGCTGGCTATAAATAGCAACAAGGCTACTTTGGAAATGACATCGATAATTGGAGAAAAATAGTTGAGAAACAGGGACACTGAAGTCTCCTGTGACAACACACAAATTCCCACTCTAAAGTAACAGCCTAAATGGGAAGCCACCAAAGAGAACTCTTAAAAAGTGAGGTACGGATGGTGAACTTGTGTCTCCACTGTTCATGGCTTCTGGTAGAGGTGCAGAAGGGGAACCACTCAGCTCTGTTTAAGGGGCAGGCCACTGAGAGTTTGACCATGCTCCAGTAAGTATATGGATAATACAAAATGGGCTTGTTTTATTTTTTTAATTTTAATTTCTAATTTTCTTTTGCAGGGGAGATATCACAAAGTTGGGGGTAGACAGGAGAAGGCTGGGAAATTAGTGTGATCAAGGTTCATGATGTGAAAAAATTCCCAAAGACTCAATAAGAAAAGCATGTTTTAAAAATCATGGGGCTCATTATTCTTCCCACACTCAGCATTCCTTAGTTGCCTAGAGTTCTTTGTCTGGGGGGTGGGGCCCTGTGCCGTCTCCCCCCACATCGTGTTAATGTGTTTATTGGTGATGTACTTCTTCAACTCTTGCTTGAGCTGAAGAAGTGTCATGGGTGAAGCTTCCCTTGTCATTTTTAGGAGACAGTCTCAGAACAGATTTGGTGAAAGTGCTTTGAGACAGGTTTCACAGCATGTGTTGTGGACTCTTCTAAATGTGTTTCATTGCTGTGAGTCACCCACACTAAGCACTGAAACAGGTACTCTTCCCCAGAAACAGTGACTCATGTGAAGGCTAAAGGACACTGAAGTGTCATCAAGGAATCTTTCTTAAACTACAGGAACTCAGTACTCTGAAAGTGGGAAGGGGGTTTCAACAGGCATCTCATTAGGAGGAATTGCCTGTCCTGTGGACTCATCCTTCTGAACAGTATTAGGAATATGCTAGGCATGGTGATGTCTGCTGTGATTCCAGAACTCAAGAGGCAGGTAGATACTGATTTGGATAGCCTGGACTAGACAGCATATTCTAAAGCATGTAGAGCCTTGTTTCATAACTAAATACAACAAAAATATACACATCAGAATAGCTATTCTACAACTGAAATAAAGGGTGTATGTGTACTTGCTTTTAGCTGCTTATACTAAATGTAGATCTGGTGGGATTATTGAATAAGAAGAATAGATCAAATTAGGATGGATATGGGTTCTGTTTTAAAGAACTGAGTGCAAAACTGACTTACTACGTGAGTGCTAAGCACATAGCAATTTCTGAGCTCCCTGGGAGCCAGTGGAAAAGGAGAATAGCAGTATGGAGCAGTGCTCTGGTAAGCTTATGGCTGTGCAAAGCAGGGTTAGGATTTCTTTTTCTGTCCCTACACATAACATTTGCAGACATTTTAATAGCAGATTATGCATCAAACAACACCAGAACTGTAACAGTCCTCACAGCCTTTGGAAAGATTTAAAAGGAGTGTTTGCGTTGCAAATCCAGCCTATGTCACCTACATAAAGAAATGAAGTAAGTTTCTGAGCCCTGGCAACTCCTCAGTCTCATCTCACTGTGAACGGTAAGTAAAAAGAACAGAGGCAGAAAAGGCCATTTTGTGGGTGGATTGCCACCTACAGAGGAGCCTGTCTCACACAGACAAGATTGTTCTAAGACAATCAGCTGCCAGACTTGGAACCTGGCAGCTGCTCCACAATTAATGATCCTCCTGGGGGCCCTGTCCATGGGGGGGCTTCGTGGAGTCCTTCCCTAATGCCACCACAGGAGTAGACTGCAGTGTGCAGCGCCATCTCTACTGTGTCAGCATAAAAATCAAGCTTTACGTCCCCTTTGTTGAAAATTGTGTGACCTGCTTGAGATCCTGTCAAAACATGTCGTAGAATATTCGTTGAAGCTATAGAACACTAAAAACCAATGAAATAACGTCTTTGCTGGGTCAGTACCTCTCTGGAGACCACAAAAGATGGTTTGGATTTGTTACTGATGATTATGGTAAATGTTGTTGTTGTTGTTAGACAGGATCACCTGTGGCACAGCAGCTGCCAAATTTCGCGTCACGCCCATACTCCTCAAACTCTCCTTGTAGCCACAGAGGACCTTACGTTTCTAATCCTTTTGCATCTATCTCCCAAGTACTAGAGCTGCAGGTCAGCACTACCATGCCTAGGTAGTGCTAGGAAATTAATCCAGGGCTTCCTGCATGTTGAACAAACTCCACTAAGTGAGCTACACCAGAAACCATGATTTATTGTTGTAGCGAAAGGGACTATTAAAAACAGAGTCCCTGAGCAGGGGTATGGTTACACATGCCTCTAATCCCAGTACTCAGGATGCAGAGGCAGGGGGATTTCTATACATCTGAGACCTGCCTGATCTATATAGTGAGGGAGGTCTATGTCAGTCAGGGAAGATCCTATCTCAAAATTAAATAAATAAATCACGTGCCATGGACTAATGTATCTGACATTCTTCGCATAGTGTAAAAGAACTCTGAAAAGGTGTAAGATCGCCCTCTCAAAATAGGAGCTGCCTAAGTGATGCGAGTGGGAAATGTTAAGAAAGTCTATATCTATACAGAAGACAGGTCTTCTGTGATTTTATCACGTCATTGTGACTTGCCATGTGTTTTTAGATTCTATGTTGTAACTCGGAAAATTAAATGTCAGTTCCTCAGTGAGGGGATTTCATTCCAGCCCATGACTCATGTTGCCAGTTGTTCCTATGCCTAATCCTCAGGCCAGTTCTGAAATCATCTACGTCCAAGGGGCGCTCCTAGAGATTATGCCTCTTTTGCAAATTTTATCCTTGAGTTAAACATGAAATGTGTTTAGCCTCTGTGTGCCTCCACGCTTGCATTTCCTTCCTTTCTCTTTCTTTCTTTTCTTTTTCTTTGCACCGTTGAGGATGGAACCTAAGGCCTGTGCGCTGGACAAGTGTTTTACCAACTGTGCTTCCTCTTGCTCAACCCTTACCTTTTCCATTTCTATGGATTTTAGAAATCCATTCCTCTGCTCTTGTATGTCCTCCAAAGACTGCCATTCTCTATCAGGTTTGTCTAGAACCACTGAGGAGTTTTCATTAGAATTCACAACTGGTAGGTGGCACTGAACTCTGCTACTTCACCCAGCACTCGACTGAACAAAGAACTGCGTCGCTGGATGTGGGATGCTGTCAGAAACTGTGGAGGCCAAATGGAAGATACTATGCTTGTAACGGTGGAGATAAAACTCTTGCTCCTGTCATCCTTCCCTGGATCCCTGTTAACCTAGCAGTCACGCTATTTCCACCTCCATGCTTGGTGGCGTGACTCAGCTTCCACGAACAAGGTGTGAGATGGTGTAGGGTTATAATGGAAATGTGGATGCAGGGCCAGCACCATAAAATGTAAATACAAGCATCTTTGAACACACAGGCTCCTTGTGTAAACATGGTAGAGAATTTCAAGGTGGCAATGGCGCAGTATTGAACCAAATGCTGAGCATTTCTCAGAAGGGAGTACTGTTCATTGTGGGGAGAACCAGCCCCCTACCCAGAGTCTCAGCTTCCTCAGCAGTTTGGTTACCACTCCCATCATGAGAGGTGTTTTTATTTTTTTTATGTTTTTGGTTTTTGTTTTGTTTGTTTTTCTCCTGTCATATAGATTCTCAGGATACATGCACTTCACAGGAAGTCCTAACCGTTCCTCATGACCATTCTCCTTTGGTTACATTTTCTTCCTCGTGATTTTCATTTGTCACTAGCATTTTGTGTTTTAACTGGTTTTGCTTAGCCTCTGTTGTATGATTTTCCCCCACCTTGGGAGATGTGAACCAGTGTCTATTCATTCCAGATGAGGCATGAATGAATGACCAAATGAATGACCATACCTACATCTAGTTTAGTAAATCATTGAGGTGATTGGATTTAGGTAAGAATCATGGGTGACTCAAAGACAGCCATGCCACTGTAAGGTCCACCCAGCATAAGTGACAACTCATGAAAGGAATAATCATTGAGCGGCTTGCAGATGAGTCAGCAGGTCAGTGTTTTCTTCCCTTCAGCAATTGTTAATCCTTAAATAACCTCTAGGAGAAGTTTCATGAATCTTGTATGCTTCAGAAAGTTTCTGAGAATTGTGAGTTTTGTTTACTTCTTGAGTCTTAAAAAGGCTTCTTCAGTTTAAAAGAAAAAAAAAGAGTATAGTCCCATCTAAGTTCTTGGGTCTTCCTAGCTTCCATCTATGAGATCTCTTTCTGGGTCAAATCATTACTGCCATTAGCTAGCCCCTTACTCTGTAAAAAAAAAAAAAAAATCTTTTAGTCTTTCTGTTGTTGGTGTGTGACATAATTTTTTTCACCTGTATGAAACAGGCTGTAGTCATGTAAGTGGTTATAAAAAGTTCCCCCAAGTTACATAACACTGTGAAGATTCTGAAAGGTTAAAGGGTTCCAAAATCATATAGCCATAGAATCCTCTCAATGGGACAAATTTTGGAATAGATGTAGCCTTAAATATCCTTTTCTTTCACAACCAAGCACACTTAGCACCTTCTTCCAGTCAGCTGACAGGTCCAAGCATTATCTTTCTACTTTTAGTTTTAAGTTTTAAAACTATCTGTCTTTTCTACTTAGCAGGTCAGATGGAGAGGATGGGAAACATCAGGAACTTAGAACAGGAGGTGGGTCTCTTTGCAGGGCACAACAGCCAGAAGGCATTCCTGTTTATTTTGCTGAGGGTTTCTAAATTCAATATTGTACTTCACCTTATATATTAAGACCAGCCCCCTAACCAAGCAAGTCAAAGACTTGTATGAAAGAAATTTCAAGTCTCTGAAGAAAGAATTAGAATAAGATATCAGAAGATGGAAATATCTCCCATGCTCATGGCTTGGCAGGATTAATATAGTAAAAATGGCCATCTGACCAAAAACAATCTACAGATTGAATGCAATACCCATCAAATTACCAACACAATTCTTTACAGGCCTTGAAAAAAAATTCTCAACTTCATGTGGAATAACAAGAAACCCAGCATTGCTAAAACAATCCTCCACAATAAAAGATCTTCTGGAGGTATTTCCATTCCTGATCTCAAGCTGTACTATAGAGAAACAGCAATAAAAACTGCATGGTACTGGCATGGAAACAGAGTGGTGGATCAATGGAATCAAATAGAAGACCCAGAAATAAACCCACACACTTATGGACACCTGGTTTTTTACAAAGATGCCAAACCATACAATGGAGAAAAGATAGCATCTTTCACAAATGGTACTGGTCTAACTGGATGGTAGAAAAATGCAAATAAATCCATACTTATCACTCTGCACAAAACTAAAGTCCAAGTGGATCAAAGACCTCAACATAAAAGCAGACACACTAAACCGCTTAGAAGAAAAAGTAGGGAAGATCCTGGAACTCATTGGCACAGGAGACAGCTTCCTGAGCAGAACACCAACAGCACAGGCTCTAAGAACAGCAATCAATAAATGGGACCTCATATAACTGAAAAGCTTCTGTAAAGCAAAGGACACTGTTGTCAAAACAAAATGACTACCTACAGATTGGAAAAGGATCTTCACCAATTCTATATCTGACAGAGGGCTAATATCCAGTATATTTAAAAAATTCAAGAAGTTAAACAGCAATAAATCAAGTAACCCAATTACAAAATGGGGTACAGAGCTAAATAGAGAATTCTCAAAAGAGGAATATCAAATGGCAGAGAAACACTTAAAGAAATGTTCAACATCCTTAGTCATCAGGGAAATGCAAATAAAAACGACCCTAAGATGAATAACTCAAGTGACAACACATGCTGGAGAGGATGTGGAGAAAAGGGAACCCTCCTCCACTGCTGGTGGGAATGTAAACTTATACAATCACTTTGGAAATCAGTTTGGTGCTATTCAGACAATTAGGAATAGTGCTTCCTCAAGATCCAGCTATACCACTCCTAGGCATATATCAAAAAGGCACTCAAGTACGCAACAAGGACATCTGCTCAACCATGTTTGTAGCAGCTTTATTTGTAATATCCAGAACCTGGAAACAACCCAGATGCCTCTCAGTTGAGGAATAGATACAGAAATTGTGGTACATCTACACAATGGAATATTACTCAGTCATAAAAAAACAAGGAAATCATGACATTTGCAGGTAAATGGTGGGAACTGGAAAAGATCATCCTGAATGAGGTGCCCCAGAAGCAGAACAACACACAGGTTATATACTCACTCATGAGTGGATATTAGACATATAATATAGGATAAACATACTAAAATCTGTACATCTAAGGAAGCTAATCAGGAAGGAAGACTCTGGCTAAGATGCTCAATCCCCATTCAGAAAGGCAAAGTGGATGGATGTCAGAGGAGGGAGAAAACAGGGAACAGGACAGGAGCCTACCACAAAAGGTCTCTGAAAGGCTCTACCCTGCAGGGTATTGAGGCAGATGCTTAGACTCATAGCCAAACTTTGGGCAGAGTGCAGAGAATCATATGAAAGAAGTGGGAAATAGTAAGACCTGGAGAGGACAGGAGCTCCACAAAGTCAGCAACAGATCCAAAAAGTCTGGGCACAGGGGTCTTTTCTGAAATTGATACTCCAGCCATGGACTATTCATGGAGATGACCTGGAACCCCTGCACAGAGGTAACCTATGGCAGTTCAGTGTCCAAGTGGGCTCCATAGTAATGGGGACAGGGACTGTCTCTGACATGAACTGATTTGCCTGCTCTTTGACCACCTCCCTCTGAGAGGGGAGCAGCCTTACCAGGCCACAGAAGAAGACAATGCAGCCACTCCTGATGAGACCTGATAGACCAGGATCAGAGAAAAGGGGAGGAGGACCTCCATTATCAGTGGACTGGGAGAGGGACACAGCTGGGGAAAAGGGAGGGTGGGATTGGGAGGGAAGGAGGGAGGTACAAGGGAGATACAAATTGAATAAATTGTGATTAATAAAAATAAAAATAATTTAAAAATAAAAAATAGAAAAAAAAAGACCAGTCAATATTCTTTCCAAAGATTAGGATGCAACTATTCTTACATGTTTCTGTATAGGGACATAAAATGTTCCTGACTGTCATGGTGACTTCCAAACACTGGATCTACAGTGGAAGAAGGTAGATCTGTCACATTTAGGGTAGTGGAAGAAATAATGGAATATGCTCACTTAACCTGGAGGAATTCTTGTCACCTTTCTAGCGTTCAAAGCTCTATGTCAGAATTTCTCAAGGTGTAGCTCCACAGAGCACTACCTCTTGGACTACTAATATGAAGAAAAGATTAGAGATGTTTGTATCCAAGCATGTCTGGATACAAGTATAATAAACTTAAAGGCGGGTGGCAGGAATTTTTTTTAGCATATCTGGAGTTTTACAGGCCATTTGCTTGCTTCTTTTCACATCAGTAATCATGGATTTGTAGTTTGGTAACTGGTCCTATTCCCAGGTAGCTAATAAAATATTTCAAAGTAGTAGCTCTAGTCTTTTGCATCCTTGCTTCTCTCAGCACGGCCAGGCTAATTAAAACCTGTAAATAATACAGCCATGGAAGAGCCAGTTGCATGCCCATTGGCAAAAAAACACTTCAGTTCCATCCTTACAAAAATTAAATCCCAATCTCATTTAATGGACTTAGTGGATTCATACTCAAAGCTAAAATGGAGTGAGTCTTTTTTTCTTGATAAGATAAGGACATATCAGCAGGAGGAAATCTTTCTTAGTTCCTTGTATAAAAACCTATTTCCAGTGGAATTCTTCCCATTTTCATCTCTCCTACCTTTCCGTATAGAACACACTGAATGTTCATGAACAGTGAATATAGTTGTTTAAAAAGTCTCCAGTAGATCAACAAATAATCCTAGGAATTAACAAGTGGAAATCATAAGGAAGGAAAGGCTCAGGGACCCCACTCCTCACTGCTGAGCTACTACTACTGATAGATTATGTAAGTTGAGAAGTCATTGCCTTCAACTCTGTCCTTGCTGATGACATCATATTTACATTCACTCCTCCTAAACTAAATGTGTCACATAACTATACAAAAAGTCATGAATATGGGAAATGGAGTGGAAGTGAAGAAAATAGGGTGGAAGAAGGTGAAGAGAGAATGACAGCAAAGAATAAACATATTTCCTTATATATGTGTATGAAATTGTCAAAGGACAACATAACAAACAGAAACTACTTCTGTACAACAAAAGAAACAAACTTCAGTATAAAGAGGCAGCCTACAGAATTGGGGCAGGGGAATCTGTCAATTGTATATCCATCATTGGATTAATAACTGAAATCTAGACCATAACTACTCCTGCTTTCCCAGAAGCCACCCCAGCACCGGGGATCCCAGCAAGACCTTGCCCCATGCCCTATGCCTGCCAAAACCCCTTAAATCATGCCCAACAGCTGTAAACTGAAACCCACCCTCTGGTCTCCCTATTCCAGCGTCCAACTTTGGCAGAAGACCTCTGCTTTCCTGCAAGGCATGCTGGTGCTAGGAACCGCAGAAGCAAAATTAGGACCTAAAGCTGCAGAGATCACAAAGGAAAAAAAAAAAAACAACGATAGAGACACTATACTGAACCCGAAAACTCACTACTCACCAGAACCACAGGCTACTCAGGCCAGAAGACAAAGAGGAGATGGGAATCAGGAGGAAAAAAATCTGCAAAACACTCATTTAACAGAGATAAACTCAGAAATCAGCACCTAAACCTCTAATAACCTCTAAACCCAGATGACTGGAAGCCAGTAGAAAAACAGAATGAACAACATCCAGGACACTGTGTCACCACCAGAACCCAAGAATCCTACTGCACAGCAAGCCCTGGATACCCTAACACAGCTGAAGCATGAGAAAATGATCTTAAATCCAATGTTACAATGATGATAGAGGACTTAAAAGAGGAAATTAGTGCATACCTTAAGGAAATTCAGGAAAATACAATCAAATGGGTGAAGAAAATTAATAAAACTGTTCAATATGTGAAAACAGAAATAAAAGGAATTTAAAAAAATACAAACTGAGAAAATCTTGAAGATGGAAAATCTAGGTAAGAGAACAGGAACTACTGATGCATGCATCACCAACAGAAAACAAGAGATAGAAGAAAGAATTTCAGGCACAGAAGACACAATAGAAGAAATTGATACATTGGTCAAAGAAAATGTTAAATCTAAAGAGTTTCTGATACAAATATCCAGAAAATCTGGGCCACTGTGAAAAACTAAACCTAGGAATAGTACAACTAAAAGGAGATTTCCAGCTCAAAAGCCCAGAAAATATTTTCAACAAAATCATAAAAGAAAATTTTCCTAACCCTAAAGAAAGAGATCTTTATAAATGTACGAGAATATTACAGAACACTAAATAGATTGGACCAGAAAAGAAAATCCCCCTGCCACATAATAATCAAAACACTAAATGTACAGAACAAATAAAGAATATAAAAGCTGCAAGGGGAAAAGGTCAAGTAACCTATAAAGGCAAACTTATCGGAATTACACCTGACTTCTCAGCAAAGACACTAAAGGGCAGAAGAGCCTGCACAGATCCCTTGAAGACTCCAAGAGACAGCAGATGTCAGCTCAGACTACTAGACCCAGCAAAACTCTCAATCACTATAAATAGAGAAAACAAGATATTCCATGACAAAACCAAATTTAAACACTATTTATCTAAAAATCTATCCCTGCAGACGATACCAGAAGAAAAACTCCAAAACAAGAAGGGTAGCCGCACTCAAGAAAGCACAGAAAATGTGGTGCTTAAAGACTTTATTTTATGTATATTAGTGCTCCATCTGCATGCGTGCCTGAATGCCAGAAGAGGGTAGTAAAGGGTATAGTCCTCCTGCTCAGAGGTAGCCCATGGCAGCTCAGTCTCCATGTGGTTCCCTAGTAAGGGGAGCTGGGGCTGTCTCTGACATGGGCTGTGATGCATGCTCTTTGATCACTTCCCCCTGGTGGGGTGGCCTTGCCAGGCCACAGAGGAAGAGAATGCAGGCAGTCCTAATGAGACTTGATAGGATAGGGTCAGATGGTAGGGGAGGAGGGTGGCCCCTTTCTGTGGACTAGGGGATAGGGATAAGAACTGAAGGGATCAGGTGAAGGAGGACAGTGGAAAAGAATATTGGGAGAGACAACTGGAATGCTGGGGAGGTAATGGAGTGGGGGAGGGAAAGGACGCCTCTGGGAAGAGCTAGAAAGCTAGGGCAATGGAAACTTTCAGGTATCTAAGAGGGTAAGCCTAGCTAATACTCCTAGCATTCAGGGACATGGATCCTGAAGCAGCCATCTACTATAACCAGGCAAGACTTCCAATGGAAGTCACCAACCCGGCCATAAAACCTTCACCCTACAAGATGTGCAGGAATAAAGACAGAGCAGAAACTGAAGGAAAGGCCAGCAGACAACTGGCCCAGCTTGAGACCCATGCCATGAAAAGAAGCCCACTCTTTACATAGTTAATGATATTCTCCTATACCAGCATAATCATCATCACAGAGGCTTCACTCAGCAACTGATGAAAACAGATCCAGAGACTCATAGCCAAACATTAGGCAGAGCTTGAGGAATCCTACAGAAGAAGGGATGGAAGGATTTGGGGAACCATAAGCATCAAGAACACCATAAGAAAACCTACATAATCGACTCACCTGGACCCACAGGGGCTCACAGAGACTTGTCCAGAGAATATGCATGGGGCTGACATAGGCCCTCTGCAGGTGTTGTGGACCTTGGTCTTCATGTGGATCTCCTAACAGCAAGAGCAGGGACTGTTTCTTACTGCATTGCCTGCTTTGGGGGCCCTTTCCCTTTACTGGGCTGCCTTGTCTGGCCTCAATAGAAGACACACCTTGTCTTACTGTAACTTAATATGTCAAGGTTGGTTGATATCCATGGGAGGCCTTCCCTTTCCTCAAAAAAAAAGGGGGGGGAGAAAGAGTGGATGAGGGAAGGGAAGGTCAGGGTGAAGACTGGGAGGAGAGGAGACTTCTTAATGGAAGAAACATAAATTATCTGGATGTATCTGAAGAATTATTCATCATCTACCTTGACTACATCTAGAATTAACTAAAGCCCAAAACTGGCTAGGCACACCTGTGAAAGACGTTTTGCATAACTGGATCATTTCAAGTGGGAAAATCCATTTCTAAACTTGGTATTTAAGTTAGAGAGACACACCTTTAATCAAGACCTTCCCCTTTTTAAATTTATGTTCTTTATTTTGAAGTATTTTAATTATTTTTACAATTATTATTTATTACACTGTATTCACTTTGTATCCTGGCTGTGCCCCCCCATCTCCTCTGAATTCTACCCTCCTTCCCTCCTGCCCTTCCTCTTCTCCCCCTCTGCCCCTTTCTTAGTCCACTGGTAGGGGAGGTCCTCCCCCACTTCTGTCTGACCCTACCCTATCAGGTCTTTTTAGGACTGGCTGTACTGTCTTCCTCTGTGGCCTGGCAAGGATGTACCTCCCAGGGATAGGTGATCAGAAGCCTACCACTGAGGTCATGTGAGAGACAGCCCCTGCTCCCCTTATTAGAAAACACACTTAGAGACTAAATCTATGGGCTATATCTGAGCAGGAGTTGTAGGTCCTCGCTGAGGTCATGTGAGAGACAGCCCCTGCTCCCCTTATTAGGAAACACACTTAGAGACTGAATCTATGGGCTATATCTGAGCAGGAGTTGTAGGTCCTCGCTGAGGTCATGTGAGAGACAGCCCCTGCTCCCCTTATTAGGAAACACACTTAGAGACTGAATCTATGGGCTGTATCTGAGCAGGAGTTGTAGGTCCTCTCCATGCATGGTCTTGTTTAGGATATCAGTCTCTGCAGGTCCCCCAGGGCCCAGTTTTTGTTTGTTGTTGTTGTTTTGGCTCTGTTGCTCTCCTCAAGATCTTTCTATCTCCCCTTCTTTCATGAGATTGCATGCCCTCTGCCCAAAGTTTGGCTATGAGTCTCAGCCTCTGCTTTGATATGTTGATCAGTAGTCTTTCAGAGGCTCTCTGTGGTAAACTCCTGTCCTGTCCTGTTCCCTGTCTTCTCCTGCTTTTTATATTTATTGTGTTTGCCCTTCTGAATGAGGATGGAGCATCTTCCCTACGGTCCTCCTTGTTGTTCAGCTTCTTTAGGAGTATAGTTTTAGTATGTTTATTCTATATTATATGGCTAATATCAACTTATAAGTGATTATATACCATGAGTGTGTGTGTGTCATAAATTATAAAGGGGACAAGGAGAGGGGTAGAAGAGGTCTAAAGTGAGAGGATGGGAAGAATAAAGGAGAAATGAAATATGTATGACCTAAGCGTTGAAGGAAAGATTATTTGTAGTAAAGAGCATCAGGAAGAAGGGTTAGAAAAACAGTACAAATAAGAGCAAACTATAATGGTACTTTTATGAAAATGTTACAGTTGAAACTATTACTATAACTAAAAAGTAATTAAAGTAATACCAAGTAAAAGACCCACATAAACATTCGAAAAGCATATTATGCTCGCACGTGATCTCTATTTTATCTAGCCTCTTGTGCTTTGGGGTTTTCTGTTGGTGGTGGTTTGGTTTGGTAGAGTTTTTTGGTTTTGTTCTGTTTTTTGTTTGTTTGTTTGTTTGTTTGTTTTCAGGATGTTTTATTGTTTTTGTTTAGCTAATCTCTCCTAAAGCCTGTTTGAGCTTTTCTTGTAACTGGGATCAATTTCCAAGTCCTTTACATAAGTGAAGGGACCAGCATGGGCTGAAGTAGTCATTGGGCAGGTGGAAGGAGTGATTGATAGTCCATCACACTATGTCGGTGTAGAGCAGCAATCATCAATACTGCATTAACCAGCCAGGCTACATCAGGAGGATCAATGGAAATGAACATTCCAATAGTAAGAAATTGTTTGCAGGTGCAAATAAGCATGAAATAGAATTCTGCTAATGAGTTTCCATTATCAGCTAAATGTATAATCAGGTTATTTGGGCTTTCGATGGCAGTGACAAATCAACTATTAGTCATAAATCCTGTCATGTGCATGGATCATCTTTGAATTGTCTGACTTGATCTGTAATGAGTGAATGATTGGATTCTAAAGCTGTGTAATTATTAGCACAGAGGCAATGAAAAATCAAAAACAGCTGGACTGTTCTGAGGTGATAAGATCCAAGGGAACTGAGACATTTGCCTTCAAGAATTTTCATTTAAAACAATTAAGCAAAAGCAAGTTAGATAATTTTCAATAAAAGCCATGAATCTATGTGTCCAAACATGTTTTTAAAAATGGATTGTAGATGCTTGCCAGTGTCTTTGTGGAAGCCAGATGTCTTGGCTCTCTCCTGCCACCATGTGGATCCCAGGGATAGAACTGAGGTAGTCAAGCTGACCTACCCTGTCAGCCTTACTGAGGATTTAAATAAGGTCATTTGCTATTATATATATTCTAAGATAATTAGAAAGGACTTTACGGAGAGATCCAAGATGGCTGCCACGAGAGGACACTGTGTCTGAGGAGTAGGACAGCAGAAACAAAGCAGCGACCAGGAGACTAAAGTCTGGGACCTAAAACGCCAGCATTTGTGATTGCCAGGTGAGCGGAACTCCTACGGTGAGAAAATCAAGTGGGAAAACCCTAGGAACACCCAGTTATTACCTGGAAAAATCTCGAGGTGACCAGCAGTGCACAGCTCTGATCTAAACGAGCAGCAGCGCTGGGCGCCCGCAGCCGCCATTATAGACTGGATCGCACAAACTCCCAGGCAGAATGAGGAGGAACTGGGTACCGTGTTCACTGACCTGCACACTGCGGGCGCTCACTACCCAGATCCGCCAGCAAAAACCTTAGTCCGTGTGTGCGTCCGCGGGCAAGTCTGGGAAGGACCCTGGTTCTGCTTCAACCCACGGGCTTACGGCAGGTGCACACCAATCGCCTCTGCCGGAACCACCTCAGACTGAGAGGGACAGGGAGCCATTTTGACCAGACTGCACACTGAGGAAGCACACTGCTCGGGGCCGCCAGCAAAAACCTCAGTCCATGTGTGTGTCCACAGGCCAGACAGAGAAAGCCTCGGGCACCATTTCAGACAGGGCTGCATACAGCTGGTGCACACATCTCGACAACTCCTGCAACCAACCAAAAACCACTGTGTGTGCCCCAATATCATCTCAGACCGTGGTACACAGCCCCTGGCCCAGAAGGGAGTGCCAAATCTCCAGTCCAGGGGAGAGCGCTTAGCAGCAAGCCCAGGGCAGAGCGCAGAGCCTCCAGCTGATATCTCAAACCTGGACACTCAGACTCTAGCACAGAATGAGGAGTAAAGCCTCCAGACCAGAGGGGTGAACAGCCTGCAGTGCTCATAGCTTCTAGCACAGAGCACGAAGCTGGGCACACAGAGCCCACAACAGAGTTCAACTGAGACACAACACACACTAACAGACCACCGGAAATCACTCATCTTCCTGAAGAATACTCCTGAAACAAGAGATTGACAGTTTCAGACTGAAGTTCAGCCTTAAAGCACAAACAGCTCCTTGATTATATATAAACAAATGCCCAGAAATCAGTGAAAGAACTCACCCAACAAAATTCAGGACACCATGGCCCCACCAGAAACACCCATAAGCAGTGGAGATTTTAATTGAGCGGAGACACAGGAAAATTATGTTAAAGCCTTGATTATGCAGATATTGGAGGAACAAAAGGAGAGACAAAAAGAGGAAATGAACAAGGCCCTCAAAGAAATGGAGAAGAATTTAACTGCCCACATAGAAGAACAATCAAAGATAAACAGAGAGGAAACAACCAAAATAGGAGACACAGTCAATCAGTTGAAGGAAACAGTACAAAGCATGAAAACGAAATTAGAATCTATAAAGAAGCCACAAAGGGAGAAGAACCTGGAACTGGAAAACTTAGAGAAAAGATCAGGAACCACAAAGGTAAGCATCAACAATAGAATACAAGAGATGGAAGAGAGAATCTCCGGAGCTGAGGATACACTGGCTGAAATGGATTCCTCACTCAAGGAAAATAGAAAATCGGAAAAATCCCAAGCCCACAAAACATCCAAGAAATTAAGGATGCCATCAAAAGACA
>CM053761.1:34872240-34950664 GCA_028658305.1 Pachyuromys duprasi
CTTGGAGGGGGCGGGGAGGAGGGAGATGAGGGAGGGAGTGGGAGGGTGGGAGGGTATGAGGGAGGAGGCTACGCCTGGGATGCAAAGTACCTAACCTGTGATTGATATAAAAATAAATTAATTAATTAAAAAAATATTTTCCCAGCAGAATTGCTCCAATACTCAGCTTCAGAATCTAAATCCTGGCTTCATGTCCAAGGTTACTAGGTATTGAAAGAAAAAAAGAAATTAGAAGAATAAAAATTTACCTCAAAGGTTGGACTGAATGAGTTACCAGGGCCCTTAAAAAGACTTCCAACATCGAAGTTAGTTTTCTAGTCCTTCACTCCTCTCACCAAAACCTCTCTGTATCTCTAGAGGCAATTGCTCTCTTCCCATTCCTTTCCAATTTGTTTTAGATGAGGTTGGAGCTTCGGGTTGTCTTTTCTCTGAGTTCAGGGAATAAAAACTAAACTTGAATGCAGAATTGCCACTAAGTTCCTTGGACTAGATTGGTGAAACAAAGCCATAGCTTGATGAGGGAAGAAACAAGCCAGCATTTCTCAAGAAAAATAAAACTTCAGCCTGGGTTATAAATTTTAAAGCATTGTGCAAACAGCAGCATGATGCAACCTTCTACACCATCATTTCCATTTTTCTAAAATAACCATGCAAATAATCAGTAGCCAGGAGTCCACTGGCAGGAAAAATTAAGATATCTGCTTGAATTCATGCAGTTGATTTAATAAAATTGGTACAACTAAGAGGCATCTGCTCCTCTATTTTAAATTGTCTTTGTTTGACCTTCAAGGAGCTTTCAGATATTAAGACTCAGAACCCATCTTAACCTGAGAATAAATCAGCACTGTGAGGTGTCTAGTCATACAAATAAAACTCTCATCTGTCTCTGGACTTGCGACTTCTAGTTTGAATGACTACAGAGCACACAAATGAATAACAATTGCCTACTGGCAAACTAAGTGGACTAAATGAGATTACTAGTTACGAATATATGGAATATATGTTTCTTGACCCAGTGTAATGGGACGTATCTGTAATTCTAACACCCAGAGGTAGAGATAAATGTTCAAAGCCGACCTGGGCTATAGTGAGCATAAGACCAATCTGGAATATATAAGCAAACCTTATCTCAAAAGAAAAGAAAAGAAAAGAAGAAAGAAAAAAGAAAGGTTGAGAGGTGGCTGGAGATGTGGCTTAGTGGTTTAGAGTGGTTGCAGCTCTTCAGGCTCGGTTCTCAGTGCCTAGCTCAGGATGCTCATAATCTCCTTGACTCCAGCACCTATAGGATCCAGTGTTCTCTCTTGGCCTCCACAGGCACTGAATATACCACGTACAGAAACCCAAACATAGTGAAAATGAAATATTAAAAAAAATAAAACATCATCATTTTCCTACAGAGTGAAAGCTGTGAAGTATAAATGAATTACTAGATTCATACAACATGCTATCATTAGAAATTCTAGTTGAGTGATTTTTTATGCCATTTGTTGCAATTTCTTCTTATTCATGAGAGAGAGAGAGAGAGAGAGAGAGAGAGAGAGAGAGAGGTGTCTATCCTCACCTTCTTCCTAGTTTGAGGCTGCTGTGTTCTCCAGTCTCCACCACCCATCTCTCCACAGGCAACCGAGGGTCACAGACCCTCACAACTGAGTCCTGCTTTTCATGGATTCTGGGGATCTGAACTCAGATCCTCTACTTGTTTTGCTAAGTGACCATTTTCACTTGTATCAGGTTTGAAAATGAGACTGGAATAAGTGGGTCTGGTCAGTGACTTTTCAGAGGCATCATTTTTAGTTTGGAAAAGAGCTAGAACTGTTGCATTGCCTATTCTCCTGTGATTTTTCTGATTTAATTTAATTGTAACTTATGTTTTACTTTGAAAGTTCATTCTCTAATGAGATACAATGTCACATTAGATACATGTGTGCCATTAGACACATTTGGTGTCAATATTTAGAGCCTTGGTTCCTACAAGTGAAAATTATTTGGTCTGAAAGTTTGGTCCATGCATGAAAACGGTATTTTAGACTGATTATATGAGTTCCTTTCCTAGTCTCTTTCTTGTGAATATAAGCTTTAGAAAATAAACATCAGTTGTTAGAAATATACTAATGTTCAGAATTCCACTATAATGTTTGGACTCCCGAGGTGGGGAGACCCTCCGTTTCTTGGGATAGACGCCAGACCCCAATAACCCACAAAAACAAGAACTTGATGTAAATACCAAGAGGTTGAGATTTTATTCAGTAGCCGGCATGCCAGGGATCTGCACACAGCTCCCATGCAAGGGGGTGATGCAGAGCCCTGAGCAGCAGAATCATAGAGTTTATAAAGGCAAAAACCGCAAAACAGGAGGGGGTCTCAAGATAAGGGACTTTCCTAATGGGGCGATCAATAATTGGTCGTAGCCAGGTGCAGCCAGGAGGGAATGGTTAGAGATTGTATCCATAACTACAGAAGGGCATCTCTCAGAAACGTTTTGTATCGGATCCGGGTTTGGTTTTGTATCAGATCCAGGTTTGGTAATGATTAAAGCTCACAAGTTTCAGTTTCCATGGTCAGTTCCTATGGTTAGGGCCAAGTTAAAATTTTCCATCCTTACGCTTCTCCTTTGTGTAAATAAATAATTCTAATTATTATCATTCAAATAAAGATGAGTCAAGTATGACTATAAATTATTGTTAGACAGAAATAAGGAATATTTACTGTTTTCACCCTAAAATTACTTGAAAATAATCCAGTATTCACAGATATTGTTTCTATTTTTGGTGGTACCTCACGGGTTACACATTTGTCATTTCTGTGCTTTCTCAGTATATGAAACTTTAAATGCAAGATTTTATAAGTGCCAAGAAGTAGAAAATGGGCCTGATTCAACAAAGCTATTGTCCCATTATCTAGTAGAGTCAGATGATTAACAATTAGGAGAAAAATAGACGGGGTTGATTATAAGGTAAATGCCTCAGAAGAGAAAGATTTGAATACAAAAGATGAGGAGAGGCACTTTGGGAAATTGATTCTGACTTCAAAGGGTTTTTTGCAGCAGTGTCCGTCCTGATTACCACACTGGGAAATTCAAACATGAAATAAAGAATAGTGTATCCTGTACCAGTCCAATTAGTTGGAAGAAAATTATGCTTGCCTCCAAATCAATCGTTGCTTGGTTTCTGCTGAGCTCATCCTTATATTCTACACACAGCGGCAATTATAACTTAAATGTAGATAACTTTGAAATAAAATTTTATAATTTTAGATTCATTTTTCAAGATAAATCTCCCATCACACATTTCTCTGCTTGCTTTCAGTTCTTGTTCCTATTTTACTTGTGTTTATTTTGAAATATTTTCCAGCACTCATACCACCTTCTATAATGGGACATCTATCACTTTCAGTAATATGTTAGAAGAAATTTCAGAAGCCTCAACTTCACCACATTTTTTCAAGTAAGAATATAAAGAGCAAATGAAATCGTTACCGGTCCTGAGGTTACAAACTACACATAACGTTATAGTGGAGTATAAATTCACTCTGTGGCCCAACAAAAAGGATGACTCTACTGAAGTCCCCTGATAAGGCTTCTCAATTTGAAACTACCTCTTCATCCAAGAGCAGTCAGGTTCACAGTCTTGACCACACTGCCTTGGCCACATGCTCATGCTCTCAGTGAAGGGGTGTGTAAATATAGATTCTCAATCCCTCATCTGCCACTTCCTCCAGATTGTCGTTCTCTGTGGATCCTACTGATTTCTTCCAGCTCAGTGTTTCCTTTTAATTTCTCTTTCATTTACTGTAATCTGTGGTGGATCAGTATGTAATTAATTCAAATTGCCAACATATCATTATAATAATCTCTCCAAGTACCCTGAAGGAGCTCTGACTTGACACATTCTCTGTGGGTGACACAGAAAACTGTCTAGCTGCATCTGCTTTCTTCCAGCTTTGTGGACGATAAAATGAAGCAAGCAAGCACCTGCAATACTTCCCTCCCACTCCACTTTTGACTTCTGTCACTCTGTGTAGAGTTCCAGCCACCTCAGTCACTGGTAAGCCAGACAAGGACTACAAAAGTCTTCTCTCTAAAACTTTGTAATTTTTAAAAATAATTTTGAATTAGTAACCATTCAAAAATTGAGTTAGTTACTTACACATCTAGATGTATAGCTTCTCTTGAAATAAAAAGTGGTGAGGAGGCTGGTGAGGTGTCTCAGTGGGTGAAGTGAAGGTTACACAAATGTGATGAATAGAGTTCATAGGGACATGTGGGCATGGTAGCCTGCTTGTAATACTAGCTCTGTAGGCTGAGAAAGGGCATCCAAGAGCAAGCTGACTCGATAGATCACTTAAGACAACTAATTTAGGATGCAGCTGAGAGACACTGCTTCAATGAATAAGGTGAAAAACAATGAAGGAAATCTGCCTTTAGCTTTGGGCTACACACATGCACACACACAAATACCTGTGTGTACCTACATCCATACATGCGAACATGTATGTATGTGTGCCAATAACATACACAGCACGTGATAAAAAAAAAAAAAAAGAAAAGGACAGATCTTGCTGTAGGCATCTTTTCAGGCTATTTTATTTGGGCTCTTGTATCTACCACCATTCTCCACCCTAATCCCTTCCAAACCCTTAACACTAGCTAGAGTGACAGAAGGTTAGTGTGGAGATGGGACATTGAGATCTTTTTACTACTTCCTGCTGATAAGGGGCATTCATTGATTTCCTTACAGCAAGTCCAATCTTCATCTCATCATCATACTGCCAATTTCTTCTTATCATCTCTTTTCTCATGACCATTTGACAAACCACCAGCAGCAGCAGAAGCAGGAACCATCAGGAAGAACAGCCACACCTTTTCTCTTGGGGCTCTGGTCTTTTTATATCCTCTCGAAAGCCTCCAGAACTAAACTATCTTCAGCTGTCAGAACCACAGCCCTGCCAGAGCATACACTAGGCAGATAGTCTTTCCACACCTGGAATTAAAATAAAAACATATTTATATAACATTACTGGATTTTAAAAGATATCAAAATTCTCAGTACATCTTGCCATTGCTTTTCCATTTCTGCCATCCAGCAAACACTTAATAACAACCATGCCTTATTAATTTAAATTTATTTTTTTATAATTTATTCACTTTACATCTCAATTGTAGGCCCTTCCCACATCTCCCAGTCCCACCCTTCCTCCCTCTTCCCCCCTATTCCCCTCCACTATTTCTCAGAAAGGGAAAAACCCTCCTCCCCTATCATCTAACCTCAGCCTATCAAGTTGCATCAGGTCTGCCTGCATCTTCTGTCTCTGTAGCCTGGCAATGCCCCCCCCGCCACCACCACTAGGGAGATGTGATCAATGAGCAGGCAACAGCGTCCATGTCAGAGATAGTACCTGCTCCACCTACTAAGAAACCCACATTAAGACTTAGCTGCCATGGGCTACATCTGAGAAGGGGGTCTAAGTCCTCTTCATGCATGTTTCTTTCTTGGTGCATCAGTCTCTGCAGGACCCCATGGGCCCAGATATTTGGCTCTCTTGGTCTCTTTTTGGAGCTCCTGTCCCCTCCAGGTCATTCTATCTCCCCCTACTTCCATAAGATTCCCTGCACTCTGCCCAAAGTTTGTCTATGTGTCTCAGCATCTGCTTCAATACCTTACTGGGTAGAGGCTTTCAGAAGCCCTCGGTGGAAAGCTCCTTTCCTGTTCCTTGTCTTCTACTTCAGATGTGTATTGTTTGCCCTTCTGAAAAAGGATTTTGTGGAGACCAGGGAACCCTCCTCCATTGCTGGTGGGAATGTAAACTTGTACAACCACTTTGGAAATCAATTAGGGTCCTTCTAAGAAAATTAGAAATAGTGCTACCTCAAGATACAGCTATACTATTCCTGGGTCTATACCTGAAAAATACACAAACATACAAGGGCATCTGCTCAACTATGTTCATAGCAGCTTTATTCATAATAGCCAGAATATGGGAACAAACTAGATGTCCCTCAAATGAGAAATACAGAAATTGTTGTACATTTACACAATGGAGTACTACTCAGCAATTAAAAACAAGGAAGTCCATTGTGTAAATGTACCACAATTTCTGTATCCATTCCTCAGTTGAGGGGCATCTGGGTTGTTTCCAGATTCTGGCTATTACAAATAAAGCTTCTAGGAACATGGCTGAGCAAATGTCCTTGTTGTACTTGAGCATATTTTAGATATTTGGCTAGGAGTGGTATAGCTGGATCTTGAGGTAGCACTATTCCTAATTGTCTGAGAAAGTGCCAGACTGATTTCCAAAGTGGTTGTAAAAGTGTACATTCCCACCAGCAGTGGAGGAGGGTTCCCCTTTCTCCACATCCTCTCCAGCATGTGTTGTCACTTGAGTTTTTGATCTTAGCCACTCTCATGAGTGTAAGGTGAAATCTCAGGGTCATTCTAATTTGCATTTACCTGATGACTAAGGATGCTGAGCATTTCTGTGTTTCTCTGCCATTCAATATTCCTTTATTGAGAATTCTCTGTTTAGCTCTGTATCCCATATTTTAATTGCATTACTTGACTACTAACATACTAACATAATAAACATATTAAAATCTGTACACATAAAGAAGCTAAGAAAGAAGGAGGACCATGGGTAAGATGATCAATCCTCATTCAGAAAGGCAAACAGGATGGACATCAGAAGAGGGAAAAAAGCAGGAACAGGACAGGAGCCTGCCACAGAGAGCCTCTGAAAGACTCTACCCAGCAGGGTATCAAAGCAGAGGCTGAGACTTATAGCCAAACTTTGGGCAGAGTGCAGGAAATCATATGAAAGAAGGGGGAGAGAGAAAGACTTGGAGGGGACAGGAACTCCACAAGGAGACCAAAACCAAAAATTCTGGTCACAGGGGTCTTTTCTGAGAGTGATACTCCAACCACGGACCATGCATGGAGATACCCTAGAACCCTTGCACAGATGTAGTCAATGGCATGTCAGTGTCCAAGCTGAATCCCTAGTAAGGGGAACAGGAGCTGTCTCTGACATGAACTCAGTGGCTGGCTCTTTGATCCCCTAAATGAGGAGAACAGCCTTACCAAGTCACAGAGGAAGACAATGTAGCCAGTCCTGATGAGACCTGATAGGTTAGGGTAATATGGAAGGGGAAGAGGACCTCCCCTATCAGTGGACTGGGGGAGGGGCAAGAGGAAGAGAGGATGGGATTGGGAGGGAACGAGATAGGAGCTATAGCTGGGATACATGGTAAATAAATTGTAATTGCTAAAAAAAACTAAAAAGGAAAAAAGAATTAAAGAGAAAAAAAGCAAGGAAATCATGAAATTTGCAGGCAAATGCACAGAACTAGAAAAGATCATCCTGTGTGAGGTAACCCATGAAACATAAATAAACACATGGAATATACTCACTTATAAGGGGATATTAGCCATATAATATAGGACAAACACTCTAAAATCTACAGTCTTAAAAAAGTTAAACAACGTGGAGGACCCTAGGGAAAAGGCTTAACCATGCCCTTTTAATCAGGTGTCTAGTCTGTAGTTTTCTCAAGTCTAATCAAGCCTCATTATTTCTTGAAAATGCTTTTATCATTTAATGCTTCATATTTTTGTTAGTCTCTTCTTGCAAAGCCATAAAGATGAAATGATTCTTGTATGCCTGTCTCTAGAGAAATCACAAATGAAAAAGACAGAAATTGCTACATGTCTCTCAGAAAATGGAGCAGGGTCTTCTTATGCTTATTTGTTTCAACAATTCACTTAAGGCACCTGACATTGTAGTTGTCAACCCCTGACTCAACCTTTTGCTCCAACGTCATGTAGTGTTTTTATTTTTTAGGGTTCACTGAGAAACAGAGCCAATTAGAGAAAGAGTCAGTGAGAAAGGGGAGATTAGGGAAACTTTGGGGAACAGAGATTAATAGTGAATGATTGGCTCGTGGGAATACAGATCTAAGAAATCCCAAGATCTACCACCTACAAACAAGTTTTAAAGTCCCAACCTGAAGTCCTAAAACCTGAGACTTGAAGAAGCAATCTCACTAGAAGCATGACTAACAATGTCACTTGAAGAAGCAAAGTCCTGGCCTCATGGCCTGACAGTCAGTGGTGCTAAGGACGGGCGAAGAGTGATGGCCCAACTCTTGCAATCAGGCAGCAAGAAAGAATAAATCCACTTGTCTTCCATTTTACTTTTGTTTGTGTCCCCAGTGAATTATTTGACTCCCACCCACATCAGTGGCAGCCATGGACTCTGTTCCATTTATCAATTCAAATATTAACTTCTAAATACCCTCAACAAACACTGTCAGGAGTGGTGTCTAACCAACTAACTAGGCACCCTGTGACCCAGTCCAGGTGATGTGAAAAGTTAAATAACACTGTGTTCTTGTAGAAAAGCCAGAAAATATTACTCTATATATGGATTAATGAAGAAGAAAAGTCAGGTATGCTTTGTATATGAAAATAATATATTTATAGATATTTCTATATTTGTAAGTAGAATTACACATCAATGACCCTAGACCAAAATATTGCTTTACTGAAGATATATATATATATATATATATATATATATATATATATATATATTTCTACACATTCTATACACACATATGTATATATATTACATATATAATATAGGTTTTTTTCACAGCCTTGTGCTCTTTTACATACAGTACAAGGATGTCTTTTATATTTGTGGGTAAAAATTATCCAAGAAAGGTGAGACTGTATATCCGTGGTAGAATGCTTGCTTGCTGCTTGCATACTCAGTTGGGGCCTTAGAATGATCCCCATAACTTCCCCCACACACACACACACACTCACTTTAAAACACACAAATGTGCTCCATAAATCCACACATGATTACCTGGATATGCTTACTTTCAGCTTCCCTCCTCCTTTTCTGTGCTTCACATGAGCATCCTGAGGTGCTGCCAAGGCTTCTTCAACTGATTTAATCTTAATAGGAATGTTTTGCCTGCTTTATCTTTGTAAGAGGAGCCTAATGTGTTTTTCCTTTCCCTAGAAAAGAAATTTGTGGAATGTGTTATTGTATTGATAGCTGGGCTCAGTTCAAATGTTGGCTTTTGTTTTGTTTTAATATTCTACCTTGGGGCTTTATTGAGAATCCCAAAGGTCAAGTCCCTCATCAAGTCTCTAGTGAAATATTTTTTTAAAAAAGCCAGTAACCACCAGAGCAATAGCCACAGCAAGAGAGTCAAAAGCTCTTTGGCATGTTTATCGTTGACCTTCATCTATTAACTTCAAGGAAAGGTAATGAAACTTAAACTCCAGAGAGATGATATTATCTACTTCTTGATAAATCTACTTAATGAATAAGTAATGAGAAAAATTCTTAAAGAAAATGTAACTCCTGGGGAGGCTTAGGGGAAAAGTTTAATGTTACAATTTGAGGATTTGTTTACCTCATAACTATGAGAATGATAATTAGCCCATGGTCTCTGAGCTAGGAGGTTTCTTCATTACTAAATAATTTACTACAAAGAAAAACTCCTACCATGGAAGTCTGCAATGACCAGCATGGGCTCAGTATAGGTTTCTAAAATCTTTGAGAGTACCACATAGGCTGCTTGGTATAAATGCTTAGTCACTAGTTGGGAACTGTTTAGAAAAGATTAAGAGGTGTGGCCTTGTTGGATGATGTATGTCACTGTGATGGACTTTAAATTTCCAAAAGCCCAAGCCATTCATAGTTAGCTCTCTCTGACCCCTGTTTGTGGATCAAATGTAAACTCTTAGGTGTTGCTCCAGTACTATGCCTGCTCGCTCGCTGTCACGCTCCATTCCATGATGCTCAGACTCTAACCCTCAGGAACCATGAATGCCAGACTAAATGCTTTTTTATAAGTTCCCTAGGTCATAGTGTTCTGACATGGCAATGGAAAACTATCTAAGATGCTTACCTTACCAGGCCATTATCATACTTTTGCCACAATATTAAGCAATAAGGAACACACTACAAAACAAGAGCATAATAGAAAGTAGCCAAGCAGGACTGATAAACATCTCCATTCCAAATAATCTGTGGGATTGTGAGAGGGATAGATGACATCATCTATGGTGAAAGAGTCTACTTCATATGTGTGCACTTGTTTATACTTGGGAAAAACAGAGATTGAATGAGAATGCTTATTAACTATTTATTAAAATGTTTTCTGGGTGCAGTGGTGCATGCATGTAATCCCAACAGAAACAAGTGGATCTCTGTGAGTGTGAGACCAGTGTGGTCTACAAAGTGAGTCCAGGATAGCCAAGGCTACACAGAGAAAACCTGTCTCAAAAAAAAAAAAAAAACAGAAAAAAATGTTTTGTCCCTATCCCTCACCATTGCTTACTCAGAAAATGTAGAATTCTTTATATAATTGCTTGTTTCATATTACTGTGTGTGTGTGTGTGTGTGTGTGTGTGCCTCAATGTTTGTGTGGTGGTCAGAGGACAACTTTCAGGAACCTGTCCTCCAATTTCACCTTATGTTCTTGAGATTCAACTCATGTTGTCAGACTTATATAACAAGCCCTATTGCCTGTAGAACCATATCACCAGTCTCAGAAATGTGGGATTCTTCTAGAGACCAGAGTCAATCACCATTCACCCCTCACACCTTTATTTTAAACTGGTATTTAAGCAGTTCCATCAGGATAGAGTAAACTTGAAGGCTAAGGGAATGAGTTCTGTTCCTAGGTCTACCATTGATTTGTGGCTATGGATATACTAATGCAATTTTCTTTAAACTCAGTCTATTGGTCTCTATAAGAGGCCTGTTCACTACAAGTTTAAGCAAAAAATGACTTAAAATCTGTGTTAATAGCTTGTGTCAGCTCCTGACATGAGTGGGTGTATGTGAGAGTAAAAGGAAGGAAAGCCTGGAGGTGCGTGGCTATGATTTTTCCTCCATGGCTCCTGCAGTCAGTTAGTAAATGGCTCCCACGCACATCAGTAGGATCTCTACTAGCATAAAGCTGCTCTGTGTAAATAGTGTCCCTGTGAGGTCATCAGACAATGCAGAGCCAACTTCCCGTCTTCAGGAACACATAATAGACTTTGATGAAATTGGCACTTCACCTCCTTGCTATTTATGTGCACCGTTCTGATGAAATATCAGATTATGTTAAAAGCAGGACCACTGGAATACTAATGTTTGAAAAGCTGGAACATCCTGGGTCTCATACACTCTAAAACGAGGACATTAGCACCCTTCTACTTCTGGTTTCCAGCCTCAGAAACCATAAAACTAATTCTCATTGTGATGCCTGCTTATCATTCAGGGTCTTTATTTTCCTCCATCCTATAGCTGCTGTTTCTATTATATCTAAGAAGTAGATTTGAGGGATTTCTGTCTATTTATAGTCATCTTCTTAAAACTCAATAATCCTCTTTCAGCCCAGTATCTCTGCTTGAGATTTTCATGATGTGACATTTAAACCTTCAAGGGAGTTCCTAATAAGGAAAGTTAAGGCTGAGAGCATTGAGGATAACAATGGGAGTTGTTCCTGGATTTTCCTTCTAGAACTTACCATAATCATGTTTGTGGTGCTATCACATGGTACTTGAGGCTGGGCAATACATAAAGAAAAGAAGGGTCTTTTAGATCATAGATCTGAAGATCAGGGAAGACCGAAAAGGACGGCTGCATCAGGCAAGGCACCACGCTGCATTACAGCATGGCAGGAGACCACATGAAGACAATGTATGCCAGAGAGGTCCCATACCTGTAGAAGAAGGAGCAGACATCAGGCTGGCCTGGATTATTACAGCCTGCTCATATTCACTCAAGAATTACTCTAGTCTCCAACAAAACACATTGATCCTCTTTGAAACCCCGCTAACCTACACACTGCATCAAATTTCAAGATTGGGACAAACCAGGTCCAAACCACAGCCGTCTGTGAACTCACACTTTCAGGACCAATTATAGAGACATGACAGTTCTCCGAATGTATGACTTCAGTAGCCTAATAGGGATTGCTCCCATGTTCTAGAGTGATCTCTGTCTTGGAAAGGTCATGGATCAGTGTGAGGCCCAATATACAAAGGTGTTAAAGATTTTTTATGCAGTAGCATGAATGTATCTAACACTACTAAACTGTACTGTTAAAAATAAATAGGATGGAAGCTGGAAGGTGGCCCAGTGCATGGGAACATTTGCTACTCAAGCATGAGAACCTGAGCTCACATTATTGCACTGTGGTGGTTGACAGAAGAATGGCCCCCTGGGGCTTAGTCATCAGGAAGTGGATTCCTTGAGAAGGTTGGGGAGTGTGGCCTTGTTGAAGTAGGTGGGACCTTGTTAGGGGACTTGTGTCACTGAGAGTGAGTTTTGAGATTTAAAAAAAAAAAAAGAAAGAAAGAAAGACCCAGCAAAGCCCAGTGGCTCTTTCATCCTGCTGCCTGTGGATCTGGTTGTAGAACTCTCAGCTACTTCTCCTGCATACCACCACACTACCTCCCCACCTTGATGAAAATGGACTAAACCCCTGAAAGTGTAAACAAGCCCCAGTTAAGCACCTTCTTGTATAAGGGTCACTCTGGTCATAGTGTCTCTTCATAGCAACAGAACACTAAGACAAGCATCATCATTGACATGAGTGTGCTTATAACCTTAGTTATGGTAGGGGCAAATAGGAGAAAGGCTATGGATTGCTAGTAGTTCTGTCTCAAAGGAGTAAGGTGGAGATTGACAGAGCAGAATATGAACTGCACACACACACACACACACACACACACACACAAACTCTCTCTCTCTTTCTCTCCCTCTCACACACGAAAACTACAACACAAACATGCACACAACTCTTAATGTGAGCCAGATATCGCAACATAGGCCTAAAATTCCAGTGCTTGAAAAACTGAGGCAGGGGCATTGTGAATTTGAGGCTATCCTGGGATACCCAGTAATTTTGAGACCAGCTTGTACTACATAGCAAGACTCTGTTTCAGAAAGCCAAAAGGAAAATTAATTACTATTAATTTTATACCATGTGTGTTGTACCATATTTTTTAATGTTTGAATGTTATTTAGGGGTTCATGAATCTCTTTCAAAAGAGGCACCCTAAGCCCTCTCCAGAAAGTACTCATGGAACTTTTATAAGCTTCATGACCTATAAAGATATGGATTTCAGGTTGAAAGTCCTGGGAAAGGATATCTCAGTTCCCTTTCAAATCTCACACTCTATGATTTACCTGGACACATCTGAGGGGAAAGGGGTATTTTCAGTAGAGAGATTATAGAACCTACGAGCTTTGTGCTCTACAAACCTGCCCTCCTGGGCTGTCAGCCTCTGCTTTTCATCAGCAATAAAACTTACCCACAGACATTTTTATCATGTCCTGCTGGAACAGATCAAAAACGCATATATCAGCTGGATTTATTTCCATATATTTTCAATGAGTTGACAGTCTCTGCTTAACTGAAATATGGCTGGAGTGATTTCATCATGTTTGCAGTGCAGCCCACTTTGTGCATTCGAATGATAAATGGCGGATCCACAGGTTGGTAAATGAGGAAGCAGACGTCAGCTGTGCCACATAGTTAATGTGAGTCAGTTTTATGTGATATGCCATGTGTCCTAGATCTTGGAAAGAGATTACAGTGCATCTTGGTTACACCATTGGCTCCTGTGGGTGTTTGAACTCTTGTGCTGCTGTCTTAGTTTGTCTGTGAGGAAGAAGGGTCTCAGGTCTTTGCAGTAAAAGGTGATCCTCAGGAAACTCTGACATCTGGTTTCATCTAACAGGGTAGCATTTGGGGCGGCACAAGTGACCATTGCTGTGGTCACTATGTGTGTCTGAGATCATCGCTTCAAACTAATCACTTCACAATACCTGGGTGGATTTTATGGGCTCCATTTGGGGCAGATTCAATGTATTGTTAATCCTAGAATTTAAAAATGTCGAAGGCTATGCCCGCCACATTTTTGCAGATTTGTGTGTCCTTTCAGATTGACAAAGGAGACTGAGTGTTGCTTTTGGTCATAACTAGCTTTATTTGTAAACTTGACACATCAGGAAAAGGGAAACATCAATTACCTCTATCAGATCGGCCTGTAGCAACTTATGTAGGGGCATTCTCTTAATTGGTAAGTGATTTAAGCGTGCCCAACCTACTGTGGGCAGTGGTATCCCAAGGCATATAAAAGATAGTTGCATGTAAGCTTGGAAACCAGTGCGCATCATTGCTCCTTGGTCCCTGCTTCAATTCCTACCTCCTTATTCCTGCTGTGAGTTTCTGTCATGGATTTCCTGGATGATGGACTACAACCTCTAAGTCAAAAACAAACAAACAAACAAACCTGTTTTTCCAAAGATTATGCATTTCCAAAGGTGTGCATCATGGTTAATTAGTACACAGAGGTCACATTCTAAATCTGGCACAAATAGAAACAAAGCCTATAGCAAGCTTCCCCTTGAAATCTAAAAAAACATAATAATAATTTTAAAAAGGAGAACTGGGACATATGGAAAATCAAGTTTTCTTCCTTAAAATGTCTACTATTAACAGCTTTCCTGCAAGTTCAAATCAATCATAGTTATGACTTTGTGCATAATATGGCCTGGCATGCTTTTTTGCTTTTCTAGTTGGCCAGGAAAGAAAAATGAACCTGAGTCAGGAACTCCTTCTATGTCTCTCATGAGAACTATACTTGGTCCAAGTTGTGTCCATTTTTATAGCCGAGGTTCACTATGGGAACCTTTCCATAAACTCTAGTGTTTAAAGATCTATGTTTATATTGCAACATGCCATAAGAGCAACCCCTAAAGTTGGTGTTAATAAAAGATCTAACAGGTCATTCTTATCTCCAGAGCAAATACCCACTCACTAGAGCTTCAGATAGTATAGTCTATTGTATATAGATTTTAAGCAATTTATTCCTTTTATTTCATCATTTGCTAAATATGCTTTGTAAAAGTGTAAATAACTTTTCTTTGATTTTACTCCATGCAAAGAAATATATTTCAAACTGGTTTGTGAATCTGCTATAAAGGGCCACTCCAATGTAAGAAAGTTGCCACCAACTTACTAGGAAAATAGAAGCTAAATAGGGCCTGGAGGAAGGTGAGGCTTATATATCCAAAGCTTGAAAGACTTCTCTGCCAGAGAACAGGACCAGAAAAGACTTGCAAGTGGCTGAGTACAAGCAGCTCACATCAAAGGACCACTATGCAGCTTGTCTGTCGGCAAAGGTACAAGTGTTTAGAACAGGTAATCGCAAGGCCTGAAGGTCACACTAGGATTTTTAATTATTTTGAAGAGAACACATTTCCCTAAGTTTACCAAATGAATAAGAAAGTAAGAGCACCTAAGTCTTAAAAGTATTAGAAATAGCAAGACAAGGAGACTGAAGGACAAGGAGCACAAATCTGAGATCATCAAGATGTGGGAAGTCGGAGGCAGAGTGGGGCCGGGAAGACAGCTGCACAGTTAAGAGTGATTATCCAGTTCCCTGAACCCACACTGGGCAGCTCATGAGCCTGTAACTCCAGGGAATCCGATTCCAAGGGCACCTGTGGCATATGTTCACACATGTACATATAAATAAAAGTAAACTTTAATAGATCCAAAGGGGAAATGCAAAGAGGAGAAAATGGTATTCTGCACAGACCACCACATCTTTAACAGTTAGCTTGACACAAGGCAGAGGAGCTCTTGAAGACTGGGAGACAGTTTAGGTACCTGTGTGTTTATCTCTCCTGCTAAATTTTTGTGTCCCCAGAGATGTGGGACTCTGCATTTCTATCTCCTTATGTATCGATGTGTTTCTTGGATCAAATCAGAAGCTAAACAAATGGCAGTACTGTCTCAACCTGCTCCCCACCCACATATTAATTTCCTGTCTGTTGCTAGACACTGCCGTTTAGAGGTGGGAAGACAATAGGTAAGCATGACCAAGGAATTGAAGACTTTTCTTTCTGGGTCATATTAACATGGATGACCAGTTGAACAGAAAAATGGAGAAGGACATTGCTAGCAGACTGGAAAATTGGTTTGCTGTATAGGTAGCAGCTTGAAGAATTTTCATGCTTTGTTTTGCTTGATTTTTGCCTTTTAGTGGTTTGAAGAACAGAAAGCTGGAAGTGGCCCTTTGATCCATGTTTTTTAATGTTATGAGACTCCACAGTGCTGTGGCTAGATTTTCAGGCTCTTTGCTTACAGGTTTCTTGAGGTCTGGAGATTGCTGTTCTGACATGCTTGGAGTGTTTTCACTGCTTAAAACTTCAGCAGCTATAAGCTTTCTGTGTTTTCTGTCCCAGAAAGCACATACACATAGACATGTGTACACACATACATACAGGCAAACACATATGCACACACAGCCTGAAAACTGTGGGATACCCTTAAAAATCTGATGGAAGTTATTTGAAAGTATCTTGGGAGACTTAACATGTCACACACATGCAATAGGAATCACCCCAAGGTCAAATCCAAGCCTAATTAGATACAAAACCTTTCCATTCTTCCTTTCATTCTTTTTTACTTTTCTTTTTTTTTATTTAATTTATTTATTTTTATCTCAATCACAGGTTAGGTACTTTGAATCCCAAGCGTAGCCCCCTCCCTCATTCCCTCCCACTCCCTCCCTCATCTCCCTCCTCCCCGCCCCCTCCAAGTCCACCAACAGGGGAGGACCTCCTTCCCTTCCATCCAACCCCAGCTTATCCTGTCTCCTCAGGGCTGGCTGCAATGTCCTCCCCTGGGATCTAGCCAGTCTGTCACTCCCCAGCTTGTATGGGGGAGGGTCAAAGAGTCAGCCATCATTACTTTTCTTTCTGAGACAGATGCTAGACATGTATCTCAGGCTGGCCTGAAACTTGAAATCCTCCAGCCTCAGTTTCTAGCATACCAGAATTATAAGGAATGCAGTGCTGTGCCTGGCTCTCACACAAAAATAAGCTGAAATTTTACATTTGCAGTAGCTGTCCTCAGTCACCATGACAATCCAAACAGCAAAAGGAACACGGAGAGTCACGTGTCATCTCATGCCTTGGTGCTTGTAGGTGTATCATGTTACTGATTAATTCTGCATGGTATTATTTGACAGTCTGCATTTTCCTTATCACTGGAGTCATCTGGAGATTAGGTGATAACATGAAAAATAAAAGACTGATCCTGAAACATTTAGCTGAAGCAGTAGGAAGTGAACGATTATAAAAAGCCACACTGTTAATCTGTCATTTCATGAAAAATGGCTCTAGGTCTCCTTGACAGCCCCATCTCCTTGAGCAGATGATAGGGAAAGAAGCAATGAGCAGAAAGCTTTCAACAATCCTGAGTTCACTTATAACACTGGACCCTAAGATGGAAAGCACAATGTTATGCCATCTCTTGCAGTAATGATGCGTGATTGTCGATCAAATTTCCCCCCCTCCCACCCCCGGAACATAAGGAAGTTCCTCTGCTCCACAACCTAGTCAGCTGTTACTTCTCTAAGGCTTTCTTTGTTGTTCCATCCTTTCTCAGCTCATTCCCACAAGTAGCTGTTAGGTATATGAGCATGATTAAGCATGATCTCAGAGAGGCCATGATACCCACATTGTCAGGTTTCCTAGATTTCTTGACCCCTCTCAGTGTTCTCTACAAACCCTGACTTATCACAGTCCCTTCAAAATATGGTACTCGGTATCAAGCTAGCATTAGCGATAGCTAATGAGATGGGGTCATCTGGTGTGATCTATATCTGTGCTCTTTTTAACCAAATGTGTTGGCTTGCATGAGCACATATGAACCACATTTCCTGGACCACATATCCATGGTACATTTGTGCAGTTTTATCGTTTGGACCTCAGGGAGGAGGTATAAATACATCCCTGGCCAATTTTATTTTAGTACTGAGGACTACTTAATGTTCTCTGCTTTGTTGCTATCAACATACTATTTAAATTTCTAAAGATCATCGAGTACATAGCACAAGGTCCTAGGCTCAACACCCGAACCTCTACCGCCATCACAAAAAGTCCTTCTCAGATGGCAGGCCAAAGCTTCTAACCAGAGGATGATCCACAGGTCTGCCTGAGGTGCACCCAACGCTGTAAAAAAAGCACTTGCAATGAGTCCACAGAACACCTGACCAACTTCTCCCTTTGTTGGAAAAGAGATGGAACTTCATAACAGGCGGTTAAATGTGACCATTCAGAACAGTTTTAAGATATAAATCTAAATTCAGCCTTATAGCGTGTCCTGGTTGGCTTAATACCCAGTAGAATTAGTTCACAGGGTGCACATCTCTGTGCCTGCTGTGGAGTTACATCCCCTGAAGGGAACAGTCTTTCCATAAGCTCATTCAAGGAATTTAGTGCTGCAGAAGCAGTTGTATTTTTCAAGCTTCCAAACTTGTCCCTGAGGTGCCATAGAAGATTAAGCTTACCTCGTTCACAGGAAGTAGATTTCTTTTAAAATTCTCATTTCAAATGTATGTAATAAAGCATTCTGAGCTGCCCCCTGTGTAAAAGAGAAACAAAGAGGATAGAAATAATGATACAGAAAATATTTCTTTAAAAAAAAATGCTTTTCCTCCAGTTGAGCTATGTCTCAACAATACCATGTTAGGGGGGTGCCGTTGTGCAGTAATTATGTTTTCTTGATATTTCCGCAGTAAATAGCCTGGCTCTTGCCAGACTTCAGTATTTTAGCAGCATAATGGTTGCTTTGGAGGGGATGAGCACCCATTATAACCAGAGAAGGAAGATCTCAGAAAAATCAAATTCAGAAAATGCAAAGAGAATGTACTTTCCATTGCTAATTTGTATCATAGCTATCTTTGCAAGAAAGAAAAGGAGAGTGTTGTTTCCAGAGAGAAAATGAAAATGAGTTAATTTAGAAGCATCCTAAGATGCAAATCCTTCAGGCTCTGAACTTGCACTTAGAGGTCCCTCACAGACCCGCAGGCTGGATGCATCTCTGTACCTGTGACTTAGCGAAGTGTGGGCCACGGTGCAGTAACTCTGCATAGCATTAATAGGTGCTGCCTGTCCTTAAACGTTCTTTGGGTGAGTAGATACAGAAAATTCACTAAATTAAACAGCATGAACCAAGTTTTATTCCTATAGAACCACACCTGAATATGCTAATAGCCAAAAGATTTCCTCCAAAGCCACATAAAACCACACTCAATCCACAAAGTGTTTGCTTCAAACATGAAGACCAGAACCCCTGTTAAAAAACACAAAACAAAACAAACATACAACAAAAAGAAACCCTAAAAACAAAAGCAGGGCATGTGGATGTCCTTGCAACACACACACACACACAGAGAGAGAGAGAGACAGAGACAGAGAGAGACAGAGAGAGACAGAGAGAGACAGAGAGAGACAGAGAGAGACAGAGACAGAGACAGACAGACAGACAGACAGACAGAGAACAGCGAGGGTGGGTTTGGTCAAATACTTTGAAAACAGAACCTTGCTTTCATGTCAACTCATTCAGGGATGGGTCTTCTAAAGATATTCCCTGGGAACCGCTGTTATGTCAATGCTTAATGTTAGAGTCCTATAGCTTGGGAGGAAGTTTTTTTCTGTTCCTTTGAGGTCATCCAGGTAATGAAGTTGAAATAGGAATAAAACTACAGATGCCCTGATTCTCAGTACAACTCTTTCTTCCCCTGTGCATGGTAACTGCCTACCCATTTTGAAGACTCTCCTGTGATGACGGTACCTTTAAAAAAGTCAACTGTTTTAAATGTTCTGGAAACATTCCATGAGGCCCAAGAGGTCTGTAATTCCCTAGTTTATGCATTTCATCTCCTACATGAATATTATATTTTTACAGAGCCTATGTACTTGCAGGCATCAATACATCCCCATTTAGTATGATTCACCTCGATGATTTTTGTCTTAGCAAAGGTAATATGCACTCGGTAGACACTATAGCTGAAATGTTGAATGTTGACCTTTTCCTAGGCTAGTAATGCATGGTTGATAGTCTCTTGAGATACTGGGTAGCAGCAGTCAGCCACAGCACCCAGTAAGCCATGTGAGGATTTCGCTGACAATGCAGTACAGTATGCTGCTTACTGCTAAGCTTGGATACTGACTAGAATGGGTGTATCGAGCCAATTGGCTTTATGAGATTTTTGACTTCTACTGAGTCTAATGGGAAGCAATCTCTGATGAGTTAAAAGTACGCAGAACTGGATAAATAGATGTGGACCGTTGTTACAGAGCTCTCCATCATGATTGCTTCAAGGGTCAGGAAATAATGTAAGGACACGCGTTAGGTGTGGCTGAAGTTTCATGAAAACTTGGGTTCCTTGTTACTGATTATGATTTTCTAATCGAATCATTAAGCTTAATTTTGGCAAGTACTTAAGATTAAAATATAAGATACACCTATGGTTTGAACACAGCCTGTTGACAACCAGTCTGTTACTGCCTGGTGTTTAAAAATTGGCTTCATTTTCTGTATTTCTTCTGTGGCTCACAGTGAGAAGAAGTTCCACATTTCCTCAGGACAGTCCGATATTCAAAAGACCAGGACTGTTTCTGACCTGGCTTCCCCTTCTCCGTGTAAATAAGCAATACATTTACATAATGGGATAATTACTCAGCAATTAAAAACAAGGAAATCTTGAAATTTGCAGGCAAATGGTGGGAACTAGAAAAGATCATCCTGAGTGAGGTATCCCAGAAGCAGAAAGACACACACAGTATATACTCACTTATAGGTGGATATTAGACATATAATATAGGATAAACATACTAAAATCTGTACACCTAAAGAAGCTAAGCAAGAAGGAGGACCCTGGGTAAGATGCTCAATCCTCATTCAGAAAGGCAAAAGGGACAGACATCAGAAGCAAGAGAAGACAGAGAACAGGGCAGGAGCCTACCACAGATGGCCTCTGAGTCTCCCTAGCATGGTATCAAAGCAGATGCTGAGACTCATAGCCAAACTTTGGGCAGAGTACAGAGAATCTTATGAAAGAAGGGGGAGATGAAAGACCTGGAGGGGACTGGAGCTCCACAAGGAGAGCAACAGAACCAAAAACTCTGGCCACACAGGACTTTTCTGAGACTTCTCCAATCAAGAACCATGCATGTAGATAACCTAGAACCCCCACACAGATGTAGCCCAAGGGAGCTCAGTATGTAAGTGGGTACCCTAGTAAGGGGAAGAGGGGCTGTCTGTGACATGAACTCAGTGGTTCACTCTTTGATCACCTCCCCCTAAAGGGGGAGCAGCCTTACCAGGCCACAGAGAAAGACAATGCAGCCAGTCCTGATGAGACCTGATAGGCTAGGGTAAGATGGAAGGGGAGGAGGACCTCCCTATAAGTGAACTGGGGGAGGGGCATAGGAAGAGAAGAAGGGCAGATGGGATTGGGAGGGAATGAGGGAGGGGGCTACAGCTAGGATACAAAGTGTCCAGGCTAGCTAGGAATACACAGTGAGACCCCATTCTCTTTTTTAAAATATATGGAACACCCTGCCACACACACACACACACACACACACACACACACACACACACACACACACCCCAAGAGGATACCCAAAAGGAAATTTCTCAGGGAAGCCATTTAAGAACAGGATGTAGGGAAGATGTAAACAGTTCAAGACTGTTAGTGTTAAAAAGTTCCAGAATTTTTCTAGCCAACCTCATTTTATACATGAATAGCTGAGACTCAGAAAGGTGGGAGGATTTGCTTAGTAGCCACAGGTATAATACAGAACTTTGGTCACTTTTAAATGGGGAATGTTCTTCTCTTTATGGTGGCTGAGCCACAAGAAATTGATATTGCAAAAGTATAAAAATGGTCAATTGTTGCCAATTTTGTGTAGCTCGACTTATTTACTCCAGTTTTATTTCTTTTACAGTCATGTGCTAAGAAAGAGCAGACATTAAAGAATTTTAAAATAAAAAAGTGAATAAATTGTAATAGATAAAATAAATAAATGAATGTAAAAAAAAACAATATTTTAAAAAAGGAAACCAAAGATGCATAAGAGACAGAGATTTAGCAAGGTCAGTAAAGATCCTGGATGCCTCCTGCTCTGTTTCCTTGTCTTTCAGTTTTTAGTGTATTTTCATAGATGTTTTGGGAAGTTTGAGGTATGTAGCAAAATTTTATGTAAAACCCAGGAATTCCCTGGTGTTCTCCAGAGCCACACATACTCAACCTCTCTCCCTGTCCGTATCCCACCAGAATGAGTGTCCATTGACAAGATCTTAAGCAAAGTGCATGACTCACATGGAAGCTCACTCTCCATTGTGTAAAGTGAGTAGGTCTGGACAATGCACATCGTGTACCCACCATCACCCCTAGCAGTTCTACATCCCTAAGCACACTCTGTGGGTATTCATGTTTTCTCCCCGCCCCCGACATGGATCTCTGTTTCTCTTGAGTCAAGAGTTTTGTGTTTTGTAGAATTTCATGTCATTAGAACTAAGCAGTATTTGACCTTCCACAGCACGCATTTAGAATTTCCTTTAAAAACCCATGTGTCCATTCTCAGCTTAATAATCCAAGACAGTGGTGGAACCTTTAAGAAATGAAATCCGGCCAGGTATACTGGCACATGCCTGAAATCAGCACTCAGGAAGCAGAGGCAAGAGGATTAAAGGTTTGAGGCCAAGATGGGTTATAGAGTAATAAGCTGTCTTGATAAATTAGAGGTAAAAAGAAGAGGGAGAAAGGAATGAATGAAGAGGGAGAACAGCAGAAGATGAAGAGGTGGAGAAGAAAATACGGGTCTAGTGAGAAGTCATCAGTCATTGGATGTATGCTCTGGTGGATCTGTTGAGATTCTGGTCTCCTTCTCTTTGTCTTCTGAACAGGGGTAAGAGCTCCTTCAGTCAAGTGCTTTCACTATAATATTATGTCCTAAACCACAAACCAACAAAACACTAACAAAAGCTTCCAAACTATACGTCAAAAATCAACCCTTGATTTTTCTTTTTTTTTCAGAAAGTTGAAGTTTATTAAAACAAGAAGTAACTAATGTAGTCATAAATGTTCTTTGACTACAATTATATCCATTTGAAACTAGTTTTTGATTCAAAATCTTATGTCTTTTATGCTAAACTTATTCATATATAAATAAGCTTCAACCAAGCACACTCCCCCTACAAATATGAATGTAAGGTGTAGGCTGTGTTATGTGTATTCAGTAGAGGACAGGCTGTGTTATGTGTATTCAGTAGAGGACAATGGTTGGTGCTCTTCTCCTAGACATCTCCAACAACAACTCATTGTTGTGACATTTTATAATAACATTTGTGAAGGCAGATAACTCTGGGTAACAGTCACTCTGTTATCCAAAGCTGTGTTCTGAGTGCTTTTTCCAATCTGTTTTCATCAGACATATATGGCTGTTCAGAGTCTCCATTGCTCCCTGATCTTTAGAGTCCCTATTTATTTTTAGCTCTTTTGGAAGAAAAGTTGTCCTGAATAGCAGGTTGAATAGGGCTCATGACAGAGTTTTTTGTCTCTTTAGGATTTCACAGCATAAGACAGCATCATGGGATGTGAACACACGCTTTTCCAGGAATTAACGTTTCCTTTTTCTAAGCTTATTGTCTTTGGTATTTTTTTGCTGCTTATTATTTATTTACTTGCTTACTTATTTACTTATTTATCCACTTTACATCCCAATTGTAGGCCCCTCCCTCCTCTCCTCTCAGCCACACCCTCCCTTCCTTTTTTCTCTATCCCCCTACCCTACTCCTCAGATAAGGGGACCTCCCCCCACACCTACCAGCCCATACCAGCACATCAAGTAGAATTAGGACTGAGAGCATCTTCTTCCCCTGTGGCCTGCCAAGGCAGCCCCACCAGAGGGTAGTGATTAAAAAGCAGGCAATAGAGTCCATGTCAGAGACAGGCCCCTCTCCCTTTTTTAAGGGACACACGAAGACAAAGCTGTTGATCAGCAATGTACATGTTGGAGGCTTAGGTCAAGTCCATGCATGGTCCTGTCTTTGGTATTTGTAAAATCAATAGAAAACTTGCTTCTACAGCATCTTTCACTTCCTGCTATCCAAGCCTAGCCTTGGTTTTGTTAGTCTGTTTATGTTCTAGCACTAACAGATATTCCTGAGTGTAACACAGCATTTTCTCCGGATTTTCTTTTTTGCTTGATATTTTTGTTTGTTTATATTTCTTTTTCTTTTTGGAACTGGGTCTTGCAATATAGCCTAGGCTGACCTCAAATGCATCACCCTCCTGCCTCCACTTCCTTAGTGTTAGTTTTATATTTATTCACCACCATACCTAACTCAGACTTATCCATTTATTTACTAATGGAAGTGTTGGTTTATTCCACATTCTGACAGTTATGAATGCAATTACCATAATTGTCGATCGTTCAGGTTCTTGCATGGACATCAGCGTTTGTTTCATTTGCGTGGATTGTGAGAAACATCTGGGGTTACATACTTAGTTTCATGGGTAATTGCAGAACTGTCTTTTAGGGTGGCTGTGCCAATAGTAATGGATAAAGTTGCTAGCTCTGCCTGACACTGGGCAGACACTCACTAAGTGACCAACTGACTTGGCACACAGGAAACATTTCAATCTGGGGTCTGAGCCTCAGAATACCTGAGGACATCTATTTGGCAGATTTCCAGAGCTGAACATCACAAAGCAAAACAGCTTCTCACAGGAGTTTGGCAAGGGAACAGACCTTCACGAGCAATCTGTTCTCATTTAGTTAGGCAGAAATTCATTTCCCCACCACTATCCCTGGAGGAGGCTGAGCAGCATAGACTGTTAAAGATTTTCCCTTCCGGCTTTAAAAAAAGCTCGGTCTCTAGTAATAGCATAGAAAAATTGATCTGAGTTCAGGTTAACACAGAACTAGAAGACTCTAAAATCTACTTTCTAACCTCTCTGCAACCATCTTTGTATGTAGCCAAACTATAATCATGAGTTTGAGATCAGCCTAGGCTATATTTGAAAAATAGAGTTTTTGCTAGAGACCCAGTTTCAAAAATTGGTGATAGGAGGACATGCGACTTTATTTTCACCATTACCATTACACCATGTGGATGGAAATTTGATCGGATTTGAAAATTTGTCAGGGTCATTTTCAGATAGTCATAAAATCTCAAAACTCAGTCCTCAAGCAACTACATTTTAATGAATTTGTAATAACCAAGCCCCAAACTCCTACATAATTGCAGAATTTGCAGCTCCCAACTCATCACTGCTTTAAGCCTTCTTTATTTCTGCTGCTATCTACAGAGAGAAAGATGGGAGCTCTCCGGGTGGTTTCTTGGTTTCTTGAACCTACCAGTTTGATTGCAAGGCCTACAAGGTGAAAGAGCAGACTCCAGAAAACTGTCCTCTGGCCTGTACACACACACACACACACACACACACACACACACACACACACACATACACACCAGACAGAATATCTGTTCTGCACCTCAGCTTCCTATGTTAATAAATATGACTAAACATTGATCTCTTAACTGTGGTAACTTAATATCATTCAAATAATATACATGCTGTAAACTTCGTTTTCTTTGTCTCTAAAATGTCCTAGCTCATCATGGGCCTTTCAGAAATATCACTAATAAGACAATGTAAGCAATGTAAGCAAACAAGATGAAGTCTAGCTCCTTCTCCTTGCTAAACTCACAGGCAGCTGTTGACCAATTCTAGGGCCCAGGAACCATAAACCACGGACTGTTGCCAATGTCACCATTAGAGAACTAAGTCAACACCAGTAGTTATTCCAGGTAGCTTATTATTAGAATCAAATTTATTACTCATGAATGATTTGTACTGGTCAGTAGTAAGAAATACTCTCTGTGATAGGCATGTTCAGTGCCTTTTCTAGTGCAGACCAACCTCCACACCATATGTAGTGAGGAGGTGTGCATTAAATTTCATGTATTTGTTTGTTTGTTTATCTGAGTCTCTAATTCAAACTTGCCTTGAAATCCATATATAGATAAAAATAATCTTAAATCTCTGGTCCTCCTGTGTCTATGTAGCAAGTTTAGTTAAGTTTAAAGAACTGTACCAGCACACCTGGTTTATGCTGTGCTGGGAGTCTAGGCATGGTGAGTGCCAGGCAAGGACTCCATCAACTCAGCTACCTCCCAGATTTCAACATTCAGTTTCTTATTTTTACATTTAAGTGGCCATCCTTTGTAGCTCCCATGCTGGTCCAGGCAGAACTCATATAGCCTAAGAAGAGCATAATACAGACAGAGGAAGAAGTGCAAGGCCTGAAGTCTTATTGAAGATATATCTTTGCAAGTTAGTACCAGCATGTATTTGACCACACATGTTTTTCATTTTATTGTCTTAATGTAGGTTACCTTGGAACTTGGTGATTCCAAGCTAAGATACCAATAAAAAGCTTTTTCCTAAAATGAAGTGGGGAATAGTCTCAAAGCCCTTGGCTCTTACAAAGGATAGTTATGTGTGCTTTGCAAATAATGAAAATCAAAGATTGGTTAGAAATATTTAGTTCATTGGTGCTTAAATTTTTCATTACATTTGTGTGTGTGTGTATGTGTGTGCATGTGTGTACATATGTGTGCCATGGAAAGCATATGAGAGTCAAAGGACAATGTATGGGAGTCAGTTCTTTCTTTCTATGATGTAGGGCCCAAGGATTAAACTCATGTGTCCAAGCTTGATAGCAGATGCCTTTATGCACTTAGGAACCTTATGGCCATTCACTGGCTTTTAAAATGGTAAGAATTTAAGAGCATTAAAAGAAAAGAAATGTATTTCCTTCCAAGTGCTTCCCTGATAGGCTGTAGTAGTGACTTATTGAGTAAGCAATGTATTTGGTGCCATAAATCCTATGGATTCTCTATATCAAAAGCTGCTGGATGGAGCTGTAGAGATCAGGTCAGGGCCTGGGCATGGGGCAAAGTGTCTTCCAAGTTCTTACCCTCTTGTTCAAAAAGGAAATAAAAGCTCACACAAATTGCAAAGTACCGAGGAAACTTCATTCAAGGCAAAACAATAGAACAGATCAGAATAGAAAGGAAGAAAACATTGTCTCCCGTGATGGAAGATACACACAGGTCCCGATTGTTGTTTTGCGCTTTCTTCTGTGAGGGTAAAGGAAGGAGTGATTTAGTTATTAAGAAGGTAGGATTGGAAAGTTTTCCATTTTGATAAACACATTAGATTATATAGCCATCCTTCTATGGGAAATGTCCTTTCCCATGTTCATCTGAATTCTGATTATATGACTGCCCAATAATACCTATCCATAAGATGCTGACTAGAGGATCCAACCTAGAAGCTTGCTTTAGGACACAGTTTTACCTTACTGTGCACGTGTTCAAAACTAGTTCAGGCCAGATTGGCCTTTTCATTTTTGTGCTCAGACAGAAGTGGAACACAACTAAACATAATCTGTCTAAGTTTGATGGGTGTTAAAGGCAGGAGAAATTGAGAACATTGTTCTGAATGGAGTGTGTGTGCAGCTCAGTACAGGTTCTGTCACCTTTGTATGTAATGTAGTCTGCTATGGTATCGTGCTACCAAGAGTGTTATTAGAAGAGGTGTTTGCATAGCCCAAGCCAAGTGGAGTTCCAGGTTGCTAAGCTATTCCCTATGTTCCCTGCCTCTGAAAATTAGCCACCTTTCCTGAAAAATTCACCCTCAGAAAAGCCTGGTAAAACTGAATAGGCTCTGAACTTCATATCCACTCTTATGCCAGTCCAGAGAAACTTTTACCTTGCAGGAAAACAGGTAAAATTTCTCTCCTGTTAAAATGAAGTGGCTCAAGTAAAAAAAAAACAAAAAAAAAAAAAAACACAGGCTTAAGACATCTGTCCAGATTTAAAGCCTGGCTTACTACTTACCTGTGTGCCTTTTGGAAGATGGTTCTCTGCCTCAGTTTCTTCATTGTCCTGGGGTTATTTTAACTATTTATATAAATAATATGCATAAAGCTTTCAGAGAGTGAGGACCCACCACATGCTACCTAATGCTGTGCAAAAAGCATTATGTAAAGCGAATAAAGTAAAAGAAATGAAAATCAGCACAATGGACAATAGATTGTGTGTTTTAGTGTGACAACAATGGCTGACAGGGAAAACTTGGTTTCAGAACTTCCCTAGTCCTCTAATGAAGCCCATTCCAGCCTCTCAATGAAAAGAAGCCAGAAGAGGCAAGAAAACAGGTTCTGTCCTCCAGTTTCTTACAATTTCTCTAGGCTTCCTCCATTCGTCGGCTCATGGTCCCTTTTTCACATCATACCAACTGTGTTTCTGTTGTTGCTCCTCCTTTCATTCATGTTGATATGCTTACCTCTGTTTTAGGGAGCACTTGTGATTATATTTGGTACATACAGGGAGTCCTAGATGCTTCCCATTTCAAGGTACTTTAAAAACATCTGCAAATTTCCCAAAGTTTCATAAGAAGTGCCGTCAGGGTTTGAGGAGTAGGGTGTGTGCAGCCCACCACTCTACCACAGACTGAGGAGAGATTGACAAATAGTGTAAATTGTGGGGAGCATGGGGTCAGACTTGCCTGCTTTATTCAGAGTGGAGAGTCCGGGAGAACCAGCAATTCAAGATAAACATCATCTGGTAAGTACTTAAGCTTGAACTTGCAGAATGGAACGCAGTCTTGGCAACAGTAGCAATGCAAAGCTCCAGGGTAAGAATCGGAGGCTGGGGAAGGTGGGATATGTGAAGATCATTTCTTTCATGCTCTTGTGAGCAGCTGACTTGCATTTATTCTTTGTCCTAGAGAAATGTCACTAAGAGTCCTAGCCATTCTTTGAAGGTTAAATTATCATTTTTAATATCATTCTGTATTTGACTTATTTGGTCTTACCGTTCTTTTAAATAGGACTTAAAAGATACTTGCAAAAGTCACTATGCCACCTAACAAAGACTTAAACAATAAGGTGTTATTCCTAATTTGTTTACCCTAGGTAAACAGTGATTTGTTTACCCTCGGGGACAACACTGTATGTATAGAAGGGGTAACTAAAAGACTCATCTGTATCCACAACTAAATCACCCTGACACCTTTTCACTAACACACAGGTGCAGAACTGTACATATTATTTAGAAGTCATTAAAAACTATATAGGAGCTATATAGGAAGAGTTTGTACAAAGTACATATCCCCTAGTTACTGAATTATGACATGTTAAAAGTAGTCTCTAAGAGCAGGCACCATAGCCTTCAATTTCAAGAGGTCTCAGAGTTCCTGGAAGGACACTGAGAAGATTTCATACTTAATGCAGCAGTTGAGACTAGAGGCCACATTCAAGAATATATGCTAGTAGGTAGAGTCCAACATACCAAGTAGAAATTATGAGCTGTTTTCAGTCCTACATCAAGAAACCCGAATGTAACAAGGTGAATCTGCCCTGATCTCCTTCCATCCTGGTTCCACAGTGTGAGGAGAATCAGTTAGCAAAATGTGAAGAATGAGTTATACACTCTAATGCCCAGGTGGAATGGAATTGAAATTTATGTGAGGTACATCCAGTGCAAGGGAAACTATGAGCCATCTTTGCAGCTCTGTAGTAATGACACTCTGTTAAAGGATGCGATCACAAAAAAATGGAAGAAAGAAAAGGAAGGAAGGAAGAAATAACAAAGTAGCAGTGAGCTGTATGATGCCAATGGCTAGGGCAGAAGTGTGTTGGGAATGAAATGGGGGCCTCATATATGGAAAAGGAAGCCACACAGGGACTGGTTGAAGAACAGTGAGTAAATCCATATACTAAACTCTAAAAGCAACCTTAAAATGTTTGGAGAGTTTCCTTTAGAAACAAAGAGGAAAACAGTGGCAAAGGCAACTTGTTAAAGAGTGAAAGGGAGACAGCGAGAGTGAAAATGTTTCAGGAGGGAAGCATGTAGCAATGCAGGGCCTTACAACAAAGTGTGGGGAAAGGAAGCCCCAAAGGAAGTGAGGTCAAAGGCACAAACTTATCATATTTTGACCCATAAAAAGACATAAGCTAATGAGCAAGGCTATCAACTGAAGTCCAAGATATTTTCCGTTCTTGTTTGTTGTTGGTTAATTACCTAATAATTTTTATTAAAGAGAAAGAGGGAAGGTTGTACTAGTGGCAAATATATTTTAGAAATAGAGAAACTCATGTTATTAATATCATTATGCAGAGTCAAGTCTTCTAGTAGAAATGGCACACACAATTAACAATGGTTTTCATGCACAAGTTTGGGGATGTTTTCTGTTTTAAATTTCCAGTGAAGTATTTTTTAAAGGAATTCATTTTTTATGTACTTTCATTCTGTTTTTCACAGAAAGAGAGAGATCACAGTTCTCAAAATGTTTCCACAACTGCACACACACTCACACACACCTTTCTCTACAAATATCAACCATGCCATCTTGTGGCTTGTAGTTCTCTGTGTTCCTGGCTTAAGTCACATTTTTGAAGTGTGCACATACTAAAATTTCTCATTACCTTCAATCATTAAATAAAATATGAGTTCTGATGACTATTGGCTCTTGTGTGATGTTAATGAACTGGATTCTTATTATAAAATATTTATTGTGAAATGAAGGGCAATTATGAAGATAGCAGATACAAAACTCTTAACATAAATTTATGCCCATTATACATTACAACTTGGAAGAAAATTGTTTTATGCTCAAACTAAAGTCACTTCCCTTCATCCTTCTCTGCAACTCTCCTCTTTGTTTTTTGTGATTATTATATAGTTTTATTACTTTGATTTCCCTTCTTCTCTATATTGGAATTTAATATACTCCTTCAGGTGAGAGATTTTGTTTGCATGTTTCACCATTACATACCCAACACCTACCTAACTTTGTCCCTAATACCCAGTAGGCACTCAACAAGTATTTGTCAAATTGTGATAACTAATAAAGAAAGCTAAATAACTAAACTTTATCTTTAAATTTAAAAAATGAGAGTAGTTTGTAGGAAAGCATAAATTAGAAAAATCTCTGTGACTGATGTAACTTGACATTTGCTCAAATAATTCAGTACAACTGGCTTGGATACATACCTCTGGTACTTTTGAAAGATACAGCAATTCGGGTCATGTTGCTGAAAGAAGACTGTTAGGATAAGTCATCCATTATTCAGTGATGTGTCATTAGACATAAGAAGCCCTCTCACAGAAGCTGTGCTCTTTACCAATGAACTGGTATCTCTTCGAATCAACAATCAAGCCAGAACAGCTGGGAAATTCACATTTTGATGTTTGCCAGATTCTGTGGGGTTATTAAGTGACATTTGGATAACCGATTTAAGCCCTGCCATTGGGAGACCCGTTACTTGCTGAGAAAGCTGATTTCCATGCATAGAAAGAAAGTGCTGGGAGTCTGTCTTCCGAAATATGAACTTAGGTCACATCAAACATGCCTTTAATGGTATCCAGTTTATGCTTTGAATTCTGGTAAGTGTTGTTCTCTCTCACTCTCTCACTTTCACACACAAACACACACACACAGAGGGGGAATCATAAGAAGAATCTCTTTCCGAGCAAGAGGATATAATAGAAAGGTAAAAACAGAACTATTTATGGGTTAAAATTTAACATTGCATAGAATTTCAACTTGGCAGACTTCGTTGCACTTAGCTTGTTTGTAGGTTCCCAGATGTTTGTTAAGGGAAATATTCACTTCATTAAAAGTTTGACAGCCTCCCCAAGAAAATAAAGCACAGACAATTGGAATGAAACCTAGGAATATGAGTTTGCATGCCCTTATTGGCTATTTACCCCACTTCCTCCTCTCTGCCAACTCTTGCTCAGTATCCCAGAGAACTGTGAAGAGGGCAGGAAAGTGGTTTCTATGAGTCAAATTGAGTTTATTTGTCATTTGACTCTAAAATGGTGTATGTTGATATTATGTTGTGAGCTTCCTGAATTGCAGAGATCAGGAAGGTTGCTTCTTTCTACCTCTATAGAGGTGCAGGAACAAGGAATCTGCCATTCCACTTCTCCTGGTGTAGGTGGGCTTCAGGGAACACTTTTGAGTACCTTGGTCTACTTCTATTAATCATGTAAGAGCAAGGACTGTGTTTTACTTACCAATGTATCACAAGTCCTCCTGACTCATAGTCTGTATGGTGTGTCACTTGTAGGTGTGGATGAGGGATTACATGACACATATTTAGACACTTAGAGACTGGAAAAGAGCAGAATGTGGGACCATAAATGTTCCAAAGTCCAAAGATCTTTGGGACTTCTTAAGTTTCTGACACACCATATTTTGAACACCTCAATTTTGTGTGATCTTTTTTGGAAATACCGTCTCCCTTTGGCAACTGAGTAATTTTGCCACTTGGGGTTTAAAAATGATTCTTTTGTAAAATTGCAAACCATCTTGACATTTCATCTTCAAATCTAACAAATTTCTGTTCTCATTCAAAGCTATTCATTCAGCAGAACAGAGATGTCTACTGGGGGTTTTATAAAACAAGACATTTTTCTACAGTGAGTACCCCATCAGGGAAGGCACAGAAGAGGAAGCTGCGTCAAAAACTTTGGTGCCTTGGTGGCTTTTAAAAGAACCTTGAACAAGCAGTGCACTGGACTGGGCCCTACCTTCCCCTTTGGGAAAAGTGCTTTCCATGGTTCTCTGGGCTCTGCATATTATTTATCATCAACGTTTTAAACTTCCCTCCAGCATCCATTTTTTGATATAAAAAGAAGGCCTTCCCACACACCTCCACTAATTATGTTGTCAGAATAATAGTTTACCCAAAGGTGTCTGCATTTTGATCCTCAGAACCCATGAGATTCTTTTCTTATGTGGCATAGGAAACTTTACACATTTGATGGGGTCAGTCCTCATCCCATTATAGTTACAGAACCAGAGTACTGTCCTTAGTTGCAGCCTGAAGGAGATGAACACATAAGGATGGGAGAAGGGTTTACAAGAGGCAACATCGGTAACCATGAACATGGAGAAAGAAGACTATGGTCCAAGGAACGTGAACAACCCTCAAAGCTATAAAAGACAGGTCTTTTATTACATTTCCAGAAAACAAAACTGGCAACTTTTACTGTGGCCCAATAAGACTACAAGATTATAAATATGCAGCTCTTAAACTGATAAATCATAGTTGTTTTATGATAATAGTAAAAGCAAAACTAATAAACATGTTCTAAAATTATAAGAAATAGACAAGAATCCAATACTGTGTACAGCTTCCTGGGCAAGTATTCCTGTGAATGTATTTACAATGTTCTTTGGCTGAGCCTCACACATGTGAGGGTTCCAAAATTTAGATTTTTCTGTACTAATTTCAAGTACTTTATTTAAAACATGTATGTATATAAATTGTATAAATGGAAACACATACATATGTACAAATGTGCACATTTAGTCAGATACAGTTAGTGAGATTAATTTTCATCATGCCCTAAATGAGAAAAAGACACAGAGTGTTCTAAAATCATAGTTGGCAAATGTCACCCCTGCTGAGCTCATGGTGGTGGGTGAGCAGAGCACACACAGTACAAGAACATGCTGAAGCAAACAGCCTTTACTATGCAGCCTTAAATTAGAAAGGTAATAATAGTTTGAGAAACTTGGAGGCTCAATGTAGCCACTATATGCATATGAGATTAGACTAAAGTTCTTGCTACACAAGCTTTTATACGTGAGTTCAATCCTCAGAATCCCACATTTTAAAATATGGATATGCCACTATATACTTATAATTCAATGCTAGAGAGGCAGAGACAAGTAGATTCTTGGGATCTGCTGGCCAACTAACATAGCCTACTAGGGAGCTCCAGGAAAATAAGAGATGTTGTCCCCCAAAAGGGAGGAGGGTAAATGCCTCTTGAGGAAAGACAGCTGAGCTTGACCTCTGATTTACACTCACTCTGAGTACATACATACACAATCAAAAATATAGAGAAAACAGGAAGAGAACTTGTAAATATCTCGTGACTCTACCTTCATTGCTGAGACTCAGAGCACCAACAGCACCAAACCATACTCGAAGTATTTTCACAGCTACAGGACTTCTTACCATTCAAAGGAAAACAGGACTGCAATGTAAGCTTATGTCAACAGCATCGTAGAATTTGCATTCTATGAGCTTGTTTTAAAATACAACTAGCATATCAACGTTTGAAGACTTTTTAATCAAACCAGGAAGTTAATCCTGAGTTTTAAATGCATCATGTAGAAGAGAAATATTTTTCTATTGCTGTGATAAAATACCATGACCAAAGCAACTTATAAAAAAAAAGTATAATTGGGATTATGGTTTCAAAGGTTAGAATCCATTAGCATAGGAAACAGGAGGCAGAAAATAGCCAGTAGGAAACAAAAATCACTCTGGCAATGACTCAAGTGTTTTAAAACCTAAAAGATGGTCCCCAGTGACACACCTCCTCCATAAAGACCACACTTCCTAATTGTAGCAGTTTGGATGAGAATGGGCTCTATAGGTTCATAGATTTTAGTGTTTAGTCACCAGGGATTGAACTGCTGAAAGGATTAGAAGGATTAGGTGGTATTGACTGGATGGGGGAAGTGTATCTTTGGGGGTAGGCTTGGAGGTTTCAAAAGTGCATGCCAGTTCCAGTCTTGCTTTCTGTCTGCCTTCAGATCAAAATGTAGCTTTCAACTCCTTCTCCAGCACTACACTTGCCATGCTTCCCCAGATGGTCCCTGCTATGGTGATAATGGACTAAGCCTCTGAAACTGTAAGCAAGCTCCAAATTAAATACTTTCTCTTATAAGATTTGCCATGGTCATGATGTCTTCATAGCAATAGAGCAGTGTCTATGATATTAATCTTTCCAAAACTCTCCCTACTTAGGGCCAAGTACTTATATATATGAGTTAATGGGAATGTTCTTAGTCAAACTACCACATTCCTTTCTCTGCCTCCCATAGGTTTATGGCTATATCATAATGCAAAATTCATTTAGTACAACTTCAAAAGTCCCCATGGTTTTTCACAGTCCCCAAACTGTTTTAAGATCCAAAGTCTCCTCTGAGATGCAAGGCAACCCCTTAACTGTGACAACCTAACATACAATGGCACAGAATACATATTACCATCCCAAAAGGGAGAAATCTTGACATAGTGTGAAAATAATATACCAAATAAAGACTGAAAGCCTCAAGACTTTTCTCCTCAGACAAGTATTAGATGGCCTGGGATGGCCCTTCACAGTCCACATAGCTCTCAGCACTGTCTTGGGCTCTTCTGGGGTAGCCTATTAGACTCTGCTTACAGCATTCAACAGTTTTTCAAGTCCAAAGTTCCAAAACCTTTCACATTCCTCCCCAAAATCAGTTGGTCAGGCCTAACACAGCAATAGCCCACTCCATGGCACCAACTGTCTTAGTTACCTTTTTATTTCTGTGATAAAACATGATGACCAAGGCAATTTATAAAGAAAAGTCTTGAGTGGGCTTATGGTTTCAGAGTTAGAGTTCATGACGATGGAATGATGGCTGATGACAAAAATAACTGGAAGCTCACAGCAATGTCCTGAGTGTCTTGAGACCTCAAAGCCTCTCTCCGCAGAGACACAACAACTTAAACAAGTCCATGCCTCTTAATCCTTCCTAAACAGTTCCACAAATGGAGGACCCAGTATTCAAACATATGAACCACTGAGTGCCATTCATACTGCTACAAGAAGGCAGCAAATGCTAATCTGACCAATAAGCTCATGGCCGCTACTACAGAGGAAGATACTCTAATCTCCAAATAATAGGCACAGTCTCCTTTAAAATATTTATCTAATTTTTTCAATTTTTATGTATCATATATAATAAACATGTTTGTTATAAATATATAACTATATAATATAAATAATATATGGTATACAAAATAATTGTATAAAAATATAAGTATAAAATATTGAAATACATAATACATATGGATTTTTGCTTGCATGTTTATATGCCACTTGTTTGCCCGGTATCTACAAAATATAAATTACAAATAGTTGTCAGCCACCATGTAGGTGCTGGGTTGTTTGCAAGAGCCACGTACTCTTAAGCACTGAGCCATATCTTCAGAACTCCCCTTTAAAGCCCTTTACAATTCACTCTAGCTTAAATTATTTGAATAATTTTGGTGTTATCTCTGATCTGTTTGTTCACCTAGTGAACATTTGTTGGCATCTAGGATGTTAGAGCTGAGAGAAACTTGGGTTACCTTATTTTTCTCCAAAATTATACAAAAGAAAACATCCTGCAAGGTTAAAGGTTGATCTTAGGAATACAGACTGAGTTTCATGTGCATTGGTTAAATCTCAGCCTGGACTCTTTCTCCTCTGTACACTGGAATTTAGATGACGCTTTCATAACAATATCGTAAAATGCTTTTATAACTCAGCAGCATGCACAGCCATTGTCTAACCTTCATTCTGAAAGTGTGCTCACTAGGAGAGAGTTCATAGTCCTAAGAGAATAAATGGTCTTATCACCCAACATTTCGGTGAATAAGTATAAGACACCTCACTTTCTTCAGGAAAAATGAAAAGAAAGGCTCTAACTATTTTCTGGTGTTCTGATAATCTCCTCAGCCAAACAATGTATTTGAAACTATGGATTTCTCATTTTCTTCTCATCCACCACATAACACCATATTATCAAGTTGTCAGCAATTACTCAGACACTCAGTGTAATATTTAGTATTAGATAAAGTTGGTGATCCCAAGCCATTTTTGTATTAAACTTAACACAAAGATATCATTAAAATACTTAAGCCTCAAGACCTTTGCTGGGGAAATTTCCTGAATCTTTGCTCCTGATTTTGATAAATTCAGTCCTTAAGGAAAACCAAATTTCTACCTGTCAAGTGATATAGTTGTAACAAGATTCATTTCACTGTTAATACTTAAGGGGCAGTGGGAGTTCAGATTGAAATTGCATTCCATGGGGATACTTGTTATTTGTCCCTGTGCTAATTTTAAATCTCATTCTGGAAATGAAATGTGTAACTAAGAAGAATTGTGTTAAATGATCCCTACACATTGAATAATCACTTGCAAAGACTGATCATTTAATAAACTAACCTAAAAATGTGAAGAATGCAATGTAATTTTTCTTTCATGATTCTAAACTTACTCAAAGATTATACAGTGTCTTGAGGTCATCGCAGGAGTTATGACTGATAGTGGGTCATAGAACTTTGGGATTAAAGAGGTATTTGTTGAATTATATACCATTAATGGTAGACAACCAAGCTTTGCCAGCTTTTAACTTGCCAATTGTAACTGATTGTGTGGTTATGTATGCTGAGCTGAGAATTCTAAAATGATATTTGGTCCTGGTACAAAAATGATATTATTGATTAATGATACCTCCTTCGGGTACAGAGGAGATTGACCAGCTGGTAGAGAAGTCACTTACTTTCTTTTCCAATTCCAGACCACTTCATTTTAAGGATAAGTATCTTACAGTCAATATTTGCCATAATAAACCATCTGTGCTGAAGCTGGCCTAACCACTATTATTTCTGTCACATCACTCAAGTTCTGAAATTATCAATAAAAACATCCTGAAAGGCCACAGAGGAGGACAATGCAGACAGACCTGATGAGACCTGATAGGCGAGGGTCAGATGGAAGGGCAGGAAGACTTCCCCTATCAGTGGACTGGGGGAAGGGCATGGCATGAGAAGAGGAAGGGAGGGTGGAACTGGGAGGGGGTGAGGGAGGGGGCTACAGCTGTGATACGAAGTGTATGAATTGTACTAAATTTAAAAGGTTTTAAATTTTAAAAAATCCTGAAAATAGAAAACCAAATCACTATTTTGTATGTGTGTTTTCTGTGTAGCCTTGGCTATCCTGGACTCACTTTTTAGACCAGGCTGGCCTCAAACTCACAGAGATCTGCCTGCCACTGTCTCCCTGAGTTCTGGGATTACAGGCATGTGCCACCACACCTAGCTAAATAACTATTTTCTTAGATCTCTAAGAATTTTGGCAGTAAAAAAAAAATCATTTAAACAGAAAATTTATTTGGATAATGGCATACTTTACCTAAGAAATTGGTGATAGTTCACTGCCTAGTTAAAAAAAAAAAAAAAAGAATTTGAAGTCTGTCTTCCTAGGGTCCACCACATAGCTTAAATTGTAATTTTGGTTTCAGAATTCATTTTCAAATATTCAACAAATATGTTTGAATGTCTTCATTATATAAGACAGTACATTAGAATGGTGAGAATAGTAATGAGATGATTTAGGCAAATATTCACAATATTTTCTGGAGTCAGGCAACCATGAGCTTTGGAGTTTCGAAACCAAATAAAACCCTTCAGTAATAACTTTGTAAGCTTGCTTGGCAATATGTAACATAATAACTAATGAATAAAGTATACTTTGTTTTGTGAGTAGACCTACGGGAAGCTGCAACAAACAAAAGACAAGTGCCACACTATGAAGTAAGTTAAAGCCTAGTAAGGGAGAAACTCTACTCTGAAAATAAATTTTCAAAATAAGTGTTGAATGAAGTTCAGAAATGTCAGGCTTTAAATACTTTAAAACTTTTAATTGAATTTAACACATACATAAATCAAAATTTTTAAAAGTCAATGAACTATCGTACAATGAATGGAATCATTACATCTATGATATCATCAATCTTGCCCAGAAATAGAATACTATCAACACCAATGTTCCCTTTTCTTCTCCTACTCAGTACCCCTTACATTAGGTCAAGGTTAACTACAATGCTGATTTTCAACACCAGACTTGTTTTTCTTGTTTCTTTGTATTTATTCTTCTCTCATAAATACATCTGGACTGCATCCTCCCGTCCCTTCTCAACCCCTAGTTCCACACACACACACACCTCCACTCTCCCCCAGATCCACTGATCCTCTGTTTCCCTTCAGAAAAGGGCAGGCTTTCCAGAGATTTTAACAGAACATAGCATAGCAAGATCCATAAGATTAGGCACAAATACTCATAGCAAAGCTGAACGAAGTAACCCAGTTGGAGAAAACAGGTTCCAGGAGCAAGAAAAAGAGTCATAGACATCCCCACTACCACTGCTAGGAGTCCCCCAAACACCTCAAGCTAAACAACCACAGCATGTGTGCAGAATACCTAGCACAGATCTATACATACCTGCCACTTCCATCTCTGTGAGCCTCTATGAGCGCTGCTTAGTTGATTCTGTGGGGCATGTTCTCTTAGCATCCTCAACCCATCTAGCTCCAACAATTCTTTCTACACCTTTTCCACAGGGTTCGCCGAGCTCTGCTTAATGTTTCAGTGTGGGTCTCTGCCAGATTCACCTTTCTAAGCCTTAAACTTTTCTTTTGGATGGGATTATATGTATTGTCTCATAACTGGCTTCTTTTATTCAACACTATTTTATTCATTAACTTACACTAAAAACATCTGTAGTTTGTCTAGTGCGTTTGTCATGTAATGTCACAATGTATGTGTATACTGACTCAGTATTTCAGTGAGTCTGAGATAACATTTTCATCTTACTAGGAAATTGAATATCCACTTATACTTTGGGGAAGGTCATTTAGACATTGTCTTTTATAAGCCTCTAATTCAAAAAAGTTTTTCACTCAATTTTCTGTATTATTGTCTTATTTTCCTTAACTGTTTTTGTTGGGTGACATTCACAGTGAGAACTTGAGCGTCTGTACAGTAAAGGACACTGTCATTAGAACAAAACGACAGGCTACATTTGGGAAAAGATCTTCACCAACCCTATATCTGAGAGAGGGCTAATATCTAGACTTTATATTAAAAAAAGAAGTTAAAAAGCAACAAATCAAGTAATCCAAATTAAAAATGGGGAATAAAACTAAACAGAGAATTCTCAATAAAGAAATATCAAATAGCAGAGAAATACTTAAAGAAACGCTCAACATCCTTAGTCATCAAGGAAATGCAAAACAAAATGATCCTTACACCCATCAGAATGGCTAAGATCAAAAATGCAAGTGACAACACATGCTGGAGAGGATGTGGAGAAAGGGAAACCCTCCTCCATTGCTGGTGGGAATGTAAATTTGTACAACCAGTTTGGAAATCAATTTGGTGCTTTGTCAGACAATTAGGAATAGTACTACCTCAAGATCCAGCTATATCATTCCTAGACATATACCCAAAATATGCTCAAGTATATGACAAGGACATTTGCTCCACCACATTTGTAGCAGCTTTATTTGTAATATCCAGAAGCTGGAAACAACCCAGATGCCCCTCAATTTAGAAATAGATACACAAATTGTGGTACATTTACACATTGGAATACTACTCAGCAATTAAAAACAAGGAAATCATGAAATTTGCAGGCAAATGGTGGGAACTGGAAAAGATCATCCTGAGTGAGGTATCCCAGAAGCAGAAAGACACACATGGTATATACTCACTTATAAGTGCATGTTAGACATATAATATAGGATAATTATACTAAAAATTATACATCTAAAGAAGCTACGCAAGAAGGAGGACCCTGGGTAAGATGCTCAATCATTCAGAAAGGCAAATGGGACAGACATCAGAAGAGGGTGAAAACAAGGAACAAGACAGGAGCCTACCACAGAGGGCCTCTGAAAGGCTCTACCCAGCAGGGTATTAAAGCAGATGCTGAGACTCATAACCACACTTTGGGCAGAATGAGGGAATCTTATGAAAGAAGTGGGAGATAGAAAGACCTGGAGGGACTGGAGCTCCACAAGGAGAGCTACAGAACCAAGAAATCTGGGACCAGGTGTCTTTTCTGAGGCTGATACCCCAAACAATGACCATGCATGTAGATAACCTAAAACCCATGCACAGATGTAGCCCATGGCAGCTCAGTGTTCAAGTGGGTTCCCTAGTAATGAGAAGAGGGGCTCTGACATGAACTCAGTTGCTGGCTCTTTGATCACCTACCCCTGTGTGGGGAAGCAGCCTTACCAGGACACAGAGGAAGACAATCCAGACAATCCTGATGGGACCTGATAAGCTAGGGTAAGATGGAAGGGGAGGATGACCTCCCCTATCAGTGGACTGGGGAAGGGGCATGGGAGGAGAAGAGAGGGGGAGGGCAGGATTGGGAGGGGATGAGGGACAGGGCTGCAGCTGGGATACAAAGTGAATAAATTGTAATTAAAAATTTTTAAAGAGAAAAGATTTTTAAAAAAGAAGCACAAACATACAAATTACAAATCAATCAGAGTAAAGACTCAAAACACATGTGCTATCCCTGTTATGTGAAAAGAGAGGTTACAACATGAAGAGTGCAGATTTTTAAGTGGGTAAGTCAAAACTTTCAGAACATTAAGACATTCTGCAGGCAGCATTTTTCAAGAAACATCTGGCGCCAAAATAATCAAATTGATGTTATATGCAAAGTTGAGCTGAGATGAAATGTGGGCCTCAGAAGAATTGTCACTGGTCAGCTACTGTAAAATTTTTGAAGGAGTGCAATTCACCTTTTGTGAATGTTGGAAATGATGGCTATGAAAGCACCTTGGCACTGTTGGGATGCATATGAGGAATTAGACTGGTGCTCTCCCGTGCCAGATGGAGAAGAGAAGGCTGGAATCCTTTCCACTGTCAAAGTTCACTCTAGCACCTCCTAATAGCATCGAATGTCATAAAATAGAATGGGGGAGGGTGGAGCTGAGAGGCCACAGCTTAATTGGTGGCAAAAGAACAAAAAAGCAAGCCAAGAAGTAGAAGAAGTATTCATTCAACAAGGGGAGGCCATCTTGACAGGATTGTTGTTTAGCAGTTATTAATAGCTAAGCATTGGTGGTACTTGCCCTATTCTCAGGTTTCTCCACTTTATCATGTTTCATGTTACCAGTATCCTTAAAGATGTGGACTATCAGTAACTGGGATAACTCAATACTCAATGGGAGATCCCATGAGGATAAACTAGCTTGCCTCCATCTTAGGTTTAAAAGGCCATCTTATAATAAATACAAACTAGGTTTATTCCTAGTTTCTCTTCAAGTTGATTAAATATTTGCTTCTTGAGGATTTGGGCAATGATCCTCCTGTAATCCTAACCACAAATAGTTTTGTACTACCTGTTCCATGAAACAACCATGCCTTTGTTTCAGAAAGTTGTTATGACCACCTATTGTTGTAACAACCTTGTTTTAACTAGCTTGTTATGACCATCCTGCAGACATGTCTTTGTTTCAAGAGGTTGTTATGACCAACTGTTTTGTTTATGTTGTGCTTCTGTAACCTCAACAATTTGCTTCCAAACTCCCCATTTGAGAACCCCTTACTCCTGAACAATAAAAACTCTTATCTTACCCATGTCCAATACTGATCTCCTGAATCCCACATTTAGAGACAAATAGCCCATGTATGTGAAATTTGTTAAAAGCTTTCTTTAATTAGGAGCTCACCTTAATTAATTTGGCCATATTGACTTGGATTAGTCATCTTTCTCCTCAAATCTGTGGGATTAATAATGCTTAGCATACATAAGGCACTGGGCTCCATCCCTAGCATCTTCTACCCTAAATATGAAGAAAACTCATTTCCAGTAAAAGATTAGTTGAGGAAACAGATCAGGTGTTTCTGCAGCCAGGAAGGGCCAGATACAGCAGATACAGCTGAAATAAATCTTGTTCATTTTTATGTTCGTGCTCTCATTCAAAAATAAAGATGATTTACTGTTTTTAAAGGAACATTAAAAGATTATAATACATGAGAAATTAAATTTAACAACAGGTCTCCTGACTTGAGGGAATGTTAATCAATACTTTGTGGTCATATGAGCTCATAAAGATATGGACAGTGACATAAACATCTTTCTTCCTTTACTTTATGCATAGTCTTAATCAGCTTTTACTTGGTGTTTCAGGAATCTTTGTCAGGGAAGTAAGAATAACCACAGACTATGTTGATATAGATTGTGTTTCCCGACAGCTTTTGTTTTCTGCACTTTTCTGTTGCAGACAATCGTTGTGTTTCCCTGCTCTAGAATCAAAACTTGGGCCCAGTCTACTCCTAATACATGGATCAGGAGTTGGCTCATTTTCCATTATGATGGTTTGACCACAACTGATCTGAGTACAGGCATACTTATAGCATTCTCCCAACCCCCCACCTTAACCCATAATTGTTCCTCCCTTTTAAAAGTCTCATTTGTATGTTAGGTCAGAATCGTGGACAGTGAAAGAATTCTGCCAGGTCAATATCTAGATAAATAAAGACGTGCTTTTTAACACTGTAAGAGAACAATAGGAAGGAAAGTATCAAAAGAATGATCTGCACCAAGGCTATGAGGCTGTGGGTTTTTATGTGGGAGCTACCCTCCTTTTATATTGAGTTCTCATCATGTATTCCTGCCATGCAAATGAGAGTGTACCTAATTGGTCAATATTTGATTCTTGGCAGAGGCTGGGTTTATAGTTACAAGAACTCAATTCCTGTGCTTGTGCTGGAAAACAAATTTTGTTTTTCTGCTGTGGAAAGGATAGCTCAAAAATCTGGAAGCTTTTGAGACTCCTTGCCTTGCAGTCCTTGGTTTCTGGTGCCTCTCATCTCTAAACCTCTGTTTCTACCATCACATCTTAGATTCTCACCTTCCTACATTCTTCTTATAGGGACTCATCAGACTACACCTCACTCAGAGCTCACTCAGAGCGAAGATAGTTTCACAACTCAAATTTTTCAGTTTAGCACATTTGCAAGTCACCCTTTGCAGTGGAATGTAGCATATTTATAGGCAGACATCCTTGGAGGGTCAATATTTAGCTAAGTATATACTCCAAATCTTACCTCTGTATTCTTTTCTACAACTTTCATGGAAGAAATTCTTCCTATGTTGCTGGTTTTTTCTATCCTGCATGAATTCCCTTTACTACGTTTAGTGGTTGTGGGCTGCTTCTCTTTGGCGAGAGCTTGACCTAGATTTGCTTTCTCTGCTCTGCTTCTTTAGAGCTCTGTCACCCCAGTCATGGGATATCAGCGGTCTGGTTCATTGAGATTGACTTATAGATGCCTAACTTCTGGGCTACTGAGACATGGAGACATTAATTTTTATTATAGCTTAGGTCTTAGTTTGGGCTACCACCCAGATTCCTCACCTAACTTAATTAACTCGACTACTCTAATCCACAACCCTCCATATGGCTGATGAATATGCCAGACCTGAATTTTTCTTTCTTTATAATTTTAATTTTTTTACAATTTATTCATTGTATATCACGATTGTAGACCCCCTCACTCAACTCTTCCCAGTCCCACCCTCTCTCCCTCTTTCCCCTTATCCCCTTCCTCTAGTCCAATGAAAGGGGAAGTTCTCTTCCTTTGCCATCTGCCCATAGCTTATCAAGTCTCATGAGGACTACCTGGATCCTCTTCCTCGGTGGCATGGCAAGGCTGCATTACCAATGGCAAGTGATCAAACAGCAGGAAACCGAGTTCATGACAGAGTCAGTCCCTGCTCCCCTTGCTCGGTGACCCACTTGGAGGCTGAGCTGCCTATCAGCTACATCTGAGCAGGGGGTCTAGGTACTCTTCATGAATGGTCCTTGCTTGGTGCATCAGTTTCTGCAGGACCACCTGGGCTCAGATTTTTTACCTTTGTTAGTCTCCCTGTGGAGCTCCTGTCCCCAACTTGTCCTTCTGTTCCCCTCTTATTTCATAAGACTCCCTGATCTGATTCTTCTTTGAAAGACCCTCTCTCAGCCCGGATGTTCTGCCTTTTTTCTCCTGCCTAGGATTGGCCATCAGCTCTTTATTAAACTAATCAAAAGGTGAGGGAAGGAGACTGTATGAAAAATATGATAGAGGTGCTGATCCATAAGAACAGCAATACCAAAGTCTGTAGAGTACTCAGCTCTAGCCAGTTTAACAATCGACAATTGAATATACAGAGACATCTTCATACACTGTACAGAAGATTACTCCAACAGATCATTAAGGGAAAGAAGTTTTTCCTGGGATTTGACAAATAGAAAGCAGACTGTGAATATAGATCATTACAGTCATTATCTTCAGTGTCTCTTTTGCTTTTGTCCTGGCTAGAGTCTAGAGTCTAGAGGTCCATGTTGACCTGAAAGATGGTTAACCCTTCTCTTTCTGACTTGAACTAAGTTCAACCAGCGCTTATCAGCATCCCACACTTTAACAGTCACTAAGCATAGAAAGATGAATGAGGCATAATCTCTATCGCCATTACCCAGTCTTCAGAGCAAGACAAATAGAATGCAAGAATAAAATTCGATGTAGCATAGAGGTTTTAATCCTATAAGTGCAGCACTCAGGAAGTAGAGGTAGAATATCATAAGCTTGAGGCTATCCTGGCTAAATAGTCAAGTCTGAACTACATAGTAAAATCCTCTTTCCCAAAACAAAAGAGTAAGAAAGAAACGAAACAGGGATAGAGAAAGGAAGAAAGAACTTTAAAATAATGTGGGAGATATCTATTTTTTTTCTTTAAAACGTATCTGAAAAAATTTTCCATCTAAGAGCCAATTGAACTGAGTGAGGCTGAACATAACTTATTTTCAGAAAAATGTTAAAGTATAAGCATTTAGTACTCTGTATTCATCGATTATATCCCTACTTAGGGCATTGGACCAGTTGCTGTCATCAGCGAAATTCATGCATGAATGTTTCAGAATAATAAGAGTTTCACCACTTTTTTTTTCAAATCAAACCCAGCAAGGAGAAGGTTTTAAATAGAAGAGTGAATAGCAGGATCCTCTGTTTTGCCTGTGGCAGTGTCTTAGTTAGGGTTTTAATGCTATGAAGAGACTAGATGGCCATAGTAAGTCTTATAAAGAAAAACATTTCATGGAACTTGGCTTAGAGTTTCAGAAGTTTAGTCTGTTATCTTCATGGGGGGAAGCATGGCAGCATACAGGCAGATATGGTGCTGGAGAAGGAGCTGAGAGCCCTACATCTTGATTCCCAGGCAGCAGAAGGAGACTGTGTATCATACTGGGTATACCTTGAGCATAGGAGAATTCAAAGCCTGCCCCTGCAGTGACACCCTTTCTTTCTCCATCAAGACCATACTTACTCTAACAAAAACACCCCTATGGGCCAAACATTCAAAACATTCTCTAGGGGCCATGCCTTTTCAAACCAGCACAGGCCTCATGGTATAAATTCATAACAGCACAGGTTTTGTATTTGGTTAGAATATGGTGTCTTCCTAGAGCCAGCCCAGGGAGATGCCAGATGACAAGAAGATGGCCAAATGGCACAGCGCAGAAGACATCAGGCTGGGCTGAAAATGGTGACTCTCTCATTCTACTGTCCTGACTCAGGAGAGTAGAACAGTAGATTTTATTCAACCCATGCTGTGCATGCCTGCTCAACAAAGCAAAATACCTTGAAGAGACAATGGACAGGATAAGTGCAGCACAGTCCCTGAAATTCAACCCATATAATGCTCAAACCAAGCAAATCTTTGCATATTTTCAGCAACTTCTAACAAGCGCTATACATAAAACTAAACTACTGTAAGGCAGTGTCTATGCTGTATAAGTAAGAAGTGCAGAAGTAGAGCTTCCTTCCAGAAAGTGTTGGGAATCTCTCTGTTTCATTCTTGTACATTCCCAGGAGAAGACTTACAAAGTTGCCAAAACATTGGGTGCCTGCCTGACATCTTGACAGCAAATGACAGCAAATGACAGCTACAGTCTGTAGCAAATTTTGATTGTGCCCCAGTTTTTATTTCGTGAAAATCAAATTTTAATCTTTTGTATTTTTAAATTCTACTAGTAAGTAGGCTTTAGTTAAGCATCAAAATGATAACCTGTGAGCTCATGCCTATGCATTGGTTACTTTTCCTGTTGTGGTCACATAACACCTGACAAGTGTAATTAGGGAAGACTTTACTTTGCCTCATAGCTTGAGAGTACAGTCCATTATGGTGGGAAAGTCATGAGAGCAGGAGCTTGAGGCAGCTGGTCACATTGTTTCCACAATCCAGAAGCAGAGGGAGATGAACGCTAGTGCTCAGCAGAACCCTGGCCAATGGAACGGTACCACCTATAGTTAAGGTGGGCGTTCCCACCTCAGTTAGTTAGAAACTCACAGACACATTCAGAAGTACATCTCCTAGGTGATTCTATAGTCCTTCAAGTTGACAGTAAGTATGCTAACCATCAAAGTCTACAATCCTCAAAGAAAAGCCAAGTCTGGGATTTAGTTTCAGTCTGTCTGAGAAGAACCCTTGGAGCCAACAGTTGGATCATGACCTATTGTGGTTTGGAGATATAGATATAGATATAGATATAGATATAGATAGATAGATAGATAGATAGATAGATAGATAGATAGATAGATAGATAGATACAAGCTGATGTGTTTGGACTCTTGGTCCCCAGGTGGTAGTACTGTTTGGGGAGGTTTGGAAAATTGGGGAAGTAGAGCCTACCTGGAAGAAGTGGATTACCAGGTCACAGGACTTGGAGTCCCATTTCTTGTCTCATCTCTCCTCCCTGATCCACATAGATACGATCTAGTAGTTCCACTTGCCCCTAATACCATAGCTGAAAGATGGCCTCACCATGGTCTTAGCCATCATGATGGAGTGTATTCTCAAACCTCCATAGATAGATAGATAGATAGATAGATAGATAGATAGATAGATAGATAGATAGATAGATAAGCTTTCCTTCCCTTAAACTACCTCTTGTTGGGTTACAGAAATGAGAATTTTGACTAATAGTACAATGGTTTAAGTGAAACCAACATTTCTGTGGAATCCTGGACAAAGCACGGGGCCACAAGAAGTGGGAATGCAGCAGCAAGCCATAGTGAAAGGAGTCTGAGTCTGAGTGCTTGAGCGGTATCCACTTGGATAGGACAAAAGTTAGAAACACACAGTGAAAAAAAGGCATTAAGGAGGCTTAAAGAGACAAAGCTGCAGAGGAGTTGAAAACTTATTTAGATGTTTAAAATCCTTCAGGCTGGATTTCTTTCATACATGGAAACTGTCTTGTGGGAGAGAATAGAGTTCTCAATAATGCCATAAATACAAAGAAACCACATACAAAGCACACATGTCAATTTTGTCTGAGTTAAGTGTTTAACAAACGCTGGCTCACCTGTGAGTGACAGACCAGAAGTTTAGAACCCAGTGCCTGCCAGGCTGCCAGGAGTACAGTGATCCTGGACTGCTTTTGGAATGGCGGCTAGTGAAGGTGGGATGCAGCTAATGAACTACTGCCACCTAGTGGTGATAAAGTGTCATAGCACAATATATTGTTCCCTGTTATGTCACTCATATAAACCAGTGCACCATCAGTCATTTCTCACTTCACTAACAGTCAACTATCATATTATTTTTTATTACTTGTTTATGTATTTACTGTACTATACATTAATGAATATTTTAGAGGGCATTCCTTCTACTTGCTTTTTTAAGTTAAATTTAAACAGCCTCAGGCAGGTCCATCTCAAAGTATCCTAACAGAGGCTTTGTGATCACAGGAGGCCACACTCCAAATGTTACTGCTCTGAGGAGCCTCCAGCAGGACAGGATACAGAAGTGGAACACAGTGGTGGTAAGACTGGCCCTGTGTAGGCACCTACTAATGTGTGTGCTGTGCTTTCCGTTTAAACAACAAGAAAATACGCTTAGAAAATTTAAATATATGATTTAAAATATAAAATTCAATTTACAAAAAAAAGTGTGGTGATACAATGTGTTTCTGTGTTTAGATACAAGTCAAACATTTAAAAAATAGCTCATAAGGTGAAAAGTTTTCAATAAGCTTAACTTTAATTCCTGGAGCAACTGTTTTTATAAATTTAGCGTATATGCGCATATCATATTTACAGAGTCTACAGGGAAGACTTTGTAAGGACTCTGTAAAGATAAGACACAAGGTCCCTTATCTTCATTACATTCATCACTCACTCAACAACTCACCCAGAATAATTTCTAAGTGCTGGAAGCTTCACTCGGGGCATTGGCTTTGTACCGAGTGCCAGTTGGTACCTATCCTCACTACAGTTAGATCCACAAGCACTTAACATTATACTATAACCGCCTATCACATTCAGGACAGCAACATCCTCTACAAGCTTTAGCTTCGGACTGATGGACTCTGGTCCATATAGCCAGGAACAATAGCAGACTATATCACTCAGATTTTGAAAACACTGAAATCACTTTAAAATGTATTTTTTTAGTTTATTCCTGTGGTTAAGTGAAACATAACCAACCATTCATATATCTACATATGTGTGTACATGTGTAAATATATATGGTGTGTGTATGAGCCCACTTACATAAAACCCCTTATTTGATCTTACCCTATGGCAAATGCTTCTAATATGACCAAATTACACTTTGTGATAATCTAATTCTTCCACTGTAACTTAGAGCCCTAGGTTTTGCTCTGGCCCACTAAATATGACTAGAGGTTGTTATGCTTCACTCTGAGTAGGGGCATTTAAGGGACAGAGACTCATTCTCCAAGCCTTTTCCTTCTGCTGTGGCAGCCAGTGATTGTAGAGGAAAATTCCAGTGGGGCAGTACTACTGGGAAGTAGCCCAATGACCCATCAATAGGGAAGATGGTGTCCTGGAGAACCCCCATATTCTCCTTACTTGAGCAAAACATAAACCTCTGTTGCACTGAACTGCTAGTCTTTTGTCTTTGTAGAAAATTTTCACACGACCTGGATATAGTCAGCTGTTACAGCAACACCAAGAAAACAGAAACAAGGAGAAAGATGCTGAAATTATGATCTAAAAAGTGAGGGAGTGTGGAGCCTAAAGCCCCTTCAGGCTTTGTGCTCTCCTATCTGTGGTGATCCTCAGCTATGCTGGAAGTGCCACCTGCCATTGAGAATATCTAGGTGAGTCATGAAAACAATTTTGTAGAAGAGTCCAAAAACCATAAATTGCCCAACATCTTACAATCTTGCAAAATCTTCTCTACTTTACCTGTCAACTCAGAGATGGATGCGGTGGTAGGAGGTCGCAGTAAATTGCAGTCCTAAGTACTGTCCCAAACAATCATTTTTCACAAATAACCCAACCTCTGTGAAACCTACATACACTCTGGAGGATCAGAAAATATTACAGCAGCTGTGAAAACTGCACATAACAATTTCTTCAAACCCTGCATTATTCTACATATAACTGAAATATGAGAGTCATTAATAAAATTGTTGACACTGAGGAGGCTATGAAAGATGCCCTGCCTCTGATTAATTTCTGCTTATAGAGCAGGTTTCTCCCTTTACTCCCCTCTAGACCTGTGTAGAACAGACAAGATCTATCTTTATCCACCTGTAACTGGAATTTACAGGATGTGATACTGAAGTACACATCTCAGAGCAAGAGCTGCCAGGCCCAGCACTTGACAGTTAGAAGTGTGCTAAAGAAAAGATGTCTTCCTATCTGGGTTACTACATGCACACACACATACACACACACACACACACACACACACACACACACACACACCAGCATATGATCATGGTTCTTATTTACTTCTAATACATAGAGCTTCAATAGAAGAAGCATGCTTGCTGAGGTATTTTTTCCAGTGATCTTTCTTGTGATGCTTACTGAAAGATGAAGCTATAGGCAAATGAGTCCACATTAGAGGGATGAAATCAAGAAAGAAGTAGATGGTGAATTTGAAGGGATGAGAGAGAAAAGAAGAGAAATCAGTGAAAGGGGTTCAATGAGAGCTGTGGTGATGGTAGAGCACCGCTTTAAAAAAAAAAAAAAAGGAGACATATACAGAGAGAGAGAGCTTTCTGTGATTTCCGGTGGTCCTTTCTTGCCCAGACAGTTCAAAGCACAGAAAAGTAAGAGCTTTCTTGTTTAGAAACTAAATACGTAGGGTTAGGGAGGTGTCTTACTTTAATGCTTGTTGTGCAAGCATGAGGACCTGAGTTCAGTTTCAAGAATCTATACAAATCCAGTCATGGCTGTAAGCTTCACTTGTGATGCCATTCGTTGCTACGGAGGCACAGGGGGTCCCTGGGGCTCACTGGGATACTTTATCCCCAGGCCAATGAAAGGTGTTGCCTCAATATACGAGGTGGATTACTGCTAAGCAATCAAACTCCAAGTTGAGTTTTGGCCTCCACAGTCACTGTCACAGTTGATCTCCCGAAAAAACCAAAAAGTATGAATGCATACATGCACAGACAAAATAGAAACCAGATGCTTGCTGTTTAGAGAAAAAAAAAATCTGCAGATACACAATTTATTGAAAATCTGCAAACTGTATTTAAATTGATCCTGTGGTAACAAAAATACACGTACATGTGTAAAGCTCTGGACATTTCTGCATCACTTGGTTAAACTCTTTGTTCCTCCTTTAACACTCATCATCTATTCTGCTGGCTCTCTGCTGCATACGCTCTCTAGTGGTCCAGAACTGAATCATCCTCTGACTAGCTAGAACAATACCTTAATATCACTAAACCATCACAATGGCTCATTTGGCTTTTTTTTAACTTTGATCATGAAAGGCATCAACATATCAAATGTTATTAAAGAGGACTCATTTTGGACATTATTTGTTCTGGTGTAAACTGAGTCCTGGAGCTTGGCCAAGCCCACAGCGACTTAGGGACACAAGGCAGAGTGATAGGGAATTGATTGAAGTACTGTTCCAAAATGTGATGTGACTTTTCAATGTGGCAATTTTTCTAGGGGTAAAATGTCTTTTTGGCTCTCCTGGACTCACTTTGTAGAACAGGCTGACCTTGAACTAATAGTCAGATGCCTGCCTCTGCCTCCCAGAGTACTGGGATTTAAGGCATGTGTCACCATGTCTGGTTGGGGTAAATTGTCTTAAAACCTCAGATTTATTAGTTTTCTCCACCTTTTTCCCCTTCCTCTTATTCTTTGCCTAACACCACCACTTCCTTCTTTAGATATCTTACATCACTCCATTTTTTCCCACTTTTCTTTCTTCAATGAAAACATGTTGGAAAGACATTAATTTTGTACACTCTTGAAATTTAAAAAAAAAATTGCCAGCCACGATTCCATTGCTAAAACAGTTCTCTTTCTTCTGGTATATTGTAATTGTCTTGCCATATATTGATCTTTTTTTTGTCTCTTAGTGAAGCCATTGACTTCATGACTGGGTTGGTTTATATACTGACAGTTTTATTTTCCAGGTGATTATCGGTTCTTTTCTGTTCTTGCAAGTCTTTGCCTCATATTGTTACACGTTAATTTGGGGCTATATATAAAGGCTACTGAAATATCTTTTTAAAAAGGCATCCATATTCCAACTGCCCCTGGAACAGTCCATGTGTTTCCTGAATATTCATTTCTATACTTCTGAAGAGAAGAGGATGCTGTTTAAGGTTTGTTTGCTCAAGGAGGACACTAAAAACACAGCCTTGGGTTCCCTACCTGTAAAACTGTCTTCGTGGCTGGGAAAAGGAGGGGCCTGTACAAGCTGTGGGAGGACGGGCACTAGGTCATGCCTGTCTGGATAACTTTAAGTCCCTTGCTGTTCTTCCTTAGGCTTGGTCTGCATCCTTTCAGATTTCTCGGCTAGGGGGCTCGCGGTACTCCTGGTGGGAGCCGCCAGGAGGCGCTGTGGCCCAGGAGCGTGGCGGCAGCGTGGCGCAGATCCTCCCCCTGCGTCCGGGCACCGCCCTGTCCCAGGCTCCTTTGCGGGTAAACAGACATGGCCGACGAGGAAGATCACCGGGACGCTGCGCACAACATGGGCAACCACCTGCCGCTCCTGGCTGGTAACCTCCGGGACCGGCGCCTGGCTACGGGTGGAGAGCGAGGCCCGGGACCGACCCCGCAGGGAGGACGGGACAGGAACCCAGGCGCAGCGGCGAGTGGGAAGCTTCTCGTGAGCCTCGCCCGCCGCAGCCCTGAGCTTTCCTCCCGGCCTCTGGCTCCTGAGCTGTGGGGGATGTTGGGGCGAGGGACTTTCCAGAGCAGGGACCCATTCCTTTCCATCTTTCGCCCCAGCGAGCCTCCATAAAAATGTTCTGGAACCAGGCGAAGTCGGGAACCGGGTCACTTTCGTAGCCGTTACTTTTCCTGCAAGTCTGTCTTTTAGTAACCTGACGGCTAATACGTCCTAGGCACTACTTGCATGTCACGAGCCCCGAAGTGAATGCTTTGCATGCATTTCTGCTTTTACCGTTACGCCCGTCACCTGTTCAGAAACTTGCTTATAGAGGAGAAATGTGACGGGTTGTTAAATGTACACAATTCAGTGACGTGGAAGATCACACAGTTCCAGATAGGGTTTCGCGGTGTGCTGGTCTGTCATCACAGTTGGTACCTCTTAATTCTCTCTCTCTCTCTCAGGAAGCAGTATTTGGTGGTATTTTCCTGGGGTTTGCAAATAATATGCGTGTTTTTAAGATACTCAAGAGAATGATATTACCAGTTTCTCATTCCTGTTTACTTTATGCCCTTATGCTTTATGGCAGCTTTATGTTGCAGTACTGAATACTTAAAAGACATGAACTCGTGGTGCGTACTATTCTTAGAATGCTGTGGACAATATAGACTATTGTTCGGGTCTTTTGCTTGTAAGCCATGTAATGTGTTAGCCTTTGTAAGAAAACCATCACCATACTGTGTATGTGCATTCTGATTTTAGGAGCTTCACAGTTGAGGTAAGGCAATTGAAAATAATTATAATCTCAGATGCAGTTCATTTGGGGCCACATAAGCAAGTGCTCTTAGGGTGTGTTAGCTTTGTGTTTGATTCTTTGCTATGCTGAATTGGATTCCAGGGACTTCAAAATCCTCCGAACTTTGTCCCCAACTCCTCTTAGATTCTTTAGAGTTAGGGGTTATTCTGGGGCTAGAGAAATTGAAAACTCTTGTGATGTAGATTTACTTGGGATATGATTGTGGACTAGGTTAGTTCTGAGTTGTTGAAAACTTGCATCTGTAATCATTTGAGTTAGGAACTTTTTTGTGAGGTGTGAAGAAATAGTTTCAGGTTTCAGTTAGTTGCCTCGGGATTGCTGTTCTTTGGGTTTAAATCTGTTCCTTGGTAGTAATGTAGACTGAAGGAGACAAATGCTGGGTGCAGGGCCAGTGCACAGAAGGCAACTTTTCTTTTAAGTCACTGGTTGTGATGCTGTACTTGCTGAAGTTCATAAAGGTAGTGAAGTCATCTCTCAACAGAAGAGATTTAAGAGAAATTGGCCGCACCTTTAATGTACCAGATATTTAGGAAGAAGAGTGTGGAGTAGAGAAAGGGTGTTTTGTTGGCATTCACCTACCTGAGTCATTGGTAGTTCTGAAAAGTCTGTGTGTATTTTCTCAATTTACAATATTAAAAGTAAAAGACTCACAGACTCTTATAGATGTTGTAGATGTAGAATGGTTCCCCCAAGATATAAGAGTTTAATTTCTGGAGAAACTTTGGCTTGCTCCTTGAATCTGTGTAGTGTAAGTTGCTTTGAAAAGCGGTCCTCTTTAAGTGCCAAGAAAATTGCTGAACATTTTAGGTGTGAAGAATCTATATTAGACAAATTGAATGTTCAAAGATAAACATAGTCTTGTTTATGAGAATGGACACCATAAGTAACAAATTCTTTTAAAGAATAAAAAAGTAGAAAATTTCAAGTGTAATTTTTTTTATAACTTCAGCCTTTGAGCTAACATTGGATATTTTATATATGCTGTAGTGGAGAAAAGAATGAGTCTCCAAATGTAGTGTAAAATCTAGATTCTCAGAGTTGTAGATGAAAAAAATAAATTCAGAATGATTTTTCCATCATTTTAGTTTTGTCTTTATCTCTTAATGTGACTTCCTGTTATTAAAAAAAAAAAAACATGTTCAGAAGTGTTAAATATCAACGATCTGCATACAACTTGACCGAGCTCTTTGACAGAGCTTAATACCTAGGAATTTGTAATAAAGTTCCAGCCATTTCCCTTATTGTAAAGTCTTTGTATGTTCTCTTAGGAACCTACTTACAGATAATTTGATATAACTTCTAAAATGGAAGAGCTGACCAATTTGTAATGTAACCTTATGCATTTCAAAGTTTTTTTGGAGACATTTAAAAATATATGAACAGAAAGGAGATTTGGTGGGTTTTAGCCAGTGTTTCCCAATCTTGAAACTGTCAGCATTTCAGGCTGGAGAACTCCTGTTGAAAGGTGTACCTTAAGCAGTAGTGAGTTTAGCAGCATGCCTGGCCAACCCCTAGTCTGGCTTATCAGGATTTTTACAGTTAAAGACATCTTCAGACAGCTCCAAAAATCACAAGGAAAAAAAATCATTCTTAGAGTAGGAAAATGAACCTGTAAGTTGGCAGGAAAAGAACAACTCCCAATGATAGAATAACACCTCCATAAAGTAGTGGTTTGTTTTGATTTTTCGGACTTTTCATCTCTGCTCTTGCTAATATCAAAATTTAAAGTGGATCAGCTTAGTTTTAATTAAAAAGAAAATGCCCTTAAGACATCTCATTTAAAATATATATTCTTTGTGCAAGCACTTTTTTTAAATTTAAAATGATGAAAGTGTTTTATGAATATAATTATAAACATTCATTTTTAAATATGATATTGACAGCCAGGAAAGTAGTCACTGGAAAAGCAGTACCCTCTGCCAGGTCTTAAGGCTATCTTTTTCCAGTTTAAGTAACAGATCTTTCTTCCCTGCTTATTTCTTCTTTGTTTTCTTTCTCACAGAGAAACTCTTTATAGTTAAACTTTGAAAGAACCTCAAAGGTTATATCTTGTTAGGCATTCATAATTTTTTTCAGATGAAGAACTAAGCTTTAATCAATTAGAATCATCATGTAAGGTGTTGAAACTAATTAGTAGTTATGGAGACGAGAAAAACTGGAGAAGAGAATGGCATAGTTCAGCTATTTTCCTTGTAAGGTTTGAACAAGTGATCTGCTTTCTAAAAGTACAGTGTGAAAGGAAGGAAAGGGAGTTTTACAGCGAAAGAGCCTGTTGGCTGTTTCTGGTCAGATGGTCAAGGAGAACCTCAGCCCCTAACTCAGGGAAATGTACCAATGATGTGAGATGACTCTGTCCTTAGCAGAATTCTGAGGATTACATCCAGTTGATCCCTAAGGAAGGATGCTGTGTAAAGTTTCTGATGAGCAAAACAGAACTAGCAGCCTGCCAGAGGCAGCAGAAGAGCTATGACATGTAAATATAATGTGGTACCCGGGAGGAGAGGCTAGAACAGGAAAGGGAGATTAGCTAAAAATCTAAGAAAGCCAAATAAAATAAGACAGTTAGTTAATAGTAATTTGCCAGTATTGATGATTTAGTTGTGAAAAGAAGCAAATGAATATTCCATGCTAACTGGAGGAAGATAAAAGTTGTGGCACATTAGAATTTCATTTCTCCAACATCCTGTAATTTTTCAAGTGTCCTAAAATAGTTATTAAAAAGAGGGAGGGGAGGGGAAGGAAAAAAGAAGCAGAGATTCAGGCTTCCACTCTGTCTGTGCACAGAAGGCCTTTCTTTGAGGTGGGCTGTGTGAATGGGAACAGAGTTCGGGTTTTTGTTTGTTTGTTTTTAATGAATTCATTTATTCCTTCTATTTTTCTACTTTAGCAGAGAGTGAAGATGAAGAAGATGAAATTGAAATGGAAGTAGAAGACCAGGATAGTAAAGAAGCCAAAAAACCAAATATCATAAACTTTGACACCAGCCTGCCAACTTCACATACAGTATGTAATTTAGTCACTAAGCTAATAGTGTAAATGGACTTGCAATTTCCTAAATGCAAGTGGCTAAAGGGCACCGGCACATTAGCTGACCCTAGAACTTGTAGATGAGGACAGACTGTTTTTTTCCAATGCATATGCATGTAATTTTAATATTTAAGCAATGTAACACTGTATCCTCATGTGATTCTTGGACTATTTTCTAGTATCTATATATACAACTTTAATATTTTAACTTGTACTGGGTATCTAAGGAATTGTCTTCCCCTGAATGGTTCAGAGGATTCTTTTTTTTTATTATTTTTAGTAATTACAGTTTATTCACTTTGTATCCCAGCTGTAGCCCTCTCCCTTTTCTTCTCCTATACCCTTCCCCCAGTCCATTGATAGGGGAGGTCCTCCTCCCCTTCCACCTGACCTTAGTCTATCAGGTCTCATCAGGACTGGCTATATTGGATTCTTAATGTAGTCGCCATATTGCTGATATGGGGTGGTATCCTACGTACTAACATTCTGTCACATTGGTTGTCATATTTGGACATGGACTATTTTGGTTAAAATATTTTGAACTACAAAATCCTGATGATTCTTCATAAAAATCAGGAGTTTTGCTGATAGGAAATACTAGGTAAAAATTTCGGGTTTGATAGAGGTATGGTTATGTAACCAAGTTTATGTAAATCAGCACGTGTGCCCTGTCTGAGTAGTTCTTGCACTCTGCCTTGTTCTTTAACCTTTTGAGCTGTATTGAGCTTCTTTCTTGATTCTGTGTGCTTGAACAGTATCTGGGAGCAGATATGGAAGAGTTCCACGGTAGGACCTTACATGATGATGACAGCTGTCAGGTGATCCCAGTCCTCCCTCAGGTGATGCTGATCCTCATTCCAGGGCAGACGTTACCACTGCAGCTTTCTCACCCGCAAGAAGTCAGCATGGTTCGGAATTTAATCCAGAAAGACAGGACCTTTGCAGTTCTGGCTTACAGGTATGAGAGCAGGTGAATCTGCTCACCACACTGTCTTCCGTGTTGTCACAGCCAAGGCCAGCCTGGCAGCCAAAGCTGACTGGAATTTTGCAGCTTTTGGTTTAGAATTCCAAGTAAAAAATATTGTCAAGTAGGAATTTGAAAGTACAGACTGGCTTATCTAATACTATTTTCATCACCTCGTAAGTCGGACATTTACTTTCATAATTTAGCTATTTCAGACTCTAGAAAAAAGTCTACTCATTTAATGGAAAACCTGCCTAGAATTGAGTTTAGAACTGTCTTTATTCAAAAATAACTAGCCTTTTATATTTTCATATAGAGATTACTTCACCCTTTCATAATTCACAAGTTGTACCAATACAAAACCCTGGTAAACCGAAGTTGTTCTTCAAGTAGCCTATGGCAAATGAAGGAAATATGGTGGAGGCAGGAAGTGGAAATAGGAAGCGTCCAGTTATCCCACACGCTCACATAAGCATAGTGCTGCTAATTAGCAGCAAGCATCATTGTCTATGAAATAACAATTTAAAGCTTTTTAGCCCTAGGTTATTTCTGTGGTTCTTAAAAATTCACCCTTATTCTAAAATGCACTATTTGCTTTCTGGAGCCTTGTATCTTAGCTTTACAGTGAGAGTTGGCTGCTTGTTTTCCTTCTGTATTGCTTTTTTGTGTATTTAAAAACCAAAGCTGAAAACTTTTTTGTAAATTTTTGTCTTGGAAGTAATATCCAGGAAAGGGAAGCACAGTTTGGAACAACAGCAGAGATATATGCTTATCGTGAAGAGCAGGAGTTCGGAATCGAAGTAGTGAAAGTGAAAGCAATTGGACGGCAGAGGTTCAAGGTTCTTGAACTTCGAACACAGTCAGATGGGTAAGAAACTTTGAGCATCTTAGAGAGATGAATTTATGTTAATTTACTATTTACTGATCCTTGCTGTTTTATAATTTCCATAGTTTGTTGTTGGTTATTATTTATTATTGATTTATCTTTTAGTTAAACAGTGGTTATTCCTAAACTAGCTGTATACACACATCACCACACAGAGACTAGGATTTACTTAATTAACCTAGAGCATAATGCTGGGCAACAGTCACTCCATCCTAAACCCCAGGCCCACATAGTTTCCTCCCAATCAGATTTCCCACATTATACTTGGTTTTAGTCTTATCTTTGGTCCAGTTCATCTCTCCTCATACTTCCAAGTCCTCTCCTGCCCATCTCTCCTCTCTGACTCCAACTTACTTCTTTCTCCTCCCCTCAGGAACAGGATGTCCCACCCTATTCTCTCCATTGCTCAGCATTATCTGGTCATTTTATTGAAATTACAGAGAACAAATGATGGCATGTTTATACAAATAAGACAGGTGATGCTTAGAATAAACATCACAATGCAATGTCAGATAGTGGGGTAGAAAAATCAGCATTTGAATGAACAAGGGTAAATTGTTCTCTTTGCCTTCTAAGGTATAAGCCTATAGTTTCCAACTTTGATGTTTAGCAGAGTCACCAGCAAGTGTAAAACTGTAGAGACTTTAGTTTCTGCCTTACCTCTCAGCCCAGAGTGTGACTTAATGGAATTCAGGCTGCAGCATCATGTAAAAATTCTAAGAGCTGGGGAGATGGTAGCTTTTCCCAAGTGTCCTGAGTTCAGTTTCCACCAACTACATTGTAGCTCAGAACCATTAGATCTGACGCCCTCTTCTGTCATGCAGGCATACAGGCAGACAGAGCACTCCTACATAAAGTACATAAAAGTGATTTCTAGGTAATTGTAATATTCCCTCTAGGTTTGAGAACAATAATATAAACACCAAAGATAGTACCACTTGGGGGCAAGGCTTCTTTGGAATTGAAGAGTTCTCTGGAGCATAGGAATAGAAGACAAAAGTTGTGATCAGTGTGCTCACCAGGACAGGTGTGGTATTGGCAGCATTCCTGTGCTGCTTGAAAGCCACATGGAATAGTCCACCTACCAAGTGCTATACCTGAGCTGTACCAGGCTGATACTTTCGGCTGTTTGTGGTGTGAGTTTTATATCATCCCAAGATGTCTTTTATATGAGTAATGAAGAAATTCTGTTGTCTCTACATTGTGTGAAGTTTGGAAGCTCCCTGGAGGTAGTGGTGAAGTTAACATAGCTTTTCATATGACCAGAAAATATTTTTTATTGTGTTTGTTTATCTTGTTCCATTAGATTCTGCTAACTTAACCCACCCCTCTAAAATGGAAATTAATTAGAAGCAAGCATTTGTCTTACTTGGTGTCATGTCTTGTCTCTGGAACACAGGCAGCAGCTGTAATATTTTAGGGGACAGCCTCTGGGTTCTATTGTTTCTAGGGAATTGTTCACTGATTTGTAGTTAGAGCTGAAAATTCTGTCAGATTTCTTTATTTCATGTGGCGTCTGAAGACGTTAGGAATCAGCAAAATATGAGCTACATGAAGAAAAGACTCAGAATGATCTTTTCTAGTTCCTACCACTTGCCTTCAAATTTCATGATTTCCTTGTTTTTAATTGCTGAGTAGTATTCCATTGTATAAATGTGCCACAATTTCTGTATCCATTCCTCCATTGAGGGATCATATAAAAGAAGGGAGAGTTAGTAAGGCCTGGAGAGGACAGGAGAGCCACAAGGACCAAATATATCTGGGCATAGGGGTCTTTTCTGAGACCAAGGACCATGTATTGATGTAACCTAGAACCCCTGCTCGGATGTAGCCCATGGTAGCTCAGCATCCAAGTGGGTTCCCTAGTAAGAGGAATAGGGACTATTTCTGACATGAACTCAATGGCTGGCTCTTTGACCTCCTCTTCCCCCTCCCCATCCCCCCAAGCAAGGAGCAGCCTTGCTAGGCCACAGAGGACATTGCAGCCAATCCTGAAGATACCTGATAACCTGGGGTCACATGGAAGGGGAGGAGGACCTCCCCTATCAGTGGACTTAGAGAGGGGCAGGGAGGAGATGAGGGAGGATGGGATTGGGAGGGAATAAGCAAGTGTGATACAGCTGGGATAGAAAGTTAATAAACTGTAACTAATATTAAAAAATAAGTAATGTACAGAAAAAGATATTAATGTCCTTCATGAATTATAAATATTTTATCTGTCAAATCTGAGATAAATAATTTTTAGTCAAAAGTTTTAACTATATAGTACAAACATTTTAGCTGAAAATTAAAATAGTGTAACATTTTGGGAAAAGACAGAGTTGTTCTCTTTGAACTCCGTTTGCAGATGCATTGGGATAAACAGAAATGCTCTGGACTCTGTTTACACATGACCCAGCCACACTCGCAGTTCTTTTTTACACGCATTACAGATGGACGAGCACTACTGAGTGTGAGTGCAAAATCCTAAAGGTTCATATTTGCCTCAATGTCACGTGCTTTTATAGCCTTTTTTATAAAACCATGTTGTTATAATCATAAAGTAACTGCTGTAAACACATTAGGGACACACACACACACACACAGTGTATGTAATACTGTAGTCTTACTATCCAAAGTACATTTGTGTATAAATTTTTTTCTCCATTCTTTCTCTACCAGTTTTTGCTTTCTGGATATTAATGACAAGAGTGTATGAGGCCTACAGCCTAGAGATTAAGGGTTAGAGAGTTGTAGTGTAAGAAATTAGATATGTCAAGATAATGTGTAGCCTGTATGCTGTTTTATTACATGAATTTTGTTTCATTTGTGCCTGCATACTTATCTGAAATGTAAAATCTTTTGACTCTACAAATGAGACTGTAATGTGTATCTAAATTATCTCATATATTTTATATTAAGATTAAACAAAATTGTTTTGAGAATTTCATGTGTATGTGTATGTATTAGCATTTGGTTGATTTGATTAAAAGAGGGAACTTAGAAAAATCTTAATATTTAAAATTAACCTACATTGAAAAACTTACAGTTTAACTTAGTGTGTCATAAAAATGAACACCTCCTTGGTTCTCTTTTAGAATCCAGCAAGCTAAAGTGCAAATTTTGCCAGAGTGTGTGTTGCCGTCAACCATGTCTGCAGTTCAGTTAGAATCACTTAATAAGTGCCAGATATTCCCTTCAAAGCCTGTCTCTTGGGAAGACCAGTATTCATGTAAATGGTGGCAGAAATACCAGAAGGTGAGTTACTAATTTCTTATATGTCTTCTAGAACTGTAGACAGTCACAACTGTCGTGACATTTCCTAGATACTGTAGCTCACTTGATCATAGATGTATTTAAGAATAATTCAACCAGCAGTTAATATGAAAAGTAGCTTACAGTAGTGGTGAAATGCCACACAATTTTAAGACTCTTGATATTATGTTTATCATGCATGTATTGATGGCGTGTGGCTCTTGGTTTCCATAGAAACCTTAGAAAACTGAGTTAAATGGTGCTTTAGAGAAGGGACAGAATTGTTTGGGCTGGAATTCAGTGGCAGTAGAAAAGAATGCTGTCCTTATATTTTTCAGAGGAAATGTTTTTGTCAGTTGTTTTTCAGCATGCTGCTGGCCACAGAGGAACTGACTTGAGAGTTTAAGGTATTGCTTGTTGGTGCTGGAAATGTAGCTCAGTGGTTGAGGTTTTGGCCAGCAAGTTCATGTTCCTGCATTTGATTCCTAGCACAGAGGAAAGCTAAGTATGCTTGTTTAGGTATTACTTCTTATGTAGTTCTTTGCTAAATGAATTTACCTCTTAGAACAAAAGTAAAAGCTGTTCTGTCTCATTGGTGAGTCATGTACATCCCTGTAGTATACGTGTGAATACGGCGTTAGGTACAAAACAAGCTTCCTAAATTTATGATTTCTCCATAACCGAAAAATGTACTAATTTCTAAGTTTAGAATAAATTGTTATTTTGGTACTTTCTAAAAATAAAAAAAAAATCCTTTGAATCATTGCTTTACTCTTTGTTAATTTAGAGTAGGAAAGGTTTATATTTTGATCTATAATAGTATGGTATCCTAAATTGATGTGAATTAGTATATAATTTTCATAAAGGTCTTTTTTTTTTTTTACCATTTTCTCAAATTTAGAGTTCTTTTGGAAGTCTTTAGCTTCTAGAGAACATTGGGCAGAGCGGATATTGGATGGTCTTATAAGTATTAGGATATGTAGTTTTTCTTCTTGTTCTCCATTCTGTTAGCAATCTGTAAATAGTACAGTATGCTTTCCTTAGTATAATTAAGAAGCATAATTAGACTGCTTAAGCACATGAAAAAGGATAATAAAAGTAATATTTTGGAAGCTTTAACATTATTGTTACAGCCTTAAGGTACAGGCTATTTGTACAGTACTTCCTTTTCCAAATTGGGTACAGAGATTTTCTGTATTTATGAGTACAACAGCAGGGAATTTGTTCACGATGATTTTGAGCATAATTCTTAGAACAAGTATGTAAAAAGATAGTTCTATCAAGGAGTTTTATTTTTCCTTTTAGATTAAGCTATTTAATGCCTGTGTATCTGTCACTTGATTACTAATGAACTATGTGGAAAATTAATCGTATCAAGATGTTTGCTTTCTGTATGTCATGTCCATACATATTTAGTTGTCCATTTAAATGACTAATACTTTTTCAGCAGGACTTATATTGAGATTTCTAATTGGTTCTAGGATGATTTAGTTAACCTTGAACATATGTAAACTACGCCCAGATCACATCAAATAATATTGAAGCTTCCTTAAGTGCTCTGTGCAATGTCCCATTCTCATAGCCCCAGTAGAGATAATCTGAAAGATATACATACACTCAACATGGTGGATGTTGAGAAGGGGAAAATATTAGCCAAATTAATTGATAACACTTCAAAGTCATTCAGTATAGAGATTTGATTTCCTGATATATTCACGCTTTGAAATTGGTGTTTACTTTTTTTTTTAACATTACTGAATCTGTCTAAACTTGCTGGAATGATTGAAAGAGATTGTCTCAGATGACAAACTTGCATGTCCCTCTTTGTCCAAGCTGAAGCTTGCCATGCCATTTAAAAGAGTTGAAATATAAAGTAAACATAGTATTTGATGCTCATCCTTCCAGTCTGTGCTAAATAAACAAGATGTGGTTGTTCCTATGTGTGATATAGAGCTTGGTAGAAATGAGTAACTTATACAGTGGCTTGGTCCTCAAACATGCTGTCATAGGCTAAGTTTTAGTCCTCTAGAGTTTATAAATATACATTCATTTTTCCTGTACATTTTGCAAAAGGATATCTACTACTGCTGACCTTCTCTTTGCTAGCACTGTCTTACAGGAGACTTTCCTGTATCCTTTGACAGACAGAGCATTTTCCTTTTTAAAGCTGCAGCAAGCTGAGGTGTGGTTACACTGTAACCAGTTCTTTAACACCTGCACTAAATGTACAAATTCCTTCTGCACATATGCTCAACCTTAATAGTGAGGTGAAGTGACAATAAGGGCTTGTAGTTTTATTTTCAAAGACCCTTATAAAGGAGGTTCAAAGCTGTTGGTTTCCTTGTTCCCATAGTTTCATAGTATACAACCACATTTGATGGTCTGATTAAGTGTGCCTTATGGATTTTATTTTAACTTGCCAGATTACTTTTAGCATTTATTTAAGGGATGTGTGTGTCTATTAAGTTTCTGTCCACATTTTTACTCCTACTGGCTCAATGGCTCCTAAGAACTCTTGTTTTTTATCATCTTTGTAATCATATCAATTCTCCAGTTTATCATCAGCTAGCTTTGGTTTTGGTGTGGTTTCTTACAGGGAGTTTTGTCTTTATGTAACTGTATTCTAGGACAGTGTCTTAGTGTTCTAAAACTGTAACTAATAACTTCTTGAGGAAGGGCACTAACATCTTTCTCTTGAAAGTGGATTTCATGTAAATATGAGTCCATGTTTATCCTGGTATGAATGAATGCCACTGTTTCCAGATGGCACATCTTTGTTCCATTAATAGTTTCTGGAGTTTCTCTCTAGTGGTTTGGGTGGCCACCTCAGAGCAGGTTAGTTTTACCTTTTACTACTTCTGTTCCTGTCTATGTGTACTGTTGTAGTCTTATCTATGAACTGTTGTAGCAGTTCTCAAGTTTATAAACACTGTGAGTACAAACAGGCCCTCTGGCCTTCTTACTGCTCCTTTTTAGTGAAACTTTCTAAGACATGTTGGTGAAGACCTGTGTAATCAGCTATTAACCAGAGAAAACATGATTTTTCCCCCCTTGCACACATACTATGCATATGTATTTGTGTATCTACCATTACCTTATAAACCACTAGACTAGGAAAGATACTACCTGCTCTCATCACCAAGAGAAATTTGATAAATGAAAGAAAATTTCAACTTCCAATTTACTTACATAAGTTTTATTATTTACTTTGCTCACTGTAATAGGAGACCAAACAAAAAGTATCTCTGGGCCCGTGTAAAGGAAGTCACTGGAATAATTTCTTTTAGCTTCTTCTCTTTTTCCATTATCTTATGAGTTTCATTCTGAATCTCATTGGCTATTTGCAATTTTTAAAAGTTCTTGCAGTTTCATTTCAAGAGCCTTTATGCACGCGATCATTAGTAAACTCTGTTCCCTGAACGACTGCAACTTCTATGAAGCCTTAGCACCTTGAGCTTTCTGGCTAGTATTACGACATTTTTAAAGAACAACCTTTTACAAAGTAAGCCTTAGAAGAATACCTGTGACAGCACCACAAAGAAGAGAAGCCAGTCTGTACTCGCAGGCCAAGATGAGTGCTGGGTCTGCGTAGTTGCTCTCTAACTAACAGTTCTGATCCTTTCAGTTTGTGTGACTATTGTTAAAAACATATTAAAAAGAGTTCTTTCTGCATGGATTTTTTAGACGCTGTCCAAATAATAACTGAATACATACTTTGAGAAGTCCTTTTCTTCAGTGGAAATGGAGACATTGGTTTGCTTATAGGTCAGGACTGTGCAAAAGGATGACATCATTCAGTACATTCCTGTCACTGTTAACGTCATTTATCTTCTGCTTGTAATTACATAAATAAATGATTTGCATTTCTCTTTACCTTGATGTGTCAAATTACACTTTTGCACTACATTTTATGTCATCTTGCTAGAGAATAATCATCTTAATGGGGAATATGTTTTACTACGTAGTTGGACATGTGTCAGCCACCTAAACAGAAACTTTTGGTTGTTATTTTGTAAAGAATTTCTAATTTTAGGAAGTAGACATCTTCCCCAAAAGTATGAGCCTCATGGGCAGTGATTTTACCCTTTTGTTATGCTACATTACATGTGTAATATCCCAAATACATAAAAATGATCAACACATTGAATAAATAACGGTTAAATGCTATCTACTTCCCACTACCAAATCTGTGACCTCCTATGCTTGGATTTACTTACCTTTAAAATGGAGATACTTCTAGTAACCATGTGGTATTCTAATAGAAGGTAAAATTCTTCCCATAGAATTAATGGCTTTCGTGGTAATTACTGGTCAGTCATCTGCTGTTATTGGTAGTAGCATTTTTAAAAATCTGTAATTGGAAGTATGACAGTAACCACATGGTCTTAGAACTAAAGGACAACTTATGGAAAGGACTTAAGTCTTCTGCTCTGGCCCACTAGGCTAGACTTTTGAGCTAAGCATGAGTAGGAAAACATCCAGACCATTTTTAGGTAGACTGAAATAAATGTTTATGCCAAGCTCGATAGATAAACTTTTTGCATTTCTGTAAGAATGAGAATTCCAGATACAGTACTTATTTAAAAGTCATAAAAGTATAATTGTCAAATATTTCTAATTACCTGCTATGAGACTGAATTCATTTCAGATAATCTATTATCATTTTAAAATTAGGAAGTGTTTTTATAAGCCTAATCATTTTCAGATGTTACTGTTTGTAGTATTAGAATCTTTTACTTGAACTTTCATAGGTGACACTTTTTGTTTCAGAGAAAGTTTCACTGTGCAAATCTGACTTCATGGCCTCGCTGGCTATATTCATTATATGATGCGGTAAGTACCTTGCCTGAAACTTGTATGTTACTTCAGCACTTGATATAAATTGGTTAAAAAAAGGGGGGGGGTAGGTATTACTGGAAGTTGTCTATTAGAATTTTTATAATTCTAATACTTATAACAAAATAGGATGACACATTTTTGGTTACAGAAATTATGAAAGGTCATGTGGAAGTCACAATATAAGGGTTCTTATACCACAATACTTATTTGCCAAGCAAGTGTACTACTTATTCTACGTATCTCTGCATCATGGGCATATTAACATGCATCGACACAGGCTTGTGCTGTCAGTTGAAAGAGTGCACTGTCACTGCTTATAAAAATCACTAAGACAATACTACGATAACTTTTACAGAATCTTGATTTGGAACAAAAAGACTGCCTTCAAAGCCCAGATTTGGTATAACAGTAGCTATTGCACATAGTAAACAAATGAATGTTGTATTTCTTAGTGAATTCCTGCCAAGAAATCTAAAGAACTAGAAAAACTCAATGAGTAACTTGAGCACATATGATTTTCATACCAGTCAAGGAAAATGCAGTTAACTTTTGCCCTTTAGCAGCTTTTGAGTCACCACAAATATAAAAACACTGACACTCTGTTAAAGTGTGTTAATGCCTAGAAAAAGACAGCACTTTTTCCGTAAACATTACTTATCAAGTAAGGTGTAGACAGCAAATGTGTGCATGGCCATTTGCACTGAGCTAGAAAGGGGCTTGAGAAACTCAGAAAGGAGCCAGTTCAAGCTGAAGCATAGCATCCAGAGGCATTTAGAATCATATTCCTTAGGATAGATAGCCTAAGGGCAAGAAGCCTAGTTGCTAGTCAAGGGAGTTAGATTCAACCTGTTCCACCTTTAAAATACAAGCATTTTACCTGGTCTTGGGGTTAGTACTATTTTTAAAGGGCTAAATCTTACTGTGGGTACTTTTATTTTATACCAGGAAACTTTAATGGATAGAATTAAGAAACAGCTACGTGAATGGGATGAAAATCTCAAAGATGATTCTCTTCCTGCAAATCCAATAGGTATGGCAAGTACTAAAATCTCAGGCATGTTGTTGAAAAATCCTTTAATATTAATAAGTTTTAACTAACCTTTGAATTCTGAAAAGGCAATTGCATTTTTTTTTACTTTGAACATCTTTTAAAAAAGAAATTAGCATTTTAAGCAGCAGCAGTGTTCATATTTTGTTAATTTTCTTAGTTAAGTTGAACTGCAGAAGTGGCTCTCGTGTAGACACTTCTTGTTCTGTACAGCCGCTACAAGTGAAGCTGGCTCCAGGATTTAGCTTCAAGTATATGTGTGTTTTAAGAGAAAATAACTGGGATATAAGTGTGTATTAATGATTCCTAAGCTTAAAGCCTGCAAACCTGACTATGTCTTTTAAGACTTTTCTTACAGAGTAGCTGCTTGTCTTCCTATTGATGACGTATTGAGAATTCAGCTCCTTAAAATTGGTAGTGCTATTCAGCGACTTCGCTGTGAATTAGACATCATGAACAAAGTGAGTAAAGATGACATGTCTGCTGTGTAGATTGTCAGGCTGCATAGACAGTTGACAGTTGGGATCAAGGGCTACCTCTATTGTATAGTAATACAGTCAGATACATGTGGACACTTGTTTGGTGCACTGTAATTTAGACCATTCCAGATTTGGGGGATTAGGAAATGTATGAAGAGTACAGTCATGTCAAACTTTGAATAAGGTATATTCAATGAAAATCTGAAGCATTTCAAATTATTTTGCAATCCTTAATCTAAATTTATCTGGTTAGAAATGTGATATACAACCCAAGACAATAGTACTCTAAAGAAGTTTATTCATGATGTGGGTAACATGCCTGTTTTTCCACTTAACCTTTTTAGTGTACTTCCCTTTGTTGTAAACAATGTCAAGAAACAGAAATAACAACCAAGAATGAAATATTTAGGTAAGATTTTTATTACAGTTTTAATCTATTTCTCTCAGTATATTCCAATTTCCCTTCAGAATTTTCTAGTTCCACTTTCCTTACTTCCTCCAATGCCTAAAAATATACTCAATAAAGAATATAAACAGAGAATTAATTCAATTTCAGATAAGGCTTTTCTTCCAGGCTGGAAACATCTGCAATGTCTACACAGTACTTTCCTCCTCAATTGTTGTTTAAAATCTGAGATACTCTATCTTCTGACATAATGTGAGTGGTGCTAGCATTGTATTTCAACCAGTTCTGCTATACTACACAGGACCAAAATAGGCGTGTTTCTGAATGTGTGCTAACGCTGTGACACAACAGTTTTAACACATTGTATAAATTTATTAGAATTATAAGCCAAGAAAGTAATGAAACAGGTAACTGTCAAAAGATAAATAAACATGACCTTTTCAATAGGCTTAGTAAACACTGGTATATTTCCCTTTGAATCATCAAAGAACATTTTCACCAACCTCCTTAATACAGTTAATTTATATTTTACACGAAGGCTGTAGAGTGCCTAAAATTCAAAGATTAAAAAACATAACACATACGTCCCAAAGAAAGAAAAATTACTGGGATTACAATTTTTCCTTTTGATTGTCTTATTCTCCATATTTCTTCTTTGTTGTAGTTTATCCTTATATGGTCCAATGGCAGCATATGTGAATCCTCATGGATATGTACATGAGACACTGACTGTGTATAAAGCTTCCAATCTGAATCTGATAGGCCGGCCTTCTACAGTGCACAGCTGGTTTCCTGGGTAATATGGCTGTTTAACCTTTTTTTGTTGACTCTTCATTTAGTCCTAAATGAAGCTTCTAGAAGTAATGCAAAACAAACAGGATAGGAAGAGTTTAACTAATCTTAGTTTCATCAATAGGTTGAAATGAATTTGGGGGCGTGACGACTCACTGCACTCAGGAAAAAACTGAAATATTTGTCAGCTCGTTGTAAAAGTTTATGATCCATAGTAACTATTTACAACTCTTGATTGATATGTGGACCAAAAGGCCTTAAAGCAGGAACATAATGAGACACAGGAACCAATAAATTCTGCTTTTTCCAGCTTGCTTTATTGTGGGCCACCCTTACACTGGAAGTGACAGAGTAATTAGGGATTAGTGACTTTACTTGCTATCCTTCATTTTAAAAAATCCTCTTGACATCATTCTTGAGGAGGTCTGTGAAACGAGCATTAATATGGTGATAAAAGCATTATAAGTAGTATCCTCCACATGAGGAAAACGGTAACTTACTAACCTGAGAACAAAAGTGCTTTGTTTTTGATGGGTTCATGCTCTCCTTCCTCTACTTCACCCATATCCCAGATTGCTATTCTTTTAACAAAAATGTAGTAGAAAGCAGTAACATTAAAGCTGAAGTAGATCAGCAATATGAAGCCTGCAGTAATGAATTATCAAATCATAATATCAATACCGTATCAAATTATGACAAGGTGTTTTTGTAAACTTACAAGGTTTCAGAAATATTGCATGACAAGCCTAAACCAAGGGTAAAAAATAGGTTTCCTTAGCTTGTGTCTTTACTTCATTTTATAGGTATGCATGGACCATTGCCCAGTGTAAAATTTGTGCAAGCCATATTGGATGGAAATTTACAGCCACCAAAAAAGACATGTCACCTCAAAAATTTTGGGGCTTAACTCGTTCTGCTCTGTTACCCACAATTCCAGAGACTGAAGATGAATTAAGTCCAGACAAAGTAATACTTTGTTTGTAAGTGCACCTATCAGGGTAACTTCCTAAGAGATTGTTTCTCAAGTCAGATCTGCGCCAGACATCACTGCCTCTGATGTATGTGTACAGTGGGTTACAGCATTTGACTACCAAGTTCAAAGGCAACCTGTGAAAAAGCAGCATAAAACACAAGGCTGGATTGGATTCAGAAGTATCTGGTTTTAGTAGCTGGGTGCCATTAATTATCCTGTTGAATATATACCATTGATAGGATAAGAAAACACCTTTGAAATATTAGGAATGGCTATGAACAGGATAGAGGCACTGCTCTAATGATGAATATTCTGGAAGCTGGGTTGGCAAAGCATAGGACAGAGGCAAGGCAGTGTATATTATTTTTAAAGGACTTCGTTCCTTTCAGTTTTCTTTAGCTTGTCTGAGATGCTGATTTGTAAATTTTGGAAATATTAAAGAGTAAAATAAGCAGTTTGAGCAGAAAATATAGCATTTTGTGTATGTGCACTATTTATTTGTTGACCTTGTCGTGTTAGAACCCTTTAAATAGTAGTATATGTCCATTTTACATTTCATTTGCAAATGTAAGTGAACAGTATATATTTCTGCAATTATACCCTTTAGGAAATAAAGCTAAAGCAATTGAAGGACATCGTTAAATAAAACTGACCAAAAATAATACCTATATCCAAAGCTGCACTATCTAGTTGAATAATGTTTAAGCGATCAAAAATTCTAAAGTATATTAAGTACATAATAAAATATAACTCAAGAATAGGCTAGTCCTCAATGTCATTTTTTTAAAGTTGTACTTCTGTTTCATTCATGCTGCAGTCAGGAAGTGAGGGAATTCTGCTTTTGCTTCTGCAGTGTAATCTTATGATCCATATACTGTTTAAAGGATCTTGCACATTGTAGCAGCTTTGATGTCACTCCTTTTGTACACTTCCTGCATATTCATGCAGATGGAATGACAGCAGCAGGAACTCCATAGTGTAAAACCCAGCTTTACTGACCTGGATGAAATGGATTATGAGCCTCCTCTTTTTTGTAACATAACCCTATTCAAATTCCTCTTATTTGAGCTTTAGTCAAAAGCTGTTGTTTGCTTACACAAATACTATGAGTGTCTATGCAGAAAGGAGAATTATAAAATGTTAAATATCTAAGAAGCCACATCTGACTAATTAGTAAGAAACACTGTTTACTATTTGTGGCACCTAGAAATCTCAACATCAGCCCTTCAATTGTTCGTATAACTTGCTAAGCTTTGCATACATAAGGAAATCAGAAATAATCCTGTGTAAATGAATACCATTGTGGACTAATTAATTTTAAAATTCAGGAAATAGCTAAGATAACAAACTAAGTTATTTTAGCACATAGTGTTTTCCTTCAACAATTACCACATGGATGAGCTTAAGATCAGTAGCCAGTCTAAGCAAGTAACAGCTATGACTTTTCTCACCTGGCACTGTTCTAAAAGAGTTGAAAAATTCAGAGTTAAACTGTATTCAGAGGAAGTAGACTTGAACTTAGTTTTTTAGTACTTCTGAGTTTATTCTTGCTATTTAAGATATCTGAGTAAGAAACAGAAGGAAAGAAAACCAGACTTACCAAGAATTTCCATTGTTTCATTGGAGCTCATTTTAGGGCTTCTTTATGTAACTTAGAAGGTCATCTTTTTCCATTTGGTAACCACTTTTCTTCCACTGCTCACGCAACTGCTGTAACAGAGCTCCAATTTCTTTCCCTGAAGAAATGCCAATTTTCCTGATGTCATGTCCACTCACAGGGAACGGCGGGACAGACCACTGCTGCATCTCCTTGAGAAGACCATGCTCTCCTTGGTACTTCAGCAGCTCACACACACGGGCAGGGGCATCCGGTTCCCTAGACTAAGTGACACAGTTTTATCACATATAGACACAACTTCGTTCTACTATTTAAATACTTACGTAAAATCTACAGTTTGAAAGTTACTTCTATTACTGAAGAACTATTTTCTGAACAAGCCTAGTACATACTTACGTCTATAACAAAGTCTTGATATGGTTTCAATGGTTCTGAACTATCTGTTGCTTTAATCAAGTCTTTCCTGTTTTTAACTATAAATAAACCCAAGTTTTTCTCTTCTTTTGAAATTTTCAATCTCAAATCCAGTTTTGTGACATCATCTTGGGTTTTGAATAAAGAGGCCAAAAGAGTCATCGGTTTTGGTGAAAAGCCTTCAGCATTTTTACTGACTTTGTTAAATTCTTCTAAATTGGAATTAGCAGGTAAACCTGTATAGACACCCCAAAAAAGAAGAAAAAGTCATTTTTTTAAAATTACAAAACCTCATTTCTTAAACTATACAGTTTTTAAGAATGTATGGCGTTCAGATTTCTCCACTTCTTATTATCAACCCATCTGTTACTCTCTTTAACTCCTGGGAGAAACTTTATCATGTTCTTGTTTCCCCAGCAGGATGTAGCAGAAAGCTCAGGAGCTGTGGTCACATCAGGTGCACAACAGATGCCTTCTCAGTCACACTCCTGTCTGTACCCATTCCCTACTCAGTAATTCCTTGCTCTTGTAAATCAGAGCCAAAGTTCCTGTCTGGAATATATTGGCTATAATTACTGACTTACTTTCTATATATTAAGAATCCTTGTGAAAGCACTTATACATTAACTTGTGACTTCCTCTTACTTTCTATGAGCTAAACCAACCCGCAAAGCCAGTAAGTGGCACAGCTTTATCAAATTCAAGTGTTCTCTCTGAACTATGCTTTACCTATAAATAAACTCTCCTAATCTTTGATCCCAAAGTTTATCTTAGAATTTCATTTCCCCAATTTAAATTCCTTAGCTACATAACACAGAACAGTTTACCTCATGTACTTTACACTAGCTATTCTGTTGTTAGAAATCTACACATTGTTCTCACCTACGTGAGGAGCCACATCAAGGTCATAGATTAGATGCATCAAATGGTTTACATGGTTACCACTAAGAATTTTCTTCAGCTCTACCCAAATCCTCTCTCCTGATATACCAGCCAAGCCTTTGGCATTTTCTGCAATTGCTTCTAGAATCTCATGGTCATGGTCACCAGGTTTGTCAACAATTCTGCCATAAAACCTGTAAGACATTTTTTTACATTTATTACTAAAAAAAAAAAAAACCAGCAATACCCTCAGTTTTGTTACCTCTGTGTAGGCATGTATCACCACAAAAAAACATTTTCCATTTTTACTAGGCTTGTCCCAAACACATCTAGGTAATGGATCAACAAAGAATAGACAGTGCTACAATTTAAGTCTTGCTGCTTGGTCTGTTATTAATAGACTGTTTGCATATACTCAAGTGTAAAAAACTTGGATGTACTGACAAAATATATTGTGCAACACAGTATTCTGAGTGGTCCCAACTAGTAAACAATGAATGTTGTTAGTTAAATGTATACTACCAGGTAGAATTATTTTTTTAAGGTTAAAAATTTGGATTAAAAAAAGAATCACTGTTAAACTATTGATATACAACCTACAAAATATTTGTAAATTATACATCTGATGAGGCATTGCTTAAATTATAGAAGGAAATCAAAAACAACTGGCTGATATCAAAGATAACACGTGCTAAAGAAGTCATACAGAAACCCACTTGCAAAGCTAGGCAGAAATAAACTAGTACAGGCAATGGAAAGTGAGATATCCACTCTAGATTTTTGTATGTCCAAAGGAAGTAAAGTCAGTTATCAGGAGGTGATCTGCCTCTATTTTGTTCGAGGTGGCTCACTTTTGAAAATAAACAGCCAAGAAGTTAAATGGACTGCTGATCAACCGACAGAAAGTAGAGCACACTGAAAATATGGTGCAGTAGCCTCAAACTCAGAGTGTAGCTAAGGCTGGCATTGAACTCATGACCTTCCTGCCTTAGGTTCCCTAAGTGTTAGGATTATAGGCATTATAGGCATATGACACCACTCCAATAAACAAAGTTAGAAATAACAGTGTTAAATAGTCTAGATACAAAAAGACAATGTAATGCTTCATATCACATGTAACCAAAAATGGGTGAGCTCAAAAGTTGAGGACATGTAATATAGGATAAACATAAAATCTGTACACCTAATGAAGCTAAGCAAGAAGGAGGACCCCCACGCTCAATCCCCATTCAGAAAGGCAAATGGGATAGATATCCAAGGAACAAGACAGGAGCCTACCACAGAGTGTCTCAGAAAGACTACCCAACAGGGTATTAAAGCAGATGCTGAGACTCAGCCAAACTTGGGCAGAGTGCAGGGAATCTTATGAAAGAAGAGGGAGATAGAAAGACCTGGAAGGGACTAAAGCTCCACCAGGAGAGCAACAGAACCAAAAAATTTGGGCACAGGGTTCTTTTGTAAGAGTGATACTCCAACCAAGGACCATTCATGGCGATAACCTAGAATCCCTGCACAGATGTAGCCCATGGCAGCTCAGTCTCCAAGTGGGTTCCCTAGTAATGGGAACAGGACTGTCTCTGACATGAACTCGGTGTCTGGCTCTGATCACCTCCCCCTGAGGGGGAAGCAGCCTTACCAGGCCACAGAAGAAGACAATGCAGCCTGTCCTAGGGTCAGGCTAGGGTCAGATGGAAGGGGAGATGACCTCCCCTATCAGTGGACTGGGGAAGGGGCATGGGAGGAAAAGAGGGAGGGAGGAGAGCAGGATTGGGAGGGGCTGAGGGAGGGGGCTACAGCTGGGATACAAAGTGAATAAACTGTAATAAATTTAAAAATAAATAATTTTTTTAAAAAGTTGAGGACGATATGTTAAATGACTTAACTGTGGGCACTCAGTTACAAGTCCACACATAAAATGACATTGTCATCACTGCTGCGTACTACTGTGACTACACACAACCAACACATTCAGAGATGTGCTTAAATTACAATGTATCAAGAAATTACATATACATGTATAACTTGTGTTATGCATCAATTAAAAACTTAATCTATAAAAATTCAAATCACTGCTATCCACAAAACTGTCCATGCATTTCACACTTAACCAGTTTCCCAACTTTTAAGTATATTTATCCTTGATTGTTTTACCATGCATTTAATAGCATTTTTCTTTTGCGTGTCATTTTGTGGTAAGACACCAGATATGTTCCAGAGCATCTCAGACTTAAGCTCATGATGGCAGATGCTTTAAATCACTCCTCACTAATCAGAGACCTAATCAGGCCTGATCAATGACAGAAAAGCACTAATAATTTAAAGCCTTTATACAGAGCATAGCACAAAGAATAGTTTGATTGTGTATACTTCAGATTAAAGTCAAAGGGTGCTACCTCATCACTGAAGACTGGTACGTGGGGTATCTATTTTGTATGTCATACCACACAAAATGGGATTGTGCTCAAGGTGTGACATTAAAAACTGAAATTTCCTATTGTTAAAACTTAAAAATTCTTACCTGAAATATCTTAAAATTCGAAGATAATCTTCTTGAATTCTCTGTTCAGCATGTCCAACAAATCGAACTTTTTTATTTTTTAAATCTGCATAACCATTAAAGTAATCAAACAGGGTACCATCAAAACCTATTCATGAGAAAAGAGGGAAGAAAAATCATTAGAGCAAGGATTTAGTGGGGGAAAACCATCTGTAAACTACCACAAACAGTAAAAAAAAAATCAACAAGGGTATCAATTTAAAATGTAAACATAGTAAGAATATTCATATATATCACTAGTAAAAGAATAAAAGGCCACTTTCACAAATGAAAAAAAAAAAAAACCTTCAAAAATAAAATTTACCATACTTTTATACAGCAGGAGGGAGAGGAAGACATCAGATAGCCTGATTTTCATATTAATGCAGAATATAAACAGCCACAGATATTCCAAACGTAAGATGGAATATTCCTAAAATACAGACCCTGTCTCAGGAATAGGTAGAAGTAATACAGAACAGTCAATACCTTTTTCCAGCCTCTGTGCACACTTACCTGCACACTTTCAGACAAAAGAAAATGAATCTTCAAAGAAAAACACTGTTGCAGGATATTTGATCCCATTGTGAACCCTGAGATTGTGGCCTGTAATATCCTGTTTCTTGTTTGATGTGGTTCAGCCCTAACACACTTTTAATCTGAGAGCTTTCTGTTTACGGAAAACAAGCCCTTGTGGTGTAGCACAGCCCTAGCACATACTTTTAATCCAAGAGCTAAACAAAGTCAAACCTGGGTGGAGAAAGAAACCAGCTGACAGGAATTAAACAGAAAGGACGGTCTTTGATTTGAAGGGTATTTAAGACAGAGTGGAGAAGAAAGGCTTTTAGGTTTTGGCTTTTCCTTCTTGGATATGAGTAGAAGCAGTTTTTTCCTTTTGGGCTGAGCTAAGTGGGATGATCAGCTGGGTGCTCTCTCTGCCTCTCTGAGCTAGTAGGCTTTCACCCATGCCATTTGGCTCCTGAGTACTGGTAAAAATCGAATGATTGGGATTTTACTGCTTTAAAAACAACAAAACACAGTAGCAAACATAGTAGATAAAAACATCTAACCCATCTAGGAACTGCTGGATTATGTGGGGGGCTGGTTGTGAAAACCAAAGCTGCATGATCTTCATGACACAGGGCAACAACAGGCTATCCAAATGAGTCTTAATGAGGATCCAGGATTGATAATGTAGCAGAAGCCAGAGGCCTCAAATCAGACCAGTGACTCCTTGCAATGAACATTTTTTTAAGTAAAGCTGTTTGGGCAAATGGTATTGTATGGCACACCCCGACACCATAGTATCCATGCTGAGATTTTTTTTTTAATTATTTTTTCTTTGTTTTCTCTGAGGGGGGGAGTTGTAAGGGTAAGGGGTGAACACAGAGATGAGTAGGGTTGGAGTGCACGATGTGAAATTCACAAAGAATAAGAAGTTTTTTAAAACTTTGAAATTACATATATGCTTATTGGCAAACACACACACACAGAAAATTACAGCCTTAAATAAACACACCAAGATGACAAAACACCTATTAGCTCAGCATTCAGGACACTGAGAAGATGGCGTGAACACATACTCAAAATATAAAAACAAAAAGACCATATAAATAAAAAACAGGTTAAAAAATAAAATCCAGAAATCTTAACATTTCAACCTTAGTCACAATACAAATTTTTGAAAAACTTTTCAGATTTCTCTCAGACACTTTCTGGTAACAACAGCAGTGACAAAGCAGGCACTCACTCACCCCTCCCTCACACTCAATCACACACACAGCTGTAATGTAACAAAACCTACTCTGATGGTTCTGTCACTAAAAGGGGGAGGGAAGTTGGTCAAACTATTCATAATAGCTTATAAACCTTGGTATTAATTACAGTTACCTATTCATCTTGGTTAGCCTGGGATTTTCCTTCTTTTTTTTTTTGGTTTTTGAGACAGAGTTTCTCTTGCAGTCCTGGCAAGCCTCATGATCTAACTGCCTCTGCCTCCTGAGTGCTGGGATTAAAGGTGTGAGCCACCAATTATACTTTCCAGGACAAATCTCAAACCCAGATAGATAGCTACCTACTTATCTATCCCAAGAACTCAAAGGAGAAAGGAAACCTTGAAAGCATTCATTCAATTAGCAAATCATGTTGGCTACTGGCCCTGTGAGATGTTTCATTCTGAGCCATTGGAAACAAGAAAAACTGTTATCACCCTTGGCGAATGACTGTCAATTTAGCTCTTTCATATTAAATGCTGTTTGATTATTCTAAAAGCAGCAACACTGGCAAGCTCAAAGTTAAAGCTGTGATTCCAAGCTGTTGTGGATCTATTCATAGGCCAAAAACTATACCAAATGAATCTATATTTATGACAATTTCTAAAAGTACTATATGAAAACAAAGCAAAAACAAACAGAAAAAGGAGAAAGTACTAAACAAGCAAATAAGACTACATACTATATCTTTTTTTATGATCCTTGCTCTAATGCAAGATTGGCAAGATGGCTAACTCTCTTCCCAACTACCATGTACAGGCACCTCATTTTCATCTCCAGTACAACAAAGAGCAAAGTGAAACCTAAAGCAAAGTAACAAGCCATTTACATCCATGCTATGAATATGTTTCAACCAGTAAGATGCAAAAAAAAACCTGAAAAACTGGCTAAGGAGAGGACTGTTATCATTGTTTTGCTCTAATTACTATTTTTATAGAAAGAAAGAAAGAAAGAAAGAAAGAAAGAAAGAAAGAAAGAAAGAAAGAAAGAAAGAAAGAAAGAAAGAAAGAAAGAAAGAAAGAAAGAAAGAAAGAAAGAAAGAAAGAAAG
>CM053761.1:34950764-35010819 GCA_028658305.1 Pachyuromys duprasi
AGATGGGCAGCGCATGACCTCTGGAGCCTGTAAGCCTCAGCCCTTGGCTAGAATCCTAGTTGTATAATTCAAAAGGTACACATTAGACATGTTGTCATGAGTTACTGAGCAGATCAAACTTCCTCAATCTGCTTATAACTGTGCTGAGCACATGATAAAGCTGAGAAAACTGCAAAACACCACCAAGAGTAGCGTTGTTTTATGTGAAATGCTACTTTTAAAGACATAGGTTTTTGATTTAGTGAAGTATACTAAAAACATTCCCGCTGGACAAGACTATTAAACCAGTTGGAGTAATTTAAATTTGGATTATATAAACACTTGCATCGTATATATAAAATCATTCATTTTCTGGTTCCCTCATCATAAACTGCCTAGGCTTTGGAAGCTCCCACTATCACTAGCCAGGCTGAACTACAGCACTTAGCATTGTACAGTTTCATGTATCCATCTAGCCTAAACTTAATTTCTCAGCCCCTGAAGCAATAATCGAAACCGAAGACATTGTGTGAAATTTAAAGTGTAAAAACTGATGTAGCAAAGATGTCCCAAAAAACTCTGCCAACTCACCTCAGGCCTTGCATGTTTCTCCTCACTTTTAGTATCACAGAAGATTAAGCTGGTATATGTTTCATTACCTATGGCAACTCAATTGCTGACTCCTAGGATTGAATGCTAACAAAGACTCTGAGGCTGTGTGTCAGCAGTTACGAAGATTTGATAGTTATTTGCCATTCTACAGCAAGATGCCAGAAGAGGAATGAGTGGACACACATGTATGAAACAGTGCAGAGAGAAAGCCTGACACGTGATATACATTTTCTTGCACTGTTTAGGTACAGTAAGTCAACAGACTGAATGGACAAAAATGTGTCAGGTACCATTATTAAGCACTGACATTTATTTCCTTAATCTTCACTACAGTAGTACAAAAAAACTGACAATACCACTTCAATTTATAGTTAATGATGCCGGCTCCAGCCAACAGGCTCTGATAAGTTAGTACAACTTAAAAGTTGGATAACATTTCCAACAGTTTAACATGGAAAGGAAGCACTCTGACACACTGAATTAAGATGCTGTTTTGTCTTCTCAAGAGATTACCTAGAAACATAGAATTTATGGTGAGATCTCTCCGTTCAGCATCTTTCTGCCAGTCAGTTGTGAATTCTACCTCTGCATGTCTTCCATCAGTGGTGACGTCAATCCGGAGTGTAGTAACTTCAAAGTTTTCTTCATGAAGCTGCAATTAAACATAAGTTGTTGTGGTTGTTGTTGTTAGTGTGCCAAAGACAACTCTCACAAAGATGCTGTCTCCTTCCACTGTCGGGGCTCTGGAAGCTAAGTTCAAATTGTCAGGTCTGGCAGCGGGTGCCTTTACCTACTGAGCCACTGCACTGGCCCCATTTTTCTTTTTAATTAGTTTTAGTTTCACCAAATATTTTAAAAACTTATCTTAAGGCAGGGTGCTGTGATACCTGCCAATTATGATGTCTTTTTTAAAAGCACTATTATATACATATAACTTTATAAAGAAACATATAATTAAAAAAATACAAAGAATTTTTTCTTTAAAATTTCCACTGTGATAAGATCAGTTTCCCACACAAACACCCAGCTCTGAGAAGTGGAAATGGGTGGTAGGAAAGAGCCTTCAGTGCACTGGACTCCGGTTATTCCTTTTCAAAGCAAGCTATTCTCTGAAGAGTGCCAAAGACCAATTTCTGCAACATATACCACTGAGCAGCAGACTGAGATACAACAGCTGAAAGTGCTGTCTATCCTGGAAAGAGATCACTCCCAGCTTCAAAAGCTGGTAACAATACGATGTGAGTTGACATTGAGAAAGATCTGGATGTAGAATGTGGGAAGAAGCACATTTCAAATGCAAGCTCATCTGCTCATGACCAATGGTGCACTGACAAATGGTATATTAGTGGCAGTCAAGCACAGAGGTATTTTCAACCAAACAGGACTTTTGGACCTCCCCATCAGGACTCACATTCCTCACACTTCCACATACTTTTCCAGATATAAAACTGTATCTATATTCTCATTATAAAGTAAGGCTCTTGAAATATAACTATATATGAAGGAAAAAGAGGACATAAAAGAAAAACTATGAAAAATTATTACAAACAAGTATACTTTCCCTTCCTGTACAAAACCAGGGTAGATCAAAAATTATTAAAACTTGAGGCACCAGAAATGGTAGAAATAGTAAAAATGAAACACCACAAATGAAAACAGGATCAAATGGAAATCAATAAGACTTGTCTTTTTCCCATTTGATTTTCAAAATATAACTCAGCTTATCCCCTGGTACAACTCTGGGGAATTCTGATCGCTAATGAAAAATCCTAATAGCAAGGGGAGCATTAACTCACACTTCACGAGACTAACAACAATAGGTCACTTTGCTAAAGATATGGAGCATGGGTACACAACCTTCTGACATCATGACATGACACTGTCATCTGCAAATGAGCTGGACTTCATTCACTAACTATCCGTGGACACACGTGTCCAAGAGCCTGCCTGGTCAGGCCTGGTTAAGAGCATCATCCAAATATAGTAAAAACCACAGAATATGCACATTTAAGGAAAGCAATTAACAGAAAATACACAAAAGAAACATTTTGTTAAAACAATTATAACTGATAGCCTATGAAGATGAACATTTTAAATCTGACACAACAGAACACTGTAAAAGAAATATAGTCCTGTGCCACATAAGGACACTTAACAATGGACCTCAGTGTATATTACAAACATATGTTTGTGGCAAAACTGTAACACATGCAAAAAATGTGTATGTACATAGTGTACTAAAGATAAACTTTAGTGAATGTCACTTTATTTAACAAAAGCATGTTCTAAGAAACTTATTTGTAGGTTATTTCATTAACATATGTTTTAAAACTTTTTACAATAACTTTGGAAGCATAAGATACAACTTTAAAAATAGTTTCGGTCCTGTTGTAAATCATATCACTCTCTCTTAAAAACTGTTTTGTTAACAAGATATAAATGTCTAATTCTGCAGGGGAAGAAAGGAGTACTTAGACCATCAATATCATTGCTGTTCAGCTCTACATCCTGGCCTAATGCAAAGTTTTCATGGAATTACAGATGGAGCTGGTCTCTCCCACAATAATAGTATCTGGTGAAGTATGTGCAGAAAGGCCTGCCTGAATCTGGTTAAAATATATTTCCAGAACTCAACTGTAAACAACAGTCATAAATGCAAATTCTGAACCTGAATTAACCAAAAGCTACAGTATCAATACCCTGGAAAGATAAAGAAAGGGGAATTATAGGGGCTTGCTGTGGATAAAGGGGTGGCAAGGAGGCTGTATCACAGGAATGAAGACCATCTACTAACCTACAAATTAAAAATGAAATGTACAGCAGAAGACTTACTTGGTTTTACATCAGAAATTGCAAAAGTAGAGTATCAACCTTACATAATAAGTAGCTCCAATAGAAGAGTATGGATGATTCCAGAGGATAGGAGATTTTTTTTTAAGTTGGATAAATATGTCAACTTTAAATAAGCACAGAAATGCCACAGCCAGTAAGCAATTTCACTCACCCTGGCAGTGATAGTCCCATGCTTTTCTCCTTTGTTGTTTATCATGCGAATGCCAGCTGCCTGGAACATCTCCTTCATCTGAGTAGGGGTGGCAGTGGTGGCAAAATCCACATCTTGAGGCTTCACCCCATTTAGTAAATCTCTCACTGCTCCTCCTGCTATTCTTAATTCATGATTCTCTTTGGCAAATAATTCTGAGGCGGAAAAAAAGGTTTTAATTTTGGTGTTTTGCTGTTGTTTTTTACACACAATGTGATTAAAGATTAGGACTCACATAAGCACAAGATCTTATTAACTATTACAGATAGTAGAGATCACTGCACTGAACAGTTTCCTGAACATCTGAAATGGTTCTTCTATAGTAGACTGCCCCTAAGAACTGTAGAAGCAGAGAATCTTGAAAATTTCTTTCTGATCCAGAAGATAGTTCAGAATTCCACAATGCCTTAGAATCAGCACTAAAAATATGAATTACTATCAACAGGAAAGCAAGCAATAAACCATTCTGCTTGCTTCTCTGTGGTGGATGTGTGTACTTTAGAATGGAACTGTTCTAATTCTCAAAGACAAATATAGAGGGAGTATGCTTATGTGGAAAACCTATGATAAATGTTACAGCCAAGAACCCTTAAAAAACAAAACTGCATATACTGATTGAAATCATTTCGCATCTCTGCTATATACAGTATGAACACTATCCAAAGCAAGCCTTGCACAGCTCATGAATGATTACCCTAGCTTTCCAGTCATTTTCAGTCTGTGTACTCACCACCTCGCTACAAATTAAGATAGCCTAGCAAGCAACTAGCTTCTCTCAGTCCAAAGTTAAGAATGCCATCAGACAGCAACTCAGTCATACAGAATAGCTTCCCTCATTTCATTGTACCTACCTCTCTAATGTATGCACCAATGTATTTTAAACTTGCCTTAATTTATGACTTTCTCTGTTCTGTGAAACAGTAAAACTTTATGAAATTGCTTCCAAGTTGAAAGATGGACTATGGGGTAACGTAAGTCAGTCTTCCTGAGCTATGTACATGCACATGGCTGCCCTTAAGATGACAGCTGTAGATTTTAAGTCAATAACCAAAGATAAGTCTACTTTCTGAAAACACCCAATCCTCCACAGATGCCATGTTCTAAACTCTCTCCAAAACAAACTAACCCAGGTCTCAATATTGTAAAAAAGTCAGGTCCAAAGCCCTCTTGTTGCTAGGCCACAGGGATCTCCCTAGGCGGCATTCTTCCTTTACTGCAAGCAGCAGTTTTGCATGTTCTTGGAGATTGTGCATCAGCTAAACCCATCCCTAATCACAACTCAAAATTTACTCAACTTCTGTTGTCTCATACCCTTCTTCACCTATTCTTTTCAAACTGTTCAGCCCCACTCTGTAGATTTGCTAAAATAGCTTGTCTAAACAAACGATGTCTTAAGCAAACATGGGCTCTTGTACAAGATACCACTTCTATAAGCCCTCTCCAAAAACCATTCATGTGCCCTTAATTCCCAGTCAAGTCTCCCAACCAATACTCCAGTTAAGAGTCTTTAAAATGTAAAAATCAGGTCCACAACTTTCAGACTAATAGAGAGGTCCATGTACCAAACAACTGAGAAATTGTCCAAACCAGGACCTATATCCTTTAACACCTAGACCAGTCCTCTAGTCTCTGTTTATTCTGACACAAGGGTATCGTGTGTCCTGTTATCTCCTTGCTCCTGTGCCAAGACACCGGGGCCTTAAATTTAACATTAACAGCACCAGGGTAAATTATACTAGGCAATTCCTACTACTACAGATTTGCAATACAATGTGCAAGTTTTCTAGCACAATAAATAAAAGCCCCATATCCAACTTCTCTCTCAGCTCTCTCTAATCCTTGACTCACACTTTACCTACAAGAAAATCTCCCTACTGTTTTCTTCCAGCTGTTTGCATTAAGTACTTCATTCCAAGAAGTTTCCCACCTTTTTCAAATCAGCTCACTGACCAATGGTCAAACTTCTTGTCCAGCAACATCAACTAGGAAAGACACTACTTACAGATAGCAGTGAGATATGCTTTATGCTTTAAGGGTGTATCTCCTGCAAAGATGACCCTGTTCCACCCATAGTAATTCATGGGTTATTGTTTAAAAAAAAAAAAAAGGATAGGAAGTTAAGAGAGTAGGAAGGTGGAGGAAGAAACAAAAGTATTTAGGGTGATTATGATCAAACTGTATGAAATTTTCAAAGAATAAAAATCTTTTTAAAAAGATATTCAAGAAACAATGATGTTTAACATCTTAAATATTGTTTCTAATGGTGGGGGCAATAAAGAATGGGAAAACTACGGTCTTAGAGAGGATCTGAAAAAAAGAATAGACTCAATCAGATCAAACTGGAGCTGTTGGATCTGCGGTGTTCAAGAAAAAACTGCCAGCCACTTGCGGTTACTAAGCATGTGAAATGTGCAACTGAACAAGACATGGTCTATGCAAGATATATGCTACATGCACAAATGTAAATTTCATACTCATAGTATATTAGTAGATGGTTAAATATGATGCCTGGTTAACAATTTAAAAGAAACTCTTAGTTTCTTTTTAGTTTTCTATTGGACAGCGAATTTCTAGCATTTTTCACTCTGATTACATCGTAGTGAAAACAGTATCATAAACTTGCATTTAAACCCTCTACTTCACTAAAAAACTTAAAAAGAATGTTTTTCTCAGTAGGTACCTAAAATACTAATAATAATAAGTTTAAAGCTATGTTTCCCCCAGAATTGATCATCAGAATTGATCTGTGGAGTGAAAGCAAAAGCAAACATACGTCTGTCCTTCTGAGAGCCAGTGGACTGTAGGGCAGATTCCAAGCATTTATGTTTTAAGGACCTGTGAGATATCTGAGTGTATAAAAGTCCTTGTCACCAAGCCTGGTATCTTGTGTTACATCCTGGAGCACACACAGTGGAGACTACTAACTCCTACAAGTAGTCTACTGACCTCAATACAGAACATGCACGCTACTCACCCCAGTAATCAAAAGACATCTCAAGTGCATGTAAGTTTCTGAGGTAATTTACACACTCACACAATGCAGTGTATTTATGGAAGCCATTCTTGACAAGCCTACAGGCTTTAAATTACAGCTATGGGCTGCTTCAGCATCATTTGCTCACATAAAGATCAATACTAACCAAACTGTGACAACAGCTTTCTGCCTGCCTCCCAGATAAGCTTTATAGTTGCACATACAGGAAAAAACTGAAATAATTTCTATTTCTTTCTGTTCTCCCAGAAAGCAATAATAAAAAGAAGAAAGCATGGCTTCAGTGAATATAAAGTGGGTGACATCGGACTAGCAATTTAAAATCTAACTCCTTCAGTTAGTCATTAGGGAAACCACCTTTACTTCCTAAGCATGTGTTTCCTCTTCCATTCAGGAGAACACAGACCTAAAGGGTCTACACAATGTATGGTAAATGGGACTTCTTGGGGAATACAGAAAAGCTATGGTCCATATTGCAATCAGCTTCCCACTTGTGGTGCCCGGACTTAACGCTTTTCAATTCATCCCGGGTGGGACTTTCTTTCATTAGCTCCACAAAAATATCTCCACGTTAAACGAAAGCTGCCTGCCTTTTCCTTCTCTGTGGTGGACAATTCCGAAGATGAGAAGGCAACCTTAGCCTCTCACCTGTCAGGCTCTTCAATCCTTCTGTGAAAAGCGACTGGAATTCTGGAGACTGCAACTTCATTGTAAATAGGTATCGCTTTAGAAGGCACAATCTACTCCAACTACAGCTCAGGACCTGCCTGTGCCAAGGATTCAGGAGTCTCTGCATCTGGAGACAGTCATCAGCCACACATCTACAAGGCAAACACACAGGTGCGCTAATTAAACCTCAAAATGAGGGCCAACAAAATGCTGTCGGAAAGCTCAACTAGCAAACTCATCTCTCCGGATAAGAACTTGGAAGCCCTGTAGGGAACACTAGACCCCTCCAATCACAGCTACCCGGTTCTGTACTACATTTATTATATCGGAAGCAGGAGGAGGAAAAAAAAAGAGTCGCAGAAAATGAAATATTTGACTGGCAGGGAGAGCAGACCTCTAGAACATGTTAGTTACACGTGCGCATCACCTTCGTCTGCCTCAAGGTTACTGCCTCCAAAGGTGGAACTTCGCGGAGCTGCCACGGCAGTTCCCGCCATCTGCTCGACCCCCGAGAGGCGGCAGCTCTTAAAGGTCTGCAAGGACAGTATCGCGCCGCGAGGCCAGCTACCCTCAAGCAGGCCACGCGTCTGAAACGCCTGCTTGGACTCCCGGGGAACCCGCCCTCAGATACGGCCGCCGCCCACGACTCGGTGACGAGAGACCCGGCGTCACCGAGAGCGGGGAGCGGCCTCCACCTCCCGCCATCTCCCAGGGGCGCGTTCGGACCCACGCGGCACAGGGGAGTCGAAAATGTCCCTCAGAAAGGCGGCATTGCAACTGCGAGGACCCGCTTACCGCCGGCCGCCCGGGCCGCACGCGCACTTCCGGGTCGCGCCGCAGTGACGTGCGCACGCACGGAAGAACCGCGGCGAATGGCTCACCACGACGGATTCCGCCCACTTCCTCCGGTGGGCGGGGGGAAGGGGTAGGTTTTTTCCAAGCAGCGCCCCACCTGCGCCTGCGCACAGGACGGCCAGCGTTCCGAGTCGTTTAGTTAGAAAATTGGCAGCGTGCGCCTCGCTCGAGGCTTGAGACCGGCTCCTCACGCTTTTTCCAAGCAGATACCAGTTTTGCGTGACCGTTGCTACCTAGTGTGGAGGCTTCATCAGGCAACGGGAAGATCTTGGATTTGATTCAGTCCTTTGCAGAGTGTAGGAGACTGGCTGAATGGGAAAACAGACACGTGACTTAAATTTCCTTAATCTTCCTGAAAGTTTTGCTTGAAAAACGTATACGCCATAGTATTTTTGTGTTTCTTATCACCCGCCCTCTTATCTTCAGGGGACATGGGTATATCATTTTTTGAGACGACAGACTGCCTGCCCCACTCGTGACTCAGAGACACAGTGATGACTGAGTCTGGAGCCTGAAGGGAACAAAACTCAGATCCCATGGCTTTGTCCCTGCACACTAAGTAGGCTATACTCTACAGAAAGATATAACTGCACTGAGGTAGGATGAAATGTTTAACGTGACAAACTTCAATCTCCAAATTAATAACCAAGTAACAAAAGTAAATTTTAAATATTAGCAAACCAAATCCCACAGCATACCCAGAGAATATATTCCTGTAAATTTGTTCTTTCCTAATACAAGGAATGCAAGTTGGAGTTAGTGTCCAGAAATCAGTTGAGGGAACTCACCATCCCAACAGACTCTAGAAGAAGGGCCATAGAGTTACCCAAGAGACACAAGGAGCTTATTTTTATATACATTAATTCAGAAAAGTAAAGTTAAAAAGGACTTTCTTAGAGTAAAAGGCACCCGAATAAAAATCTACAGCTCATGTCAGATTGAGTGGAATTTGGTTCATGTCTTCCTTAATAGTTGAAATATAACACTTTTTCAGTATAATAAATTATTTCCAACATGTGACTAATTCATCATCATCAGTAAGAGAAAGAAAAAGAATTTAAGGCAACAATATAGAAGAAACCAAAATTGGTTCTTCATATGACATGGAAAAATCAGTTCTATGAGTCTATACAGGAGACCTTAAAAAATCCATTAGGAAACTTTTGTAACTGATAAATACTTGAAGCAAAATGGTAGCATATGCAATTAACATTAAAAATCTTTCCTTATATACTAATAATGAACACAGAGAAGAAATCATGAAACAATACCATTCAAAATGGCCTCTAAATCATGAAACAATACCATTCAAAATGGCCTCTAAAAATACCTAGGATAAACCTAGACTAGGAAGAGAATTGCCAGCTTAATGAGAACTTTAAAACACTTCAGAGAGATGGAAGAAGACACTAGAAGATGGAAAGCTCTCTGTCCTCTTGGGTTGGTAGCATGAACCTTATGAAATGACTATTTTTACCGAAAACAATGCACATATTTAATGCAACCCCCATCAATATGCCAACATCATTCTTCACAGATGTAGGCAAAACAAACTTAAAGTGCATTTGAAAACACAAAAAACCTCAGATAGCCAAGCAAACCTCAGCAAAAGGAGTGAAGATGGAGGTGTCACCACACCTGACTTCAAGTTATATTACAGAGGCAGTAATAGGAGCAGAATAATACAAGCTCAAAATTAGACATGTATGTTAAATTTCAAACCTGGGACAAAAGACTGAGGTGCCTATTTAACATATGGGGTATTGGTTGAGAGACAATAAAGAAACTACTTACCACAAGGAATATGTTTAGAAAGTCTCAGGATACAAGATAATTACATAAAAATTCTAGTGTTACATTCTATCAGCAAAACACACACAATGAAAGCATCCTTGATTTATTTTATATAACTAAAATATATAAGATAAAACATATATATAAACAAATCTGTATAGATACACAATATCATCAAATTGCTAGGAAAATGAAAATCACACTGAGTCACTATTAAAAAACGACATGATGTTTAAAACTGAAAAACTATTATGTGCTGATAAGGATTTGAAGTGGGCAGAATTTTCATACATTGTTGAAAGAAACAAATGGTATGCTACTTTGGAAAAAAGCTTTGTTAATACTCTAACATAACTTATGACCAAGTAGTTGTACCTCAAAATTCTAAGATGTTAAAAAATGTTTATATTTAACAAGATTTTTGAATGGTTATAGTTTTATATATAATATCCCAAACTGGAAGTGTCCCAATTTTCCTTCAACATATAAATAAATGTGCAAACTTCAGTGATGAAACCCTACTTGGCAATGAAGAACATTCTACTAATACACACAGCAACACATTTTGCTATTAAGTGAAGATAGCCAGATGAAGCTACATATGATTCTGTTCATATGGCATGTAAAATCAAGAAGGCTAGAGACAGAAACAAATCAGTTGTTAGCCAGGGCTGAAAATAGAAACAGAGTTCATTACAAAGAAATAGGAAACATTTAGAGAGAAGGAAAGAAAAGCAGTGTCCTAGGGATTGACACAGCTTGTGATTATATAACTGTGTGCTTGTCAACACACACACAACAGCACATTAAAAATGTTTTTGAAAAAAGGTATTTTTTCTGTACATAATCATATTCCAAATAGCTCTCCAATCACCTGAAAAAAATTAGAACATAAAATCACACTTGAAAACAAATGCTTATGTTTTAATTGAAGTATCTATAAAAAGCAAGATCAGGAACTTTTAGACTATTTAGTTAGAAGAAACTTTTATGCATAGAATGTGCAATTGAACCACCGGGGTGCTGTGAGGACCTCTGAAGATCTAGAACTCCTTACCACAAGGATGTTTACTATGATCGTTTATTACAAACCAACCTTAAGGAAAATAGAAACTTCAGAAGAACTGGTATTTAATACAGAAACAGCCCAGGAAGCATTCTCTCTGAGAATGTGTTTTAATCTCTGAGATGGTTATAGTACACCTATGTAGGCGTCTGGTAAGCTTTTACTGTTCTAGAGACAAAACCACAATCAAAACTATTATTCGTCAGTTGGAAGACAATGTGATTAAGAAGAAATATCAGGAAAGTGAAATAAAAGCAATCTACATATGTTTATGTACATATGTGTCTAGACAACGTATATGTATAATTTACTTACAGGCTGTGGTCCTGATAGTCCCACAATGTCTACCAGTGGAAGGTCTAAGAACCCAGTACTTGTTCAGTCCATGAGGCTGGATGTCTGTATATGCCAGCTGGCCTTCAGTATATGTTAAAATGCATTTGAAAACACAAAAGACTCCAGATAGCCAAGCAAACCTCAGCAAAAAGAGTAATGCTGGAGGTATCACCACACCTGACTTCAAGTTATACTATATACAAGCTCAAAATTAGACATGTATGTTAAATTTCAAACCTGGGACAAAAGACTGAATAGTTATAGTTTTATATATAATATCCATTGTTGAAGCTCTCCCTAACCCTTTCTTTCTGTAGGACTATTATGGCCCCACAGCATCGGGAGCAGGGAAAGAAAGATGAACGGTAACCAGAAGAAAACTTAGAAAGGATGAATGTGAGTGAGGAGAGGAAATGACTGGCAACCCACTGCATTAGCTCCCTGGGACTGACATAACCAACAACACCAAATGCAATGGCTAGAAACCACAAAAACGTATCATCTCACAGCCCTGGAAGTCTGTGTTAGTTACTTTTCTCTTACTGTGATAAAGCACCCTGACCAGAAGTGTCTTACAGAAGAAGGAGATTATTTTGACTTACCTTTTCAGAGAGATAAGCCCTCATAGTGGTGGAGAAGCATAGCAATAAAAGGCGAGCAAGGTATGCAAGCTATAAGTGGGGTGAAGTTACCAATTCTCAATGATGTCCCCCAAGAGATGGACTTCCTCCTGCAAGGCCACACTACCTAAATTCCCTGAACAGCACCACCACCACCTACTGGAGACCAAGAATACAAAATGCCTGAACCTATGGGAGCCATTTCGAATTCAAACCATCTCAAAGTTAAAACTCTAAAACAAGTCCATTGAGTGGGGTTCCCTCTGCATATTCTGGGAGGAGCTGTTTGTTGCTGGAGGATGTTTTGGGCACTGTTTTATTGAAATGTAGATTTCTGTACCTAGAGATCTGGTTACAGTCCTTACTGTTGCTGTTGTCATTATTATTGAAGACTCTCCTGTCTGGATGGCTATGTAAAAATTGTTCTACATAACCTATGATTGGTTAATAAAGAGTCTAACAGCTTATAGCTGAACAGAAGAGATAAGGCAGAATGTCTGATCTAGTAAGGGGGTCCTAAGTAGAGAGCAGGGAGCAAGGGGCTGCCATGAGAGGAGTCACCATGAGGACAGGGATGGAACAGGAACAGCCAGGGAGACTAAGATGGTAGGTAACTAGCCACATGGCTGGGAAGTAGGCCAGTGTCAGGATTAGTCCGGTTAATTTAGACTGAGCTAACTGAGAAGCTGCCCGGCTATAGTGCTTGAAGATATTCATAAATAGAATATGTCTCCATGTCATTATTCAGGAGCTAGAGCAGGCATACAAAAAAATTTTTTTTTGGTTCATTTTTGTAGCTCCAAGAGAATTCTACAATCTTCGAAGCCAAGAGTACAATGTCACTCCTCCCTGCTTCTTCCTAACACCTTGTCATAAGGACGTTGGTGACTGGATTTGTTTATCTAGATTTCTTAAGATGGTCTATCTACAGAAAATATCTCTCCTTTAACTATATTTTCTATGGAAGTAGACTGGTTTCTGGGTTCTGCAGATGAAGAGAAAAAGAAATACCATGGAAAGATCCACAAAAGTAGAGTAACATTAGCTACATCAGATAACACTAAAATACGTGCCTGGGCTTTCCCGTTTGGCTGTTTGGCAGGTTGTGAAATTTTTATCACAAATACGGCTGAAGGACTGGGTATATAGCTCAGTTGGCAATGTGCTTGATGTCCAAGCCTGGGGAACTATGTTCAGTACCCAGAACCCACATAAGTTAAAACCAGGCATGATGGCACACATCATGTCCTGTAGTCCCTGAACTGGGGAAACAGAAGTAGGTAGATATCAGTGAAGCCGAGCTGGCAGTTGCCAGACTAGTGAGAAACACTGTCTCTCAAAATTAGATGATTATGTTTCTAAAGAATAACACCAGAAGTTCACCTCAGTTTAAACACACACACACACACACACATACACACACATGCAGCTTTACATGAAGATACACACACACACACACACACATCACCCTTACATAAAGACACACACAAATACAACAAAAACATGACTGAATATAAATAGAACTTCCTACTGGCTGTTCACTCAGGGACACAGCCTTTCCCCCCCACCCTCCTCACTTTACCCTCCTTGCTAGAAGTATAGTACAGAGAAGGCAGAAGGACTCTTCTCGCTCTGCTGGGAGTTAATAGCATTGTCACCCACTTGAGAAAGACATTTTAGGTGATATTTAGATAAGTCAGGAAAAAAAAATGTGATTGTGACCTGATGTGACAGTGTACAATTAGGTCGTTCTGGTAGGCTTCTCCTGTACCCCTTCCCACCTTGGGCCTTTTCTCTGATACACACTCATTTGTTGAAAAAAAAAAAAAAGTTTTGTTTTAGACATGCGTGCTCTTCTGTGAAACAACAAAAAAGTACCTGTTTGAAGAAAAGTCATTTGCTAGTTTTGTTCTCATAAAAGTTTAATAGAAGCCAACTAAAGTTTAAGATCTCCCAGAGGACAAATAAAGATATTTCTCCGCAAATGTGGAATTGCACTTTCCATTGGTGCTGGGGGATTTTACACACAAATGCAATTTTATTTCACATTTAAAAGAGGTAAGTAAATAGACGAATCAATTTTAGCTGCTCTGAAATTTCATACCGGGTCATTAATTTTAAAAGATAGGACTTCAATAATAGTTAAGAGAACAGAGGCCCACGGGTAAAGACTGAAAATAATCACCTTCAAAATTCTGAGTTTTCAGCAGCCTCAGATCAGAGTAAGGAGGAACCTAAAGTCAGTTTCTTACAGTGCTGTTCTCCATTGCACTGTTTATCTCTAAGTGTAGGCTCACTTGAAACAATCTACTGCCAAAGAAGAAACTGCCTCCCTCCTTGCAGCACCCGAACCTGCTTTGTGTGCTGGCCCCCTGCAAAGATTCTGAAAACAAACACAGTCCTACGACCCACCCAGGGTTTCAGATCTGAGATGGGAGAGGCACCTGCAGCCATCACTGCAGTGGGGACAGAAATACAAACATCACAATCTGTTCAGTAACAGCACAAAATAGATATGTGCGAGCATCAGGTCACCGGGGGAAAAGGGAACTAAGAAAGGGCTTCATGGATCAGAGGACATTCAGACTGAACTGTGATTTAATCAGTGGGTTCTAAAGAAGAATTACTCATCAGCCATTACCAATTAAATATTCCACCCAAGTCACACAGGTCTACTAAAACAACTCAAATATTTGTAGAATGAAGTTTTTTTTGTTTGTTTGTTTGTTTGTTTGCCATCCCAGGCAAGTGAATTTTGGGAGCATCACAAAGAACTTGTGCTGTGTAAATTCTCTAAGCCTCAAATTTACTCACCTGTAAAACGGGTTTGTGGGGCTACAGTGATAAATGCACTGCAAAAGACAACTTTAGACACACAAGAGCTTCTGTTAACAGTGTTTAGCCATACAGTTTTTGACTTTTTTCTTTTCTTTGTATGTTTGTATACTGTGTCTGTTGTATGTACATATGTGTCCACTGAACCATCAAAGAGTGTTGGGTATCCTCTATCCTGTGAGGCAAGATCTTTCCCTGAGACTTTGTACTTCCTTTTCAGCTAGGCTGGCAGCCAGCAAGCCCAAGAGTTTCTCCTTTAACCTCTGCCTTAGTGAGGTCACAGGAATATAGAGTACCTCACTTAGCTTGTTGTATAGATGTGGGTGTCTGAACTCAAGCCATGACAGGTGCGCAGGAATTAAGTGCTCTTAATCTTTGAAACATACCTACAACCTTTTTGTTGGGTTTTACATATTTTGGCTGGTTCCCTGTCTGACTTGCAAATCCTTGGAGGCTGGATGAAGAACTGGGAAAGCTTCAGCTTCTGGGAGTGTCTGCTGGACAAAGATGAGGACACTGAGCTTACATGATACAGTTCTGCTAATAATTGCCTGGGATTGATCAAATTTTGTTAGGGACAGAATTCTCATACTTTTATGACAGTTGTACTGGCACATAATTCATTTCATACAATTCATGTATGAATTGTATGTAACTCAATGAATTTAGAAAATCGGTAGACTTGTTGTCACCATACACAGTATTAAATTATTTCATTACCCAAAGAAATTCACACTCAATAGCAATTGCTGTCCCTGTTCTCCAAATACTCTCCATTGTGCCCTCTCCACAACTGAACTCACAATCACTAGCTGAGTTTCTTCCTCTGTAGAAGAAATTTCCTCTGTCTTGTTCTGTACACTTCAAGATAAGAATGGAACCATGTGTTGGTTCTTTCTGACTAGCCTGACTTAGCTTTCTATTTTTTAAGGTTCATTGTGTGTGTGTGTGCATGTATGCACATGCACGTGTGTGGTGGGGTATCTTGTCAACAAGATGAAAGGCAAGCAGGCAAAGAGCAAAAGCTTCCTTCTTCCATGTCCTTTATATAGGCAGCCCCCAAGCTACGACCCAGATTAAAGGTGGATCTTTCCATCTCAAAAGATCCAGATTAAAAGTGAGTCTTCCCAGGTGGCAGAAGCAGCTAGATCTCTGTGAGTTTGAGGGCAAGCTAGAGTGAGTTCCAGGACAGTCAAAGCTACACAGTGAAACCCCGTCTTTTTTTTTTTAAAGGAACAAATAAAAAGAAGGAAGAAAGAAAGGAGGGAGGAAGAGAGGGAGGGAGGATGGAAGGAAGGAAGGAAGAAGGAAAGAAAGAAAGAAAGAAAGAAACAATTCCTTACAGGTGTACTCAGATGCTTGGGTAAGGAAGGCTCTTGTACAAACAGAAGTACCAGCATTTGGAGCATTAAAGTTTTGATCCCCAGAGACTATGTAAAGGCTGGCCACTTGTGACAGCCACCTACAGTACCGGTACACTGAGGCAGACAGGAGCCCCAGAGCAGGCTGGCTAGTCAGATGGTTGAATTATAAGCTCATTTGAGAGACCCTATCTCAATAAGTAAAGTGGAGATTAGTCAAAGGCAACACCAGATGCCAATTCTGAAGTTACACACAGACACGTTTACCTATACATGCATACCACATGCATCATATGCAAAAAATATTAACTGACCACAAATCTAATAGTCTACTTCTGGACTTTCAGTTTTATGCTGCTGATCAGTGTGTGTTCAATAGTTTTAGATCAGTGTGTCCCCAATATTTTTAAGTAACTTTTTGTTTATGAGCTTGAATAAAACATTTGTGTTATATGAGAAACACAGAATAAAGTAAAAGAAATGTTAATCTTGCTGGAGTAGAAGGAATTAGTTTATCCCCAGTTCTTCATTGATTGGTATGTCTAGGTTCTTTCTGCCTTCATCTCACAAGTGTGGATGAGAGTATACTTTAGACATGAGACTTTTGATTCTGGGTTTGATTCTGCTGTATTCTTGGAGCATTAGAATATCATTGAGCAGATACTCATCATGAGCTTAAACGACTGGCCTTGCCTTCTGGCATTTTTGCAATCATTGTAAAAAGAGTATGTCTTGGGTAGTCCCAGTTCCAGATGTCCTGCAGATTCCTGGACCAAACATGAACCCAATGTAATCTGGAACCCAGTGCAAAATAAACCAGACTGCAATGAAAAATCAGACACACAGGTGAGAAACAGATGCCTTTCAGTGATGACCACTGGCAAGCCACTGTATCTGTTCTATGTGAAAAGCTAAGAGACCTACAGCTGAGACATAACCTTCTAACTTCTTCATCTGACTGAAATGACATCATAAAAGTGTGTGTGTGTGTGTGTGTGTGTGTGTGTGCACTTTCCTATTGCTTTTCCCATAATGCTACTTATCAAAAGTCTTTGATTATAATGGGCAAAGTAGTACAGACTTGTGACCCCAGAACATAGAAGCAAGAGGCAAGGGGGATTAGGAGTTCAAGCTCAGCTCTGGCTACACAACCAGTTTGAGAATAGCCTAGGTTACATAAGACCCTAACTTTAAATACACACACACACACACAAAACACATGCACACACAAAGAAACCATAATCATTTATTACCATAATCTATTGTAATATTCACCTAAGTCAAGCTTGAGGAGCTCTTTCTGTCTTCTACCCATCCCTATACTACTTTTCCTAGTGCAGGAAAAGCTGCAATGCATTTCAGTCTCTTATGCATAAAGCTTGGTCTACACATCATTCTTTAATAAGCTCAGGAGGAATCTACTATATCTTGCTTCCCATTTAATTACAATTCAGAATTCACCTGCACTATTTGACTACACTGTTTTGCTTCTGAAGGAATGCTGCAGGTTAAAAAAAAACACCTAATTTTGTGAATTCTTCTAGAATATTCCACTATGTCTTTGGACAGTTATATTTTATCTTGAAGAATGAAACTGATGCCATAAAATATAAACTATGCAAATCCCTGCCTTTATTTCCTTTGAGTTCACAGGAAAACATAAGAGAAATATGAGCATAGTTTTTTTGTTTTTTATTGGTATAGTAAGTTAAAATATCAAACCATGTCATTGGGAAAAACAGTATGCAGAGGCATAGCCAGAATAATTTTTTTGGAAGTCTGCAGAGGGCTTGGCATTGTGTGTATCTGAATTCTGTAAATACATTTTGAATAAGCACGTGTAAGAAATATAGTGAGCATTAAAAGCAGCCTTTCAGGAACCAAAATACTGTGCTCATGATGATTAATAAGTATATTCTGCATTCTTTAGTGAGGAATGGGCTGCATCTAAGCTAAGATGTACAGTACTCTGAAAAACAGGTCAGATGTCCGAAACTGTCTAAACTTTCCTGGACAGCTCTCAGCAAAGGGCTGGACCTCTTTTTGTTTCTTGTTTCACTTCTTCTTTCCCCAAGGAAAATCACATTTTTTTTTCAGGTCGTCAAAGAATAATTGATCTGTTTTCATTTTGGTAACTGTTTTAAAACGGTTACCTTGGGAACCCCAAGAACACACACAGTACTGTACTTATACCGTGTGGACACCGAGCCATGTGGAAGTTTCCTTCAGGGGACTCATCGTTTATCACATCACAAACAGGAACGTTGATCTAGCCTCCATAAGGGCCTCTCTGTGTCGGCTGTGAGGAGGACGGCTGCCCCTCGTCTCCGAAAGCTTTTGTACTGGCTTCTCTGGGGACGAGGATTCCTGCGCCTACAGCTGAGACGGCAGCTGCCCTTTATGAGGCAGCTACTAATATCTGACTCACATATTCCATTGAACACAGTTCTTGCGTACACGCACGCTAAGCCAGTGGTTCCCAGCCGGTGGGTCGTGACCCGAACAGGGCTCGCATATCAGATATTCTGCATATCACATTTTTACACTATGATTTGTAACAGTAGCAAAATTACAGTTATGAAGTAGCAACGAAATAATTTTATGGTTGGGGGTTAGAATCACTGCTCTAAGCCATAATTAAAGTGGGAAAATTCTTCTCCACTAGCCACTCACTTGAAATTCCCCGGACTTAAACACCCAGAAAAGAGCAAAGGGCAGGAAAATCCGTGTGTGTCAGCATCGACTGAAGCTCAGCAGCGAGGGCTGGGTGCTGTACTGGGCACTGGGGGACAACTCTAGGAGAGCGTGTGGAATGTTCCTTGGGAACTGTCACTGCCAGAGCTTATGAAGGATGCGCTGGGACAGGCTAGACAGACCCTAGCAATTTATTATACCCAGACCCCTAGTCACTCCTCTCTCCACACGTTCACTTCAGGGTTTAAGATTTAATAACAAAACAGAAGAAGTCACAGGGAGAAGTCACAGGGCCTGAGAAATGTTCCTTAGGCTCAGGGTGGTTGGAGCTGCCCATGTGTCAGGCCCTGCGACCCGTCTACTCATGAGCCCACTGTTGGGGTAGTGGCCAGACACTCTCGCCTCTCTTCCTGATGGAACTTCTTTAATATTCTAACTCCCAAAGTCAGCAGCATGCTCTCACCACCCTGATGCCGAAGCTTGTAGGGTTAGGAGGCTGTGGCTAATCTGGACGAGGCAAGCGTTTGTCACCGAACAGTATGGTCACGGAGAGTCTAGTGTGGCTCCTCTTGAATGGATTGTTCCCTTGGGAATCTTCCTCCAAAATGAGCAGTCAGGTGGTCTTTCCGATGTAAGAGAAACGGCGGGTGACTTCTTAACCATGACAGCTCTGATGATGAAAGAGTAAAGAACTGCCTCAAAGTCGAACAGTACCCCCAGAGCTAAGGTTCACAGGTGCAGTCTTACATCGTGGTAGCCACCGTCGTCCTCAGTGAGCGAGAATCAAACGCCTGACTCACTGTGGAGGTTGGTGGGGCAGATAAATACCGTTTCCTATGACTAGGCTGGAGACACACCCGGGACCCCCCAACAAAGGGAGGGGCAGGAAAAGAGAAATATTTGGTAAATATATAGAAAATGTTTCAATAGAGAAAAGAGGAAACAGTCCACTTCCTAGCCCTGTTATCAGCAGAGACAGAGCTAACACTGGGGGTACCAAACTTGAAGAGGCTCACTGGACAGGTCCAGGGTATGCGTTTCTATTTTTGGCGGTGGTTCTATATCTTATGTGCTCATTCATTCCAAGGTGAGTTTCATTAAAGAAACATCTTTGTGTTACTTGCCAATGCCCTTAGAAATAGAAGACATTTGTCTCCTACTGCTGTAGATACTTTACCAAATAAAAGAGAGTATGTTTCTAATGATAAGACTTCTTCAAAAAATATACACGTTTAGAAAATAAGTTATAGATGTAGTTAGGTGTCTTCATGAAGGTGTTCCAGAGTTAATTTCAAAATTAACAATAAGGAAACAACAATAAGGAAATGATATCATCATTTAACTGAAGGTATTTTGGTTTTGGTTTCTGCTGAAATTTCTTTGGTATTCATGACTTTTTTATCTTATCTAAAATGTACACTATCTAAAATGCTCACTAATTAGTTATCTAAAGCCAAGAAAATATATTTCCATATGCATAGAAGGAATGGACAGAAAGTAGCCAAAAAGAGAGAGAGAAACAGAAAAAGAGAGAGGAAAACAGGAAAATCATAATTCAATGAGTTATAATTTTGAATATTTCGCTACCTGTTATTTCTGCTTAGTGATAATATGCTCTCTTCAATAGTTGCCTGGTGATAAACCTATGTCATTGTTTATTAAGTTTACATTTTGAAGTAGAACAAAGCTTTAGAAATCAAATTGTCTCATTTGTTTAACATTACTTAAAATGCAATGTGGGGAAATTTTTAAGTAAGGCATGCAAGGAGCCAGGCTTGCTAGGTGTTCCCCACACCATCCCACAGCTGAACTAAGCTGTCCCTTTGTTGATGTTGAACAGACCTGCCTTGCCTCGTCAGGGCTGGGTACTGACATCCCCTATTCTTCACAGGACAGAGCCTAATACACATGTGCCCTGGACTTGATAGAGTGCTAGGTGCTGGGGCCATGATGGGGGGAAGCCAGATTCGACAGGCAGCTGTGGTCCTTGGCTTCTAATGTTGCGAACCTGTGGAAGTGAAGGGATCGTCCATAAACAGGTACGTACACCAGTGAGGAAGCATCTTTGTGGATAATGCTTAGTGCCAACTGGGACTGGATGGATGAAGTTAAGCACTGGGTTACCTGCAGCAAACACGTTCTCTATAGAGAATATTAGAGTGACAGCTATTTGCACCTGGACTTACGGAGTGTTTTATTTTTGCGGCCACAACTGGAATGTAAGGGTGACATTTTAGGACTGTTTTAGAAAAGTGTCCAGAAGTGCAAAAGTAGGAAAAATAAAGCATTGCATGTGTCATCCTGTTGCTCATTTATGTTTTTATGAGTGTAGGTTTCATTGAAGGGGTGACATGGACCTAGTTAAATGCATCCTTTGGCTTATGTATCAGTCACCTGCACTGAAGAATTGGGCTTTGTGGCTGGCTGCACTATACAGGGTTAAAAAGAGGAAGCATTTTTTTTTCCTTGTAACAACATAAAAGAGCATGAATCCTCACAGTGGCCCTTCAATTTCTGCCACTCAGGTTGTGCCTGGAATCAGATGCCAGCACGAGTCATTCTCAAAGGCTATAAAAACGGGGCCACCAATATCATTTTGGTTGTAAAATGAATACTCCAGGCAGAAAAATTAATTGGAAAGGGAAAATTTTATTTCTGAACTTCAGCAGAATTTGACCAATTCTCAGGAACACAGGGGAAGTCCGTCATTAAATGCTAGAGCCTGACTCAAGTTAATTTCTAGAAACATCTGTCGTGAGAGAGATCACACTCCTTTCATCTTCTACATTTCAAGGAGAGCACTCAAGAAATTTAAGTTCACGCACAGAAATGTTTCGTGAACAAGTTCCTTCCGATCACCCTCAAAGACAGTGTGTGTATTTCTGAATGTAGATAGGCAATCTTTATTTACTTTATTCTTCTTAATTTACATCTCAGTTTAAGAATGTAATGGCTTTGGATTACATTTTAATTGGTAACCAAGAGAAAAATGAGTTAGGTATATTGTCACCTTGAGATTACACAAATAAGCTACTGTATTAACTATATTTTAATATGATGCCTTACAGCTCATTTGATAATGGTGTGATATTGAAAACATGAACCAAAGAGCTTGAATCTTTTTTCCCTAACCAAAGATGACAGCTCCTGCAAAAGACTGATGTGCTTTAAACAGCCATACAGAGACCAAACCTAGAGTCATTTGGGGAAATAGAGTCAGCTAATCACAGGAAACACAGAGTCAGACACTGAAGCTCCAATACTATTGAGCCTTTGCTGACATCTGCCCAGTTTTAAGATATTTGTGGCCCATTTGAGTACCTTGTTCTGTCCATAGGACAATTTCTCTTCTCTCAAAGGTATTGCCTATGGCATAGAAAAATCAGGAGCTATGAAAGATTATGTTGCTATTAATACCCAAAACTTAGTAAAAAAAAAGTTGGAGTGATCAAACTTAAAAGATAATTCTATTTTCAGCTGATATAAAATTAGAATGCAAGGTAAATTCTAGGGGAGAGTGCTTACTAATATAAAATATTCAATTACCTCCCCACTGAGATACTCAACAGAGTCATTATTTACTTCAACAGTTTAATTGCAAAGGATAAACAGATGTTTGTTATTTTTACAAGCACTGTTAAGACACTTCCTGTTTTACCAGTCAGTAAAAGGCACTACGGAGTATTAATTTGAGAGGGTTTTTTTTTTCCTTCCTGACCTAGAACTCCTATTAATAATAAAAACCAGGAAAGGTAGGGCATATTCAACATCATGTCAGGGAGTGCTGACATGTGAAGATGCAGCTCCATAATTCAAAGTAGCAGTTATCTTGGTTGGTACTAAGGATATTTTAGCAGAGCTTCTCAGGCTAATTGCATTAGAAATCCTTCCATTTAGCATGAAAAGTCTGACTTGTTGATAATTTATAAGACTATTGCAGTGCCTGCTTTCATCATCATGATCACAATTGGTGTAAATATTCACGTATATGGGTAAGAAATGTCACAGGGAAAGATTCAGGATCATGTTGATGAAAACTGAAATAACTGGTGAGTTTATTTGAAAGAAAGAAAGAAAAGAAAAGAAAAGAAAACTGAATGCTTTCCATATGCAATCCGTTTATGGCTGTTGTGTTATTCCTTCACCTTCACTAGTAATAGCAGTATGTTAAGTAAGACGTTGTAAGATATGCTAAAACAGTGAAGCAAGAGTATCTGGCATTAATATTCAGAAAGTATTCGTTTAATGAAGGTCTTTCCATTGGCTGCACTGGAATTAGGCTTTGAAAACATCTGGCCACTTAAATAATTCTTTAAGGAAAAACTTCATCTTATTGATTCATTTATTGTAGAAGTGCTAAGGGTCTAACCAGGATTTTTCACATTCTAAGCAATCTTTTCCCACTGAGCTACATCCCAGCACTGTAAGTCATTTTAATCACTATCAAGCCACAAAAGCATGTATTTTATTGTCTGACAATCTGAGGTGGGGTCCAAGTTCACACAGACACTTGCATGCTCACACACACACATGCACACATACACATGATAATAAATGTCTTAATTTTTTTAAGTGCAGAAGCACACCCCAAGTGGAAGCCACATACACTGTCCATCCTTAAAGTTGAGCTTCAGAAAGTTTCTAGGAACAACTCCAGATCGTCAGTCTACAGGTCCCAGCAGAAGTTGCGGCATTTTCCTTTTGTACTCAAGCGCTGAGATTGTCTGCTTTTCCTCATTCACTTAGCCTAGCATTCTATTCTCCATCCACTGCATTGTCAAGTTGTGTTCTGGAGGGAGAAATATGTATTCTTTTCTAGGTATGTGTGACCATGTTTCTTTGCCCCACTCTGGATTATTCTCATTTGGATCCCTCAGACAGTAAATTATTTTCTCCCAAACTCAGAGTACCACAAATTTACCCTGAATTTTAAAGGAAGTTTATGTTTCTCACATTGAAAGTTGTTATTAATGTAAGTTTCTTGTCACATTGACTTTTGGAAAAAGTTGTTGGGGATTGAACCTAGGACTTCTTACATAACACTCTACAACCAAGCTACCCAATTTAAAACACATGAATGCAACTGATAGTGTTTAAGATTGTTATTAATTGCTTATAACTTTCCCTGTCCTTAAGCCTACTCCTATGTCTCCTATTTTCTTTCTTTTCTTCAAGCTTTACACATTTGCTCAATGGATTCCAGCAAGAAGATCCGTTTTTACTTGTGTGTATCTCTTTGTACCTATTGTGCCCCCAACCACACACTTGGAGCAATTTCTCAATTAATTATTGATTTACATGTCATTTGTCCTTAAGAACCATGAATCTACAACACAAGAGCAAAGCTGCATATGTTTGCATACCCAGCATGCAAGAGAGATCATGAGCGTTGGCTAAATGACCAAATCCCTGATCTAATGTTGCAAAGTAGAAGCCAGCTTTCCTTAGAAATGACAATGCGATGACCTGGATTTTGCCTTTCATGTTTTCCCACAGCATTTGATCATCATGGTGCCTGTGTTTCTAGTTCTTATGGGAGCTTCGGCAACACTGCAAGCTGACTTGTTTTCTGACAAAAAGTGTAAGGCTCTTCTATTCGATAATATTTGGTTTTGTGAAAGCACATTATAAATAGGTAATAGGATTTTTCTACTAAATAAGCACTCAATTGGCAAATTTTATAAAACAGTATAAACTCTTGAGATTTAAGAAAGCAGTGTGAGCAGAAATGTAAATTCCATGCTTCACTTGGGAAATTCAATTCTAAGGGTACACATGGGCCTTTTGGAGAAAAGCAGTCCCTGGAGACCTCATTCAGGACTTCTGCCTCCATCAGGAATTTCACAAAAGGCCTCACAAGAAGCAAGAACAAACTACTGCCATTTCTCTTTTCTCCCCCCATCCCCCACCATGCTGAAATTTGTTGATCTAAGGGTTAAGTATGATGACAGAGGTTAAGAGAAGAAAACTGTCTGATGTTACCAGCCCAGCTCCATCTAGAACTCTCTATAAAGACCATATTTCACATGAACACCACATAGTTGAAATACACACAGTGCATCTAAAGCAATGAATTTTGGGGCTTAGTTAGCTAATTTAGATTCGAAAAACCACAGCAGCCAGTGGCTGCTGGAATAAAGGTGAAATACATAGACAGCCCTGAAACCTTTGCGTGTCAAATGCAGGTGCAGAGTCACGAAAGGCCTTTAAAGGTCAATGGAAAACACTGACAATTTAGTAAATGAATAAATGAAAGATTATAATATGTGTAACACAATGGAGAGTAATGCCCTGACTTAGGTGAGAAATTTTTTTAAATATAAAGTTTTATTTTATTACACTTTATTCACTTTGTATCTCCCCTATAGTTCCCTCTCTTCTCCCCTTCCAATCCCACCCTCCCTTCCCTTTCTCCATACATGCCCCTCCCCAAGTCCACTGATAGGGGAGGTCTTCCTCTCCTTCCTTCTGATCCTAGTCTATCAGGTCTCATGAGGAGTGGCTGCATTGACTTCCTCTGTGGCCTGATAAGGCTGCTCTCCGCTCAGGGGGAGGTGATCAAAGAGCAGGTCAATCAATTCATGTCAGAGACAGTCCCTGTTCCCATTAGGTGAAAATTTTTAAGAAGTTGTTTAAACATATGCCCAGAGCAAAACAACAAAATAATATATGAATTGAATTTTTTTTTACCTTCTTTTTGCTCATTGCAAAAAGTGATTGCAGCATCTCTACATTGAGTGGATACTGATTCTTTAATTAAATGAAATGTTTTATTTTGAAAGCAAATCCTTTTTTCTCAAATACTTTTGACTGTGGCTCATAATGAGAAATACATACATTTTACATCTAGTTGTCTATGAGATCACTGTTATCATGTTTGATATAATGTTCACTCCTGGTGTGATCTATTTATCTTCTATACTACTGTAAAAAAGAAGGGCGTTGGAACTCCAGAAACCATGGAGTTCTGTGGCCAACCTCCCAGTCACTGGCTATGAAGCTAATCTTAAAAACTACAGCTTTACTGAGTAACAATATGGTAGACTATTCATATTCAAGAAAAACATATGAAAGGTACATGTGACCCCTGAATGGTGGACTAGTAATAATGTAAAGAAAACTTTTACCAAATTATTTCAATATTATATATTCTAATAAGGCACAACACACCAGTATGTGATTTAATAAAATGATCAAAATATGTTAAGGACTGGGAATATAGCTCAGTGGCAATATGCCTGCCTCACTTTCACTGATTCTGAGTTTCATCCCCAACACCATCTGCAAAAAGTGCCTTTTATAGATAACTGAACATTGAATCACTTGTGTTTTTTTGTTTTTAATGAATAGCTTTACTGTTACCACCTATCAATTTTACAATTAAAGTCACTGGATTAGCTCAAGTTCTTTTACACTGGGAACCAAATCCCGACCAAGAGCAAAGGAATGTTGATATACAATATCATGTGAAAATACACGCTCCAGAAGAAGATGAAGTAAGTGCTGGGTTTGATTACTATCATTACTGAGAGTGAATATTCATTTTTAAGCTGCATTTTTTTGCTTCATGAAGTGAAGTTCTTTATCAAGAATTATTAGAGATCCTCTTGTTGTGTTACCAGTAGCATCGGTAAAGTGAATTAGATGAATGCTTATTGTTTAAAGTGAAACAGTAGCATAGAAGGCTTTACCTCAAGGAAGATCCTCCTCCTTAAGAAAGAACACTCCATACTGCCCATTGTCTATCCCACATCTTTCTCCCTCTCTTCCTGTCTCCTTCCCCCATCTCTGTGTGTGTGAGTGCGGGAGAGAGAGACAGAGAGAGAGAACACATTGTTTGCTATGTACTTGTTAGTGTGCGTGTTTGCACATGTGCATGCAGTGGTATGAGAGTGATATTTTCTTAGTCGCTCTCCAAAAGAAGTCTCTCTCTAAATGGCAGGCTCATCAATTTTGCTAGGCTGATGAGCCAGTAGCAGAGCCAATCTCTGCCCTTTCTCCATTGCTGGGGTTACAGGTCCGTGCTGCCAGGTGACTCCAATTTTACATGTGTTTTGGAACCCAAACTCAAGACATTGTGTTCACACAGCAGACGTTTTTTTGACTGAGCCGTCTTCCTGGTCTACTTGCCAACTTTTGAAGCCCAATATAGTTGATAGTACTGTTTACATGTATCCTAAAATGTCAACACAACTAGAAAAAAAGGTAGTGAGCAAAATAGTACAAGGGGAAGGTCAGAAAACCCAAGGTCAAGGCCACGTTCATCCACTACCTGGGGTTTTGAGTTGATTTCTTGGAGCCTCGATTTATAATAGGGATGTTATATGCCTGTTGTGAATCAGATTTGTAGTAAGGTGAAATAAGGGAGATGTGAATTGTATTAATTATTTTGCAGTGAATATAACGTTTTGGGGAATTTCCTGTAAAGACATTGCTCCTAGAGAGGAGATTGGCATTAAGATGAGAATCAAGGACAAATTGAGCCTTTATTTAAAATGCTGTTTGTTGTTAAATGAGGAATATGTTACTTGCATGGTGGTGGTGCATGCCTTTAGTGCCAGCACTTGGAAAACAGAGGCAGGTGGATCTCTGAGTTGGAGGCCAACCTGGTCTACAGAGTGAGTTCCAAGAGAGCCAGGGCTACATAGAGAAATCCCGTCTCAAACAAACAAACAAACAAACAAACAAAAAGGACTATATTCATGTGTCACTGAGAAACTATATTAATATTACAATGGTCCTTTCTAAGAAAATTACTTCTTTTCATTTTACTTATGTATCATTTTCAAAGTGGAGTCAAGGACCTATTTGATTAATGTTGTTTTAACTGGTGGGTTTTATTTTAGTATAACACCAGGAAGACTGAAAGCAAATATGTGATCCCCCTTCATGAAGGCTTTGCAGCTAGCGTGAGGACCACCCTGAGAAGCAGCCACTTTCCCCTGGCCAGCAGTTGGGTTTCAGCTGAACTCAAACCTCCACCAGGTAAAGGAGTCATATGGGATATCCAAATTTCATATTTCTTCTTTCAATGGGAAATGAAATGGGAAAGAAATGCCACTTTTCATTAGCCCAGCATCCCACCTTCCAATCCCCTTTCACAGAACCCACCTTCCACAGACCATCCACCTGGCACACCTGTGCAAGTCACCCCTGAATCTATACTGGCCTCCAGGAGAAGTTGGGGCTTCTGATACACATAAGCACAGATAGCTCTGATTAAACACTTTAACACAAAGCAACACAGAAATATGATGGGAAATAAGGAAGAGACCGGCCATCAGACCCTAGAATATGTCACTTCCCTAAGTCATACATGTCTTAACCCCACATTCATTAGTGTTTTTCAAGTCTTTCTCCTATCCAGTTCATCAGAGAAGAAGATCGTGCCTTCTGTACTATTAGTCACCTTTTTTTTTTTTTTAACTATAACAAATATGTTAGGTAATACACCTATTTTGGTTTCTGGTTTTGGTCGGGGTTTCCACCCATGACCTGTCAGGCCTCCTGTGTTTTTAGGCCATGTTGCACATGTCATGCCAGAAGTAGGTGGCAGAGGTCTATAGCCAGGAAGCAAAAGAGAGGCATAAAAAGGGCAAATGTCCAACCATCATCTCCTTTAAAGATGTGTCCCCAAATACCTCTCTAAAACTCAGAAAGGCCTCTCTACTTCCTGACACTATCAAGAACTGCAAAACAAAGTCTTAAAAAACAAAAACAAAAAAACCCTGGGATACACTTAAACCAAACCTCGAACTCTGTTAGTGACAACACAGCTCCTTGCAGTTACTCACCCTTCATCAGTGGGTTCCCAACAGGCTTGACCCTAACTAAGGAGCTTCAAAGAACACAGATGAATATAAATGTGGGTCATCGTGTGCCTTGCGTTAAGCCACTCTTCCACCTCTACTGGGTAACTGAACTTATTTTATGATATTTCTTTCAGTGTTAAGTTTCTAGAGTTCTCATTATTCCCTGAGTACCCCCAATACATGTTCACACTAATCAAGTATGATTTATGTCACTAACCAAGTGATAAGTCATACTGAATTATTCATTTGGTTGGAACCGGGAAACTGCTGACTGACTTTGACATGACATAAACTGTGTAGATGTTTAGTATGTAGATGTATGCATGCATGCACATACAGAATGAAGGGGGGGGCTGTATTTCTTGGACTCATGAGTGTGTTCATGGATTCAATTAAGTTTGGATCAAAAGCATTCAAAGACAAAAGCATTAAAGCATACACACTGTTGATGAACAGATTGTTTTATGACACTATATTCTAAATAACACAACCTAATAACTAGTTACAGAACACTTACATTAAGTATTCTATGCTATCTTGAAAGGATTTATATTAGAGCTGAGGCTGTTTAAGTGATATCCAAAATGACATTATATAAGAAACCCAAGCATCGGAAGGTTTTAGTATGGGGGAAAGTTCTGAAAGCAATACCAGAGATAGAGCAGCATGATTGCAAAGATATAGATATATGTGTATATTTCAGAGATAATATGCATATATGTATCACAAGGCAAACTACCCAATCACTTTCCTGTCTTCAACTCTATATGACAATAAGAAGCTCTCTGTCCTCATGCCTTTCATCCGTCTGTTGAAAGACACTCAATTACAGTGATAAAAAATAATTTATAGCTATTTTAAGGGGGGAAAAAACCCTTCCATCAACCTGGATAGTGGTAGCACACACTTTTAATTCCAGCACTTGGGAGGCAGAGGCAGGCAGATTTCTGTGAGTTCAAGGCCAGCCTTGTCTACAAAGTAAGTTTCAGGATAGACAGGGCTGTTACACAAAGAAATCCTATCTTAAAGCAAACAGGTAAACAAACAACAAAAACTCTTCCATCATTCAGGGTTTCCTTTTTATGGAGGTTCTCCCTGAGTCTAGCCCCAAAATATTTTCTTTCTTCTTTGTGGATGTTTCTTTGACAGCTTAATTTTGGGGTATCACAAGCAAATTTTTTCGAAAACTGGTGGAAACAGACATTTGAAATCTCAGATTTTTAAGTCATGGTATGTTAAGGAGACCTTTGCAAGCTGTTGTATACTAAGTGTCTTATGTAACGGTAAGGTCTTGGAGTATTGCCAAAATGGATATCCTAGCAGTAATCCATGAATTCATGAGGAATGGGGGCCAAGGAATGGTTCATATGATTCAGCAGGGATGGGAACTCCAGAGAGCTTCCTTGACATAACCTCTCATTTACAGCCTGAAAAACTGGAATCCAGACATCATGTGGGGCAAAGTCTCACAGTCAGGTAAATGTAGCACCAGAATGCTGAAGTTGTTGGACCCGTGACACTAGACTTGAACTTTCAGACATCCATCTCATTGACACAAATCCATATCTTTATCTAAAGTAGCTCAGAAGTTCTTTCATATCAAAGCCTGAGGCTTTGTAACTCTAGTTTCATTTCTCTAGTAAATTTGCCGTTTGCAAATGAGTTTCTATTAATGGATGCTTGTAGTCATCCACTATCAATAGTATCTCAAGCAAAAACACAAAATTCAGAAGGCAGCATGACAATTTTTTGTTCTTTTTATTTGTGGTTCCCTAGGGTCTTCTGGAACCTCGGTCATGAATTTAAGTTGTACCACAAACACTGTCATAAGTAGCCACACCCACTTAAGGCCATACCAAGTGTCTCTTCGTTGCACCTGGCTTGTTGGCAAGGATGCCCCTGAGGATACACAGTACTTCCTATACTATAGGTCAGTATTTATTTTTACTTATGCAAATTATCCATTTCCTCTTCCCTTATAAAACTTCATGAGTATTCCAATTCAGGTTTGGTGTTTGGACTGAAGAATGCCATGAATACAGCAGAGATGTACTGAACAGAAATACCGCATGCTGGTTTCCCAGGACATTTATCAACAGCAAAGGGTTTGATCAGCTTGCAGTACACATTAATGGCTCAAGCAAGCATGCTGCAATCAAGCCCTTTGATCAACTCTTCACTCCACATGCCATTGGTAAGACAGGTTTATCCCAACATGGGCATAATGGAATAGCATAATCTTGGTATTGCAAAGGCTTTGCTACCTTTCAAGTGTTAAACACCCATCTAACCAACATAAGAAATAAACTGAGACAGGGTTCCCAAATATTTGGCAATGTAGGAGACTATCCAGCGCATGGCTAGATGTTTAGTAGCATTATTGGCCTCTAGTCAGGTGTTATCCAAGTTGTATCTCCTCTACTGATTCCCTATCCTGAGTTTTGACCAAATCACATCTCAAACATATCCTTTTGAGGTCAGAGTTCTCCCTGGTTAAAAATGACTGCAGCAGGAAAATAAATTCATGCTTTAAGAGAAATCATAGCCATGCTCATCTGTTCCAGCTGCTTTCACGAAATGTCTGTCCGCTGGTTTTGCAATAGAGTATACACAGAACAATTCTTCGCCTTTCCCCCAAGGTGTGGTTCCTTGGCAGTCAAAATGTTTTCCATCATGTAGCTCTTCTTTCAAAGCTCACCATCTCCAATCCTATTTCATCCATCATAGTGTTTTGGACTCTAGACTTTTAAACAATATGTCCACAGGTCTCTCTCCTCTCCTCCACCTTCCTCTTCCCTTCTCCACTCCTTTCTTCCTCTCTCATTTTCATATGTGTCTGTGTAGTGTACGTATTTGTGCAGGCGTGCTTGTCCATACAGAAGCCTGGGATTACCATCAGGACATCTTCCTCACTTGCATTTCCACTTTATTTTGTGTGGAGTAGAACCTTTCACTGGATCTGGATCTTGCCATTTTGGCTAGACCGGCTGGCTAGCTAGTGAGACCCTAGGAGCGGTGTAATTCTACTACACAACCACCAGCAGCAGCTATGGTATTACAGCTGCTTTCACCTGGGTGCCGGGAATCCAAAATCAGGTCCTGGTGCGAGTGTGAAAGCGCTTTACTCCTGTAAAGACATATTTAGCTCAATCTGTCCTTTTTATGCAGAAGTTTCTTGTTCTGTCTGACCAAACCATACAAAACAACAATAACAAAATATAAACCCCGAAACCAGGAAGCAGAAGTGATTTTCCCAGAGTTATCTCCCTGCTAGGAAATGGAGATGGGGAATGGGGTCCTTATTCTCTCCATGAGCACAGGCTAACTTGGAAAATGAAAGGAATTCTGGGTACACCTTGCAACAAGCTGACTGGGGAAAGGAGTTAATCAATCACTTCCATTTGGAGTACTGATTGCTGTTCTTTGTATGTATAAGTCTATTCTGCATGGGCATAACAAGAACCTCATGGGAAGCCACTCACTTCCTGTGGCTTTGAGATTAGTTAATTGAGACCTAATGGTAAACCTTGAAAAGAGCATATCTTAGAAATGGTGGCTTCGGGCTACCAGCCCTGATCACTGATTGTACAGACTTGCCACTGACCTCTCCTCCTCTTACCTAGATCAAGTAAATCCTCCAATGAATGTCACAGTTGAGATTGAAGAAACTTCTCTCTATATCCAGTGGGAGAAACCAGTCTCTGCCTTTCCGGTCCATTGCTTTAATTACGAGTTGAAAATTTACAACACAAAGAATGGTTACTTTCAGGTAATACTTCATTTTGTTCCAGTGTTCCATGATAGACATTTATTATTCGTGGGGCATTTGAAACAATGGTTCTCAATCTTCCTAATGTTGTGATTTTCAATACAGTTCCTCATGCTGCGTTGATCCTAACCATAAAATTATTTTCATTGTTACTAGTAGCTTTGCTTCTGTTATGAATCATAATGTGAATATTTTTGGACACGTAGGTTTGCCAAAGGGATCACCACCCACAGGTTGAGAACTTCTGATTTAAAAGTTTCAGTATTGACTGCTCTGATATTTTTTAAGTGCCAGCAAAGCCAATGTTGACTTATATCTGCCCCAGCTATTACAGAAATAAATAAAATCTTGCAGGATTTTTATTTTGAAAGTACTTTAAAAGAACATACTTTGGGTTGAAAATAATACAAAGGATAAAATGAAACTCATCCATAAGAGCTTTGCTAAAATTACAAATGATACAACTACTATGGAAATTGAGAAGGCAAGTTTTCCAAAAGTACGAATTTTCCTAAGAGCCAATAACTCTACCTCTAGGTATATACGCAAATGATTTCAAAACAGAGTTTCAAAAAGATGCTTGAACCCCTATGATCATGGCAGCATTACTCACAATAGCCAAGAGCTGAAGCTACCCCAATATCCAATAATAGATTAATCAAGTCAGGCTTGGTGGCACATATCTCTGATTCCAGCACCCAGGAGGGAGGCTGAGATAGAAGGAATGCTGAAAATGCGAAGCTAGGCTGGACTATATAGCAAGATTCTTATCTGAAAACCAAACAATCCAAACCTTAAAACCTACCAAACATGAACAGAAAAACAAAATGTGATATATACATTCAAGTGCACATACACACAAAGGGGCACTATTCAGTCTTTGAAAGGAAATTCTGATAGATGCTACTATGTGAATGATCCTAAGGACAGCAAGCAAAGTGAAACAAACAGATCACAAAGGGCAAATAGAATGTGATTCTGCCTTTATGAATTGCCAAAGGTAGCAAAACACATAGAAGCAGAAGGTAGTACAATGGATGCCAAGAAATGGGGAATGAAAAATGAGAAACCATTGCCTAATGGAAACAGATTATTGGCAGGTGAGAATTGAACCAACGGTCTCATGCGTGCAGAGCATGAGCCATACCAACAACCAGGAACCTCTCAGTCTTGCAAGATGAAAAGTGGTTGCAGTCTGGTTGCACAACAGCGTGGCTGTTTAACATTTTCTGGCCTGCACACTTCAAAACAGTATAGAGGGCATATCTTCTACTCATGGAGCTTTATTTTTATATCTTGGCCACAATAACTGTTGAATAATTGTGTTTCCCATTTTATTGGCAAGTAAGCCCCCCCCCCAAAAAAAGATGAATAACATCTCATAGTCAAAAACCTAAAGAAAAATCAGAGAAGTCAGGATTCAACCTCATGTCTTACAAATAAAAGAAACCAAGAGCCTGTGGGATGACTCAGTTGGTAAAGGGACTTGCAGCTAAGAATGCTCTTCTGGGCAATTCCTGGCACCCCCATCCTAAAGGAGAGAATAGGTTGCCTCAAGCTGTGCTCTATGCTCCATCTGTGTGCGGTGGCATATACAAATAAATTTTGACATATACAAATCAACAAATGTAAAAATAATTAAGAGACAAATAAACACAGTTTAATTAAATTTAGCCAATATCTACATATTGTTCGCTTGGGGTAGTACATAAAGAGAAGCAAGGCCTTGTTTTTGCAGTCTGGGATGAACCATCTCATATGTGCTATTAATTTTAAATTATGTGTCAAATCATGGGGCATATTACTTTCATGTGAGCTGCCAAGCTGCTAATTCACCTAAAAATAAATGGATATATATAAGATTGCTCTGGCAAATAGCATCAGAACCTCCCTACCATACGAAAGATCAACATAATGCAGAGGAAAGGAGGGGGACAGCCTTGCTGCCTCCCCAGCATAGAGCTGAATGCAGCCTGGGGGCTCCGGTTAGATAGAAACTTACCTTCTGTGGTAACAAGAGAAGGATGTCATAGTGTGTACTTACCGAAATATCCTCTGTGAAGGACCAGCCTTCTTTTGTAAGTTTCTAATCTACCATAAATTAGCAATTTCACAAAATACATTAAAAAGAAACAACTAGAATAAAACATATAGCCACAGATATGAAAATATAAACCAATTGCTCATATGCTTGGATGTCACAGTGAAGTCCAACGGCTCTTCCAGTTTCTAAACTGATCTCTCGCTGTCTGCATTGATCCTGTCATAAACTGAGCTCCCACTGTCTGCATTGATCTTATCATAGAATGAATCCGTGCTCCTGACCAGTGCCAGTTCACAAGCACACTGTGCCTGGTAGGGGTGTGAGGCTTGGGAGTCCATGCTTCCTTCAGCCAAGTGGTAGTGACTGAGCTGGCCTGAACACAAGCTTAACACTAGACCTGTAACCCTGTACCTTACACAGGAATTTCAGGGTGGCCCTCTGAGGTTTTATTAAAAGCCAAATAGCATCTATTTTAAAACCAAAGCCATGGGCAATGCACCAAAGGATTTTACATGATAGAGAAGTGTAGTATTGTCACCATAGAAGGGTAATCTTGGCAGAAGTGTGAAAGTTGGATGTGACTGGTGTCCATGTGGATACAGGGATATGAGCTGCTAAACAGCCCAAGCAATAGATCAGAAAAGCCCACTGAGGCTGTGGTCATTGGGTAGGGCTGAACAGGTACAAATTACATGCTGTCTAGGACTGTGATTTAACAATGTGGAAGGGCAAAGTAACAGAGATTATGTATGCCGCTGAAGGTGACTCTAATTTCTCCATATGAAACATCAATTTGTCCACACAGCATTACCTAGCCCTTCAGCTGACCATTTTATGTATTTTAGTTGCAAGATCACTTTCTCCCTCGGGGTAACTGCCAAGACATCGCTCTGAAACTGTGTAGAATAAACTCATGACTATGCCCTATTGATTTTAGATTACTTTCTAACTTATGAGTCGCGTTACCTACGTGTGACCTCTCAAACTGGTATCTCACATAGATTATATGTCTAGGCATTATTGTAATGTTAATTTTCCCATTTAGGTGGAAAACCTGACCACCACCAAGTTCCTATCAAAAATTGATGATGTTTCTACGTATTCCATTCAAGTGAGAGCAGCTGTGAGCTCATCTTGCAGACTGTCAGGAAGCTGGGGAGAGTGGAGTGAGCCGATTTATGTGGGTGAGTCCCTATTGCGCATTTATGTGGGTGAGTCCCTATCGTGTATTTAAAAGCAGTGGCAATAAATGATCCTGGAAAGTGTGCGTGTTCACTCAGGTCCTCAGATGGCTTCCTCTTTACTGTGCCTCACCTTCCATCTGTCTACAGTGTTGTCAACTAGACATGGGTGTTCTAGGAAACCTAATTTCCCCGAATTTCTTCCTAGCACTAGCCCTTCCCAGGCCTGTTTTATTTTTTTCCAATTATTGTTTTTATTTAGATTTTTCTGTTTTTAAAAAAAATTTTAAATTAATTTATATTTTCTAAATTACAGTTGATTCACTTTGTATCCCAGCTGTAGCCCCCCCCCCTCATCCCCTTCCAATCCCCCTTCCCCTCCCTCCTCCTCTCTCATGCCCCTCTCCCAGTCCACTGATAGAGGAGGTCCTCCTCCCCTTCCCTCTGACCCTATCCTATCAGGTCTCATCAGGACTGACTACATTATCTTCCTCTATGGCCTGGCAAGACTGCTCCCCCATGAGGGGAGGTGATCAAAGAGCAGTCCCTGTTCCCATTATTAGGGAACTCACTTGGAGACTGAGCTGCCATGGGCTACATCTGTGCAGGGGTTCTAGGTTATCTCCATGCATGGTACTTGTTTGGAGTATCAGTCTCAGAAAAGACCCCTGTGCCCAGATTTTTTGGTTCTGTTGCTCTCCTTGTGGAGCTCCTGTCTCCCCCAGGTTTTCCTATCTCCCCCTTCTTTCATGTTTTACTTCCATCTGTGTCGTGTATATCTTTACTCATTCTTGAGTGTGTGCACTGTGTTTGTGCTCGCAAGCACGAGCATGTGTGTGTATACAGGTATTTGCACTATGTGTACTCATGGAGAGCAAAGGAAGACATCAGGTATCCTGTTTCATCATTCTCTGCCTTGCTCCCTTCAGACAGGGTCTCTTGTTGGATCTGGAGCTAGGCTGGTATCCAGTAAGCCCCAGAAATTCTCCAGCCTCTGCCCCCGATAGTGCAGTTTATATAGGTCCTCAGGCAGCTAGACTCAGGTTTTCACGTGGCTGTGAAGAATTTGAACTCGGTCTCTCATACTTCACAGTAAGTACTTTTCCTGCTGAAGAATTTCCCCAACTTCTAATTATTTAGGGCACACTTTTTTTTATTTTCAGATAATTGCAGATTCAAAAGATGTAAAAACAAACAAACAAACAAACAACAGAGATCCAGTCTTCATTTGACCTGTTTCTCAAAATGGCAACATCTTCCAAAATCTGCAGTACAATTCTAAAACTACAAAATTTGCACTGAGGACCCCTCCATCTTTGTCAGAGCCTATGGATTTAATGTGTATGATTTAATGGATTTAGTTGTGTATCTTTGGTCTTATGCAGAATTAGCACTCATGTCACAGCTCAGTCAAGATGCAAAGCAGTGCACTGTACAATTGTTCCATTTGACCTTTTAAAATACACCCATCCTTCTTTGCTCCTCATTTCTAGCCCTTGGAAAGAATTAACCTAGTTCCCATCACCATAATTTTGCCATACTCAGGTGTGAATTTATATATTTTTCTTTTTTGGAAAAGATTTTAAAATTGAATAATATTAGGGTCCATGAAACCTGAATCCATTCCTGAACTGGCCTAATAGCCTGTATATAGTTCTAGTAATTTAGGCATCTAATGGGCATCTATGTTGGTTATGATCAAACTGACTGGTTTATTTGTCAAATGAGTACCATCCATGACAAGTAACAGGGAATGGATAGCAACCATGTATAAAGGGGTGTCTTTCTTGGACAAAGAAAATTACTGGTACAAGTGGATATTTGCAAAACACCGTCCTAGATGATTTTCATGTATTTGCTTAGTTAAATATAGAAAGACTTCAGATAAGCGTTCATATTTGGAAAGCTTAGGTCATATTTGCATACCTCTGCAAGCATCAGAGGTGGGGTGAACCCTAGGTTAACTTATTCTTAACACTTTGTCATGGTGTGACAGGATCCTACATGCTGCAAGGTGCATAGCAAATTAGACGGCCATGGAGGACTTTGTGGTTAAGGATGGTTACATCACCTGTCACGAAACCTGTGGGATATTCCAGAGCAATTTAGACAGAATACTCAAGGAGAAATTTCTTTCAGGCACATTCTTATAATTTCTGTTCAAGTAATTCATTCGCTTGGGCTACCAGGTGGGTCGTTGGGCAGTGGCCAAATTCTTGGGCAGTGACCCATTAGCCTGTGTGGTGTGAGTCAGAGCTGATACTTATCAGGTACATTTCCAGGGAGACAGTAACGGCTGAAGGGCTCAAGAGGTGGAGCATAGATCTGGGTCTGTAAAAAGGCTGATTGTGCTAGCCTACGGGAGAATGACGTCCCCTACAGTTGTTTAATATATAGCCAATGCTGCCTTGTACTGTAGCCCTGACAACATTAGGGGGTAGGAGAGGTGGGCTCAGGGCACCTGGGTTTCCTGGGGGGAGAGGAACTGAAAGGCCTGTATAGGGAACTGAAAGTTGGACAGACTCACCTACCTCATAATTTTGCTGAGGTGAATCTTCCTCTCCCTCCCTTTCTCCCCAGGTTGACACGGCAACTAAACTAAACTGACCTGGTACATACAGGACCTCTCTCAAAAAAGGCTTCGTTTGCACAAATAAAACTTGCTCTGTGCCCCAAAAGAAAAACAAGACTCATCAGTCTCGGGGAATTTTTAACAAGATTATTAATTTTGTCAACTCCTGTGCAGATGCTTTTTTTTTATACATTTATTTATTTTTATATCAATCACAGGTTAGGTTTTTGCATCCCATGTGTAGCCCCCTCCCTCATTCCCTCCCACCCTCCTCAACCCTCCCTCATCTCCTCCCCGCCCCCTCCAAGTTCACCAACGGGGGAGGATCTCCTCCCCTTCCATCTGATCATCTTGTCTCCTCAGGGCTGGCTGCAATGTCCTGCCAGATGCTTTTTTTAATTTGTATTCTATGGATTGATTTTTACAAAATGTTTTGTTTCTCAAGTGCATGAACCTCATTGGTCTAAAACTACTGATGCTTCTCATTGTTGTCCCAATATTACAACCTAAACAAATGTAGGAAAAAAATATAATATGGACCAAGAGGCCTTAGACGAATATGGTAGAGCAAGGCCAGGGTGAGAAGAAGCCAATAGTGTTTTTTGAGTGGTCAGGTTCTGAAACTATAGTCAGTGTTGACTATTTACACTTTAGAACTTAAGAGGGTGAGGAAGTAGCAGCAGCAGCCAAAATCAGGAGACATGAATTTTAGTCATGGCTCTGGCAATGTGTAGTTCAATGAACCAAGTTAGAGATGAATCTGTAATCAGAGAGCACAGTACGTTGCGGAGAAGAATTCTGAGGTTGTAAGAGCGAGTGACCATTTCTGCCAACACAGGGAAGACTGAGTGAAGTACCATGCCAGTCTGGGTTTTGCTACTTGGAGCTAGTTCCGAACACTTAACCTTTCTGGGCCTCACTTTCCTCACCTGTAAACGTGGCTCTCATTCCCCGCTTGCTTCTAACTCTGCCATTCTTGCTGCCCCACTCGCTAACATTCACCACGAAGGGATTGGGAGTAAGATTGTGATCTATCTTGAGAGTTTATTTTAAGCTTGCTTTGAACTTATTATTCACTTTCCACTCTTCGGCTCTCTTACAGTTTCCTAAATAACTGCTTCCAGGCTTGGATCTGGCCTCATTACCTCCCCCCACCCCCACCCCAGATGCATCTCATTGCCATTTGCTACGGCAAATCCCATTCCATTTCTTGCCACCCATTTCATGAAGAGGAGCTGATTAATATTAGTGCTTACCTTATAAATCCATCCTTTCTGGAATTTACTCCCCTGCTCAGCTTAGGATCATTAGTGAATTTAATCAATGTAGACTCTCCGTTTTCATCAGGATGATTAATAAACATAATAGGAAGTCCAAGCCCCTCAGGGACATTTTGCATGGCTCTTCCTTACCCCTGGTGGGCAGTAATAATTATGCTCACTTGCATATCTATTAGACAGTTTTGTTGCTATGTTCATTTCCTTCAAACACTCTCCCTTTTCTCCTATCTTACCTTAAAAATGAGCCCGGGGAGCCCTCCTGAATTTTCACTCGCGGTCCCCAACTGAATATCATCCATGCCTTTGATATTATATTCACCCCGTTATTTTAATTAAGGTAAGGAAATGGAGATATTAAATGACTCAGTCATTGTCAAGTAGCCAAGAAATGGCTATTAATATGTAATTTCCCCAAATAAGTGACATATGAACCAATTAGCAAATTAGAATAGTTTAAATTAACTAATCAACCCAGTATAGCCCAAGGTTATTTCATAAAAAAATGAGACAGAACAAACTGGATTGATGGTGTAGGGAGCTGGGGTGTGAGGAGGTGGTTTCTGCTCTAGTTGGCAAGTTTCTTGGTTAGTCCAATAGGCAAAAGGGACGTAGATGCAATAACAGTAGAGCCAGAAAATAAGCTCTCTTTATCTCCTTGAGATTTTCCTTGAATCTGCCCTCTTGCCCTGGGATTTTCCGAGTTCTCCTCCTCCTGCTTCTCCTCCACCTTCATTAATGATAGTAGTTTTGTTCTATCAGTACTCATTATCAACTGCCCTCTATCAGCTAGCTTCTGCTTTAAAAGCTGAACTTCCCAATTTCGAAAGTCTTTCTCCTTCTGAAGCTTGAAGTTCCGGATTCTTCTGTTCTATTGTTATCTCTGCCATCTCTTGTTTACTGAAAACTTCTGGACCAGAGTCCCTGGGGCTTTTAGGTTTTTTTTTCATGTCTTCTTTTCTCTTCGATTCTGTGACATACAGTACTGAATGTGAAATTAGCAGTTATAGAAATCAGTGTTTCTCAGGTACATCCTCCACCCTAGAAATGAGAATGCTGGCTTCATTATTTGTAGTTGTGTCCTTGATAGGATCTGACCTGTTTCTTGGTAGGAGGTGAGACTGACAATCAGCAGACTCAACAATGGTTCTCAACCTGTGGGTTGCAACTCCCTTCTGTGATACATCAAATATCCTGTATATCAGGTATTTACATTACAATTCATAACAATATCAAAATTACATTTATGAAATGGCAAAAGAAATAATTTTACGGCTGAGGGTTGTCTTAACATGAGGAAGTGTTAATATTAATGCGTTGCAGCACTGCTTTATGGGAACAATGGGTTTGCTCCACTCTCACTGAGGGCTGTATCTGCCACTCAGTACGTGGTATTATGAGAAGTCAGTGAAAGTGTGTTCTTCCAAAAAGCTTTCTTGAGGCTTAAGATGGGTGACACTTAACCTGGAAATCAGAATAAAGACTCAGTCATCCTATTTTTTCACATGGCTCAGTCAGCAGAACGGTCAATGTTTACAGGATGATTGCTGATGTCTACTGGGACAAAATCTTCAGCAACAAAGACATGGTACTCATTGGAGGCCCTGGCATTTACTTTCCTGCTATGGTGTAAAGTCTCTGTGTGTGTGTGTGTGTGTGTGCAGGGGAATATGTGTAGTGGGGTGGGTGTAAGAGCTAAGCAAACACCAATGTGGCATGTACGAGTGCGTGCTGGATGGAAGGTTTTTTTTTTTTTCTTTGAGTCAGTGTTCATGACATACGTGTGAATGGACTTACCTCTACCTGAAGCTTGCTGACTCGAAAGCTTGGAGGAGGAGACAATGGAGCGCATTTCCTTCATGTTCTACAGCCTGACAAAGAGCCTCGAGTTTCAGGGTTTGCTCCTTCTTCCTCCTGTGTCTGTGGTTTTCTCGCAGGCCCCTCTTCATCTGTCTGTCTGTTTGCCCCTCTCTGTCTCTCTCCTCTGTTCCAGCCCTTTCTTCTTAAATTCTCACACTGTGGTGAGACAAGGTACAAACCAGAAAGGGGAAGAAGAAAGGGAAACAGGTACAAGGAAAGAGACAGCCTCGGTTGCTCTGGGCTTCCAAAAAGAATTCAAAGTCTCATGTGGTAAGAGGAGGGAGGCTCTGAGTCAAGACAGAGTTAAAAAGAAAACACTTGGAAAGAAAAAACGTGGTGACCCAGCAGCAACAAGGAAAACCCCCCCTCAGGCTACTGTCACAGCTGTGACATTGGGTTTTTTCTTTGCAAACAGGGGATTTCAGCTGGCTAGACATTTTAGTTGAGTCAAACTGCTTCCTTTGACTCAGGCTTCTGTGGTTTCCAGGTTGGCTGGATTTTGCCTGGTAAGCCTCAGGCTGACCTTGGCTCTGTGGTTTGTTTTGCTGTCTCAAGGGAAGGGTGGCAATACGTCTTCGGACTCTGTCCCCTAATGCTAAGTTTCTTTCTTTCTTTTTTTCAGAAAATTTTAAATTTATTTTTATTTCATGTGTATCGGTGTTTTACCTGCACTATGTTTGTGTGAGGGTGTTGTATCTTCTGGAACCAGAATTATAGACATTTCTCCAGCTCAAGTTTTTGTTTGTTTGTTTGTTTTTAATTTTAGGTGTGGCTACTTGTTTTGGTGGCCATGCCAGTCAATCCTCTATGGTTAACAACTTAGGCCAAGGAAGAACTATATCCCTGGGCCTGGTCATGTGCAAGGCAAGTTTACTCACAGTATCTAGAATAACTGTCCAAATATCATCCATCATCTTACCAAGCAGATGGGGAAAAAAAGAAGACACAGATCTGCTCAGACCTGGTACTTGCTGGGCCTAGTACCCATGAGCAAGACTGGCTTTAAACCTGTGTATGCTGACTGATGCTCTCTTGTCCCATTTGTTGTATTCCACCTAGAGAAACTGAGGCAAGGAGAGAGACTTTGCTTGGGATGTAGACTGCTGCTAGCTCTTGGCCTGTTCGGGCTCCAGAAAGGCCGAGTAATGGAGATGTCTACATTGACCTTTGCAGGCAGTTGTTGTTTAAACTGTTCCACGATACTCATTTTGTGTCTCTCCACTGTGTGTGAGGGGTGAGGGTGTGTTCATGAGTGGTTGAGTATAGGCATGCTTGTGCCACAGTACGCTGCGAAAGTCAGAGGACAATCTTTGGGTGATGGTCCTAGCATTAGTCTTTTCGCAGTTGTACAAGTCAGACTAGCTGGCCCTCAGGCTTCTACAAGTTCTCCTTTCTCTGCCTCCCATCTTCCTGCAGGGCTTTTGCCAGGATTAAAAATGCCAGTACTGCTGTGTCAGACTTTTCTGTGGATAATGGAGATCTAAATTCAGGTTTTCAGGATTATACGATAAGCTATCGCACCCACTAAGCCATTTCGCCAGCTCACTGCAATGTTCATCTTTAATGCAGATCCTTGAGGTGTGGGACTAACCATGACCCCTGACCCCTTCCTTTCTTTATAACCAGAATATCTGGTGTTTGTGTCTTCTGACCTGACAATTCTGACGGAACTACGACTATGTTTTTCCCTTGAGGGAGACGAACTCGATGCCTTTGCTCTGATAGGATGCATTAATCCCCAGAATAATTACCACAAACATGAACTGACTGGCATAGATTGGCACAGTGGCTAAGCGCTTTGTATGTATTAACTCACTCACTCCTACCCCCAGCTTCAAAGCAATACACAAAGTGAAATAAATAGACTCTCAAGGAACTCACCTGAGCAGCAAGGGACAGAACTAGGCCCAAACCTGTCTGTCCTGTGCGGCTTAAGCGAACCAGATACCACCGCCCTCTGCCGCCCGCCCGCCGTTACTGCATCAGCTTCACACAGTCTCCGCGGATGCTCATTGGGGAAGAATTCTGGGTTTGTGGGAGCTCTGAAAAGCACAGGTTCTTTGTTAGAAGCCTGCAGAGGAGAAGCAAACTGAACTTTTTCCCTTCTGATCCATCTGGGCTGGGCCTGGTGGGGTTATGAAAACCACCAGCGTCCACTCAATCCAGAGCTTGCCAAGCCGTAAAATGTACACAGTGCAATCTCCATGGGCTCGCCATATGGTCCTTCACTTGAGCCTAAAGTAGAGCTTTGTGCTTTTTTTTCCCCAGTGGGTCTCGTGTTTCACACTAGGCATTTACTGCCCCTTCCTTTTGTTCTCTGCCTCCCCTCCTCCCCTAAACCAGTTGATCTCAAAGAGTCCAACGGAAAGCTGCCGTAGAAAGCTCACTCAGAGTTGGTGACTTTTGACTTTTACTTGAATTGGGAGCCTTTCGTGAGTGACACCACAGCTTCGCCCTCCAACTAGAGGAAAGCCACGGGAAACTAGTTAAAGCCTGTATCATAGACTAACATCGACGCCATCTTAATTACTCAATCCTGTTGACGCCATTTAAACTTCTCCCACCACCTGCTGGTTTAAAAACACAGCAGGCCTGCTTTATTTGAAGAGTTCCATCAATTTGCTAATTAGAGCTTTTGCTTGAAACCTATTGTTGAGTCAGTGTCAGATTCAAAATCAATACTGAAGGAGTGAAAGTACAAACTTGTCTGGACTAAGGAGGAACAGGCCTCCGAATCAAATCCACCTGCTTAGAGCTATCAGTCCCAACGAATAGATCACAGAATTCTAGAGCTAGAGAGAACTGCAGTACCAAAATGTGAGTCATGTGAAGGAGCTTCCAAGGCAGCCAAAGGCAGCTGGGAAGTTAGTGTATTATCATCTAGAAATTTCCTGATCTCTATTGTCACCATCTCCCCTCCAACCCCTGTACTTTGTCCACAGGGTTTTCTTGTTTTAAGGTCAACTAGCTGAGATGTAAAAATGGAAACCAAAGTCAACAGAGCCATATGACTGAGTTCTCTAAATACACCGAGTTCATAAGGGCTGCAGAGAACCCAGGAATGAGGTAGAAGGGCTGGCAGGCTTTTTCATAGACAGGCTATGCTACTTCCTCCCTCAAAAACTCATCTCTGTATAACCAAGTAAGAGTACCCAACCACTTCTTAAGATTTGTGGCTTCATGACTAATAGCATGTAAGAAATGCTCCTTGAGTCAGACAAATAATTCACATTACCCAGAACTTTCATTCTCTCTCTTTTTATTTTTTTTCTTTCTATCCCTACCTCCCAACTTCAGCGTCAGGATTGAACCTAGAGTCTTTCCCATGAGATTAGAAAAGGAAAGCTCTGAGGTGATGTATTACAGGGCATCTGAAAACAATGTGTAGAGTCCAGAAACTCTTAATAATTTTGACTCCATACTATATATGCCATTGGTGGGACCTGCTCTCCTGTTTTATCTTCAGCCAAACAAAAGAATGTCCTTGCTTGAATTCATCTATTTATACTCATTAACACTCCCCTTCCTCCCCCGCCCATTTCATTTATAAGACAACTGGTGAGATACTCAGCAGGTAAAGGTGCTCACTGCCAAGACTGATTACCTGGTTCAGTCCCTGAGCCCCACATGGTGATAAGAGAGAACTGACTCCTCCAAGTTGTTCCTTGATCTGTACACATGTACCTTGATATCTACAAACTTCCATCATAAAATAAATAAATATTGGGGAATAGGAATAAAATTTCAGTAACTGAACTGCTAGTGATTTGCAAGTCATTTTTACTCAACAATATGTGAACATGCTTTCTTGCACTGACTTTACCTGTTGGCTTGTATTGTCTTTGAGGTGGAACTCAGAATGCTTGCACTGAGCATGGGTTCCACTCATCACATGCTGATTTGGGAGGGGAACCTGGAGAGGTTAACACCTTCCAATCCCTAGCCATGACTGTGCCTTCTACACGGTAATTTCCATGTAGTGAGACCTGAGAACATTTTTAGTTGGATGAAATAAAATCAGTTATCTCCATGACTTTTGCTCATTCACTGAGAATTTTCACTTATCTAAGTAAGAGGAAAGCTGAATAAACCAGTGGTATAACTGAAAAGATTTTTGTAATCATGGTCAGAAGACAACGGTACTGTTATCAGGACTTGGCAGATCAGGCTAGTGGATATTGTACAATTTGAACCACAAATGATTGTGTGACCATGATAATATTTATAACACATTTTGTCCTTTTCATAGGACTCAAAGTTTTGCTGTGTGTCCTTGTAACATAGTTATGAATAAAGAGACAATATGGTTAATGACTTTTAATGCCTTTTTATTTAAAATTAAAAAAGGAGAAGGAAAAGAAATCGACAACAGCACACATACTATCATACTCTGCAGCCCTACTGTCCCATAACTATGTAGATCAGGCTGGCCTCTGGCTTTCTTTTATTCTCATGCCTCTGTCACTCAAATGCTGGGGTGACAGGCCCATTCCAGCATTCCAGGGTGTGTTAATGCCTGCTTATAACAGACAAAAAAACAATGAAAAAAGAGACAGACTCGAAGTCTTTAAAAATTTTTTTAAAGGATGTGAATGTGGGTGTGTCTGGGTAAGCAAACCCCAGTTCTCTGCAAGAACAGTATAAACTTTTAATCACTGAACCATCTCTCCAGCCCTAGCTCAGGGTTTTAGTGAAATGATTCAGTCCCACTGAGAGCCTGCAAATGTCAGGGGCACTGAAAGTTTGTAGAGCAGCAAATCTCAAGCATAGTCATGGCCAGTGCTGGGAAAGTGGTAACTGCCCCATGCTCCTCTCTCATATCACCATGTGAAGAGGACAACTTGTGCTTAAGAACACAAGAATTGTGAGCTTCACCTCAAAGAAAATATAGGTTGACAGGTAAAGTAGGTGCAAGAAAGCATTTTCACATACTGTTGAGGAAGAAGAAGCTTCAAAAATACACATCTGACATAAAATAAGCTGTTACTGCAGTAAAATAGATCCAGCCACAAAGGTGATGATACTCAGGGCATGGTTCTCGATGACAAAAAAACAAACAAACAAACAAACAAAAACCATCTAATACATCAAGTTAAAAAAAAAAACCAACAACCTAGAATACACTTAGGAATGAAACACCTGGAACATACCAAGTAAAGAGACACTTAGAATAGACTAGAATTTATTAAATGAAAACACACCTGGTATACACTACATAAAGAAACACCTAGAATACACAAAGCAAAGCCAGCTCAAAAAGCACATCCTCAATTTTGCACATGAAGAGGAATGGGCTGGAAATCTACATTAAATCTATGTTAGCTTTAGGGATGCAGGCATTGGCCAATCCTTGGTTTTGTTTCTGTTTTCCCTGAATGACAGTTGTGTGTACTCAGTTGACTTCTCTCCCATCCTCAGTTTCAGTTTTTCCATCTGCACATGGCCCTCTGGAAGAAAGTTAAAGGTGTACAGGTCTGTCTGGCCACTCAAAAAAGTACATATAATGTATGTATAGAGAATACATTTTTAGTTAATCCTCATTAGTGATGACATTTATGTTTTTATACTTTATACGTTTCAAACTATTAGCAATGAAAATATACTGCTTTTGTAAAGTTAGTCTTGTTTAAGGGGTATGTAATGAAGTGATGGTGCTTTGGGTAGAATAAGTATTAGCAGGAAAAAAAAAAGGCTGTTTAGGGTAGGGGTGGATTTGAAGGATCCTGTGTTTTAACTTGGTTTGAGGTGAGGCTACCAAATTATCCAGCTTCATTGTAAGCTGTGTCTTGAACTTGGGTCTCCAGACTAAGCAAAGATGTAAAATCAGATACAGGTAGCCTTGCATTTATGATCAAGTATGCTGTGAGAGTGAAGAAGGACCAGGGACTATAAAAATTAGAAATAATCTATCTATCTCCAAGGAGATATGGATTTAGATCTTGAAAGGGCAGAGACCAAAATAGAGATGCTTGTGAAAAAAGTAATTTTTCAGTGTTTTTCGCTTCTTCTGTTTGTTTTGAGACAGGCTCTCAATGCTTAAATCCCTGGGAGAAGGGGTGTCCCTAACTCACCATGCTTCTACCTTGGCCATTCAGTTTCTGAAATTACAGTTGTGCAGCCTCATGTTTGGCTGAAAATAGGTTAGGTAAAGTGAAGAACACAAGTTTGGCTGTGACTGTCTTCAGGTTTGCAAATCCTCAAGTGAATTTGGGCTAGGAGGATTTTATTATCTAAACTGAGAGCTACATGTCAAGGAAGTGTCAGGAAAAAGAAAAGAGCTTAGGGTATCATGGAATTAAAATGTGTAGGTCTGACAAACAAAATTTCAATGCTTTAAAGAGCAGACTGAGATAAGAAATGGTCAAGGGATATACTGAAAGGGAAACAGCAGAAATTTTTTAAAAAGGGAAGTGCCATAGAAGAATGAGGCCATTTCAACAAAGCCATGGCTTCTCTTAACTCAGCTGTGGACAGTTTGAATTCAAAATGGAGATGGCAATGACAATATGACAAGTGTGTGTGTGTGTGTGTGTATGTGTGTGTGTGTGTGTGTGTGAGTGAATCCTGTGATTTTGAGCAATCAATATGTACTAATACAATTTTTTTTTAAAGGATGGGCTGGGGTGTACCTTACTTGGCAGAATGCTTGCTTAGCATGCACAGAACAATGGGTTTAATCCACAGCAGGCATAAAGGAGGTGTGGTAGAACACTCAAGAAGTGGAGGCAGGAAGAGCAGATGTTCAAGTTCCTCCACTACATACTGAGTTTGAGACCAGTCTAAGAATGGGACCCTGACACAAAATTTATATTAAAGGATGTCCTACTCTTTCTAAGGTCTGAAAATATAGAAGCCTGAATCTTTATTAAAGAAACCAGGCTGGACAGTAAGAGAGAAGAAAGTTTGTGATGATAGCTGGGGGGGATGGTTGAGCAGAGTCATAGCAGATAATGGACTCTATGAATAATTGAAAGCAGAAAGGACGAGATTAAGGAAGATATTAAAGTTTTGGGCAGGAAGAGAAAAAAAAAAAACCTGACCAGAGATGCTGAGAAGACAATGGGGAAGAGATAAGGAAAGGCAAGAACCTCTAGCGTTAAATCCAGATGTCTTTCTTCTGTGATACTTGAACAGTTTGTGGATTTTGAATGACTTGAATCTTTTTTGAAAGCCTTAGGATATTGACATGTGGGAAAAAAATCTCCATTTGCATACATCTGTTGTTTTATAAAATTAATTAGTGCAAACTGGGGTTTGCTTTTTATTGCTTCTTATCCTGATATAGCATGGTTTGCACCTTACCACAGTACTTAAAAGTACAGCTATCCTCAGATCATGGCCTAAGTCACTATGTGCTTTCTGCTGATCAACCCTGATGGACTTCAAGCTGCAGGACGGGAGGTGTCAAAGGCATTCTTTTAACCACTGTGTCACAGTAACTTCTATACCTAGCAAAAGCCTAACAGAGCCTTGCTAAATGGATGGATGGATGTTGGATGGATGGATGGATGGATGGATGGATGGATGGATGGATGGATGAAGAGTCAGTGCTCTCCGTAGGAAAGAAAACTGACTATGACTCAGGATTTGGTTTTCTTCTCTGAAAGTGAGTCAGGCCATTTAGAAGGAACACTATTTCTGCCCACACCATTTTAGTTCTAGAGCTTTGATGTTTTTTCAGGGTGGCATCCCTAAAATCAAGCAGACAAACACTGGTTCCAACCCCCCACTCTGCCCTCCTTCTCACAGTCTGATGTAGTCCTTAAAGACCATACAAGAATCCCCTGAATATTGAAAAGGAACAAATTAGAGACTAGGATAATATGCATAAGCCTTCCTGTGCTGACTATGACAGTTTTTGCTTTTTATTTCCTGATCTATGAAATGTGAATAAGGATAAGAGGTGCTTGGAGGCTAATTTCAGTCATAAAGCATTTACTGTAGACACTAATACTTGCATTGCTAACTATGAATATTTTCTCATATTTCCTCCATAAGTTTTATTTCCAAGTAGGTAAAAATCGATTTCACTGTATTCTAATAAGGCTATTGAATATCCTTATGCTTTTGTAGCTTTTCCACCTAACACTCTATGAGTCACCTGAGGCTCTAAGCGCTGACACACAGATGGCACAGGGTAGGGGTGGACTCCAAAACACTGGCTGACTAAATTAGCCATGCTTAAATTAATAATAATTAAAAGGCCATACTGCCATGGTTTCGTTTCCGCTTATAACAACCTTGTGAGATGTGTCTTAGCCCCTACACCCAACACCTTCAATTCAAACCCGAACAGTCTGAGGCCCCATCCCTTTCATTTTAATGATCCTCCCTGATTTTGACTTTGCTTTTTCTCTCCTCTCTCTCACCAGGAAAGGAAAAGAAGCCCTTGGCAGAATGGCGCCTCATTGTGCTTCCAACAACCATCTGCTTCGTCTTGTTACTCTTTTCACTCATCTGTCGACTGTAGGTATTCTTTACATTTAAGGGCAGCATCCCCAGGCTGCTGGGCAGCCCTTATACAAGGCTTCTTGTTATCAGGTGGAATTTTCAGTGTACTTTTTCAGGCTGCCCTTACCAGGCAAGAGAAGACAGAATAAAACATGTCATACAGAAGCTACAAAAGACACAGCACAGTCCTTAGCCACCCCACACTCCTCAAATCTGTTGACGATTTTCATTTCTATAGAGGTTTTAGCCACTGTGTTCTTTTCCATCCCAGCTTGTGTGTCTTTTAACACTTGCTATAAAAATGCAGCAGTCCACACAAGTCTGAAGTCACTACACTGCCTTCACATACAGGCCTCTGTAGTCGAGGGTTGACCTCTGCCTGGCTTTCAAGCTTCTGGTCAAGCAAGGCTGACTGTCTTTATATCAAATGCAGCTTCTCTAAAGACTGCACAGCTCTCACATCTCAGCTTGCAGCCTGCAAAGGGCTACATCGATTCATATTTTCTCTCCCTCTGTCTCCTTCCCTCCTTTCCTTCTTCCCTCCTTCACTAAGGTAACTTTTCTTTTTTTAGCCTAACAACTTAGGAAATAACTTCCATATTAAATGGCATTACTCATTAGCATGTTATATTTAGATGCTAAGTGTAGGTGATGGGCAGCAGTTCAAAGGAAAGGGCAAAAAGAGGGAACTGTCAATTTAGCACAGTTGAAGGAGGACTGCTAGAATAAAAAGTGCAGTGAATGAGAAGCCAAGCAAAGGATGCTGTTGACCCATCTTTAGAAGTCAAGTAATGAGCTCCAACATAAATCAGTTCTGACTTCCTCTTCCCTGGAGATCTCAGAAGACACATCTCAGCCTAGCAGAACCCCAAGGTCCTCAATGATGATGTTTTAGAAATCTTGTGTGTGTGTGTGGTTTTTAAAGACAGGGTTTCTCTGTGTAGCCTTGGCTGCCCTAGACTCGCTTTGTAGGCCAGGTTGCCCTCTAACTCTGTCTGCCTCTGCCTCTCTGAATGCTGGGATTAAAGGCATGTGCCACTACATCAGGTTGAAGATATTTAGAAATATTAACCAACAGAGAATCTGAACTTATAACACAGCTGCACGTGGAACTAATTCAGTCAATGTTTGAGCAGAAATCTAAGCAAGAGAATTGTTTATGCTCACTCGGTTCCTTCCCTGTTGTCAGGTGTCACCTATGGGCCAGGTTGTTTCCACCAGTTCCAGCTCCGAAAAGTAACATCAAAGATCTTCTTGTGGTAACTGAATATGAGGTAATGTTAACAGACATGAAGAGATGACACCCTAAGTGATGAGTATTGGGTTACCAAGCTTCCTCTGTATGTTTATGTACACATGCACCAGTCAACACCTCTCTCTCTCATATCCTGTGTTGTATGTGTGTGTGTGCGCGCGCGTGCACACATGCAATTAGCTATAGATATTATTATTTTCTCTACATTTTGTGAAAGTCTTATTCAACAATGTGGACTCTTGCCATTTAAACTTACATTTCTACTCTATGTAAATCTTATGTACATTCTGTACAAAAGAGGCATAGAGGAGATCCTGACAGAACAATATTATTGTGATTACTATACCTTTGTTGTAAAACTCAATACCATGTAAGCTGAGGTATCCAAAAGTGTTTTTTTTCCCCAAACCATTTTGGTTAACTCTTTTAAATTATTATATACTTTAGAGCCCATCTGCTGTTTTTCTACAAGTGGGGGAAGAGAGTGGTATAATGGGATAAGAGAAGTACAGGCATCTGGATTTTTTTTTCTTTTTAGACAAGATAAAACTATGTAGCTCTGAGCAGGATAGAGCTCTTTATGTAGACCAAGCTGTCCTTAAAACTCACAAGTCTACTTGACTACCTCCTGAATGCTGGGGTTAAAGACAAGAGACTGGGAGTCTGTGGTATATTTGAACTTTTGTGGTTAACTTGGGAGGAAAGCATCATCCTAACACTTATCAGCATCTCCATTTTTTGAGGTTTTCTTTAGTCTCTATCAGTAACATTTCAAGGTTTTCTGTGTATGGTTATTGCACTTTGTTGAGCTCATCTTTCAGGGGAGTGGTATTGAGGTTGAGGGCAGCAAATTCTTCCTGTAAAGACTCAATAAGCATTTAAGGCAGAATTGTTTGCTATAAAGAGTGTGTCTACAAAAAATGTACTAATGAATAAGCATGGCTATGTTTTAAAACTTTATTTACAAAAACAGATAACAAGCCAGACTAGGCTTCATTTACTGACTCCTGATTTAGATCAAGGAGGGTTTTTTTTTGTTTTTTGTTTTTTAACCAGAATTAGATGTTTCTTCAACTGATGTGAATGAAGTATTTCATGGCTTGTTACAGGGAAAGATCACCAAAATTTGCCAACATGGTTAACTTCACTAAACATCAAAATTTCTTTAGAGTCCTTTGCAGTTTAACTCTGGAATGATGTATAGGCAGTAGGTTACTAAGCTACTGAAGTAAAGAATTGAGGCTCCCTAGAGTCATGATGACATGTGTTTGATCTTTGTATCCTTCAATAGGGAAAAAGCCTACCCATGCTGGATCACCTAGGGCTTTTTGGAAAGGAGCAGGCCATGTGCGGATCTGCTTCTGTTCATTTAAGTGTGCACTGTTCCTTCCTCTTCATACAGAAGAGCAAAGCAGCCTAGAGTTAAAAGTGACACTTCCATCATTTGTCCTGTTCTCTTAATGAAACATTTGAAGGCTGATACCTAATTTCCCTGTAGGGCCTGGAAGGATTCTGTTAATATGCTGAGATTAGTGAATGAACCTGGCTCAAGAGCGCTTTTTTTTTTTTCTTTTTGAGCTTCTGGAATGTTGTTAATTACAATCAAGTCATGTGTGTAGGGTAGACACGCTGGTTTCAGAATATGCATAGGATTAATGTCGATATGGCCTAGCTTCTTGGCGTAAGTTACTCTGTGCACCCATTGAAGAGTTTTATGTGAAAGATTATAGGGAAGGGGGAAGGAGGTAAGTGACAGGCACAGATAATTAGGGTCTGAAAAAAAGAGGGGTATTTTATCTCAACTTAAGATAGCATATGAGTAAGTACAGAGCTGACCACAGCTGGACCACATGCAGCAGTATTGTGGTCCAGCCTCTCTACCCAAAGGTAGCAGATATCCATTCTATTCATAGGGGCTCTGATAAAAGCAAACAAAGGCTGTTTGGTGCTATTGGCACCATGACCCCTGGGAAGTGCCTGACTAGTAGAAAATGAAGCTCTCTACTTTCAGAGCTTATCCTTGGTAAGAACTTGGTTCACAAATCCATGTGGATGTCAAAGGCTGTGATATTCAGAAGTGATACAGTATTTGCTTAGATTCTACACAATCTACCCAATATTGTAAACCCTTTTAAAATTACTTAAGACAAGCACAATACATAGTCTGAGGAATAACAGCAAGAGCACTTGTTTGAACCCACAGATGCAAAACAGTGGGTTGAGGGGCTCATGGTGACTAGTACTTCCGTACCTGGTAGGAATGCTCAAAATCATGGGCTTCTAGAAGACATGACTACCCAGGAGCTGTGGCTAAGCAAGGTTGTGTTTTTTCAGAGTTCACCCTAGAAATTATTTTACAACATTCAATAGACAGCTAACAGTTTTTCTGGGCTCTCCCTCTGAGTTTTAAAATTTATTAGCGATGGCTTTCTATTTGGCTTTCTGCAGTGGTAACCAGAGAGAACTCTTCCCACGTTCCTCCCACTATAAATAATACAGAGTATGTGATACAGAAACCATGTTGTGTTTCTCAGATTATGCCCAATATATAGCACTTTTTTCTTTGGGTGTTAATGTACTGGATGAGTGCATGAGGAAAAATAAGATGATCTTTTGTAGGTGATATTTTTAACAGAATTTTAATTATTATTGGTTTTAAGTGTTATGTCCAAAATTAGATAAAACAAATGTTCCAATTTACTAGAACCTTTTTAATATATTTTTTGAGACAGGGTCTTATATAGCTCAGGCTGGCCTCAACCTGGATACATATATAGCTCAGTATTGCTTTGAATGTCTCATTCTCCTGCCTCTACCTCCTAAATGTTGAGATTACAGACATGCACCTTCACACTGTGTTTTTTCAGTGATTGGGATCTAATTCAGGACTTTTTACATGCTATGCAAGCCCTCTACAAACTGAACTACATCTCTAGCCTCTAGTTTATATTATTGTAATCAGTGAGTGGAGTATTATGGAAATACTAAAAATGATCACATCAGACTGGGGGTGTATCTCGGGAGCAGAATACCTACCTAACATGGACAAGACTTATTCCCCAGAACAATAACAACACCACAAATCCCAAAATACAAAGTATACTTAAAATATTACATGATGTTATAAAGAAAAAATTCAAACACCTATGCAGGACTAGGGCGGATATATCTCAATGGCAGAACATCATCATCATCAACAACAACAATAACAATAATATATTTTCTAAAGATAAAGCTGTTTGTCCCTGTTACTTCATTATGATTTTAAAAGAAAACATTTACTTCAAAAAAAGCTTAGTAGATGCAGTAGGTATGTTTGGGAGATAAGTTTATGAATTTTTTTCTTCTTCTCACTTAACTTTTCCTAGTTGATAAATATATTACTGTTGTTTTTTATTTCAACCCAATTGTTAAAAAAAGGAAAGAAATCAAAGAGATGAAATGTTATCTAATAGACATGTAAGGAAGATGTTTTCTTTTGCAGAAAACTGCTTCAAACGAAACCAAAATTGAAGTTGTAAGTTATGTGGAAGAGGCTGGATCTGAAGTCATGGAAAATTCCATGTTTTGATGGCATTGTGGTATTGAGAAATGAACTCATACAAGACTCTGTGTTAAAAGCAAGGACTCATATTTCTTGGCAAGAAGGTATTTCAAATGAATACTCAATTTGGTTGCAAGGCAACACACCCGGACATGAGTCACTGGTGTCCTGTCTCTTAAAGTGCATGTGCCTCATCAAAACCTCCTTGCTCACAGCAAGGCAATGGATGCATCCATGCATGGGGTCTTGCTTGTTTCCAAACCAAAGCATCATCTTGCCTGGTTATAATGGACTGTCTTTGCAATTTGCATGACGTACCTTGAACTTTTTGCACAGGGGACAGTTTTACAAGCTAATGTCACACGTGTTTACTTTGGTTTGAGTTGCCAGTGGTAGCGCTCAGCTATGGTGACAAGAAGAAAGAATGGAACCCCTCCAGAGTGAACCCAAACTTGAGACTGTCTTTCCTGCAGCCAGGGGGAGCCACCATTTCATGTTGCTCTTTCCTTGTGAGTTCCAGTGTACTTTTCCCTCAAGAGCTGTGCTTGTGTCTTGAGGCGTAGGGTGATGTGAAAGTGGAAACAAAGTCTGTCCAGCTCCACAGGTTTGTTCCAGGAAGCATCTAAGCCAAAGTAAGTTTAAAAATGTGCACTAAGTCTTCACGCTTGGAGCTGCGAAGATGGCTCAGTTGGGAAGTGCTTGGTACGGAAACATGAGGGCCTGAGAACTGATCAACCGGCACTAAGAAAAAACAACAACACCAGCAAAAACAGTGCAAGTGGTACATGTCTATAGTCCTATGGCTGGGGAACAAAGACAAGAGGCACCATGGGACTTGTTGGCCAGTCAATTTAGCCAAATAGGTAGTTTCTAGGTTTAGTGAGAGATGCTGTCTCAAAAATTTAAGGTGGAGAATGACTGAGGAAAAGCCTTGACATATGCATACACGTATACATACATGAACACACTAAAAACGTCAACGCCTATGAAGAGAAAAGATAGGAGTTTGTTCAAAGATCATATTTTTCAAGGCATCTAAGTGCTCTGGAAATAAACAGAGAAAGACACTGAGCATAATTCTGTTGTGGAGGTGATTGTTGGATCTAGAATTAATTCTCAAAGAGATGTCTGATAAAAGAGCCTTCATGGTGACTTAGTGGCCACCTAGCTTAGTCAATCCTGTTCTCTTGTTAGGGTTACCTATTAGAAATCTCAGTAGACATTACAATTGTATGGAAATATATTTTCTCAGTATCTTCATGTATGAAACTGTAGCTATAGGCCTTTGTGACAGGCAATGGGCTGAAAGTAGAAGCAAGCACAACTATATCCTGGAATGATGAATAATTAGTGATAGAAGGGACCCTAATGGTGTTGGGTTTACATACCACTGAAGAGGTTGGCATGATGAAAGAAGATGAAGGCACTCAAAATCCACACCATGACACACTTTTTATATACACTTTATAGAGTTGGTTCAGTCAGTTTTGATACTCAGGGTGAGGTGCTCAAGGAGCATCAACTATCCTTTACAAGGCTCTCATGATGTAGCATATAATCATTCAGCATTCTGCACTCAAAATAAAAGGTACAGCAGTCATGGACAACTGCCAATATTGGATCATCTCTGAAGGGTCAGAGCACTATGCCAGATTCTCTGCACCATCTCTCTGGTCTTCGCAAGTCTGTACTGTGTCACAGTCATATACATTACTCCCTCCCTGGAGATGAGAAAGGTCAATAGCCAGGTAAGGGTATAGTAATGAGCTGCATATTAGAGTCAGAGGATCTCAGTATCACATAAAAGCTGAAGTTGGCTTTAGAGGTCAAGACCAGGAAGGTGAGGCCTATGGCTGTGCTGCTATAGCAGGCAAAGGGTTTATTTGATCAACTAGCTGACCTAGAATCTGTGAAAATGGTACTAAATCTTTATCATGGACACTGGTCTGACTGAGCAGGTCTGAGATAGTTAAGAATTTGCATGATTAGTAATTCTGAAGTAAGATTTATGCTGCCAGCTTGCATACCACACTTTGATAAGTTATTAGGAACATCACAACTTGAAAGCTGATGTAAGCATAAAGAATGGAAACAACCAAGTCCAAGAATTTCCGGACTCTTGTCTTACAAACAAAGGATAGAAACACTATTTGGGGGGCTGGACCAGGAGAGGGAGCAAGAGAGCTACCCTCATACAAGGCCAGCTGTTCATTTTCTGGATGTATAATTCTCTTTTCAGGACCTCTGGGGAGGTCCTGCACCCATCCCTGGACTGGTGCTACCATGTAATCCTGGTGCATGTATAAAGTAATTCATGTAGCCCTGTCAGCATGCTGAGGACATATTCTTCCCAATTCGTGGGTTGTGACAATCATTCTTTGGGAATCCATATCAAACATTATCTCTTCTATGAAGGCTTCAAAAGCAGTTGGTATATCAGGCCTCTGAATTTCATTGTGAACCTTATGTACTAGAAGATGTACCCAACAGTTTCGCTGCCTCTCTGTTTGACGACATGCCCCAGGAGCACTAACGCTGTGCATATGAGATGCATCTTTTTATTTGTAGGGTCTAGAACTGTGCCTAACCCTGAAGAATTACATATGGTTACAGGGCTGGAGAGATGACCCAGAGCTCTGGTTGCTCTTCCAGAAGATGTGGGTGTGATTCCCATTGCTCACATGGTGACTCATAACCATCTGTAACTCAGGTTCCAGGGGATCTGATGCCCTCTTTTGGCTTCTGTGAGCACTAGCACGCAAGTGGTGCCCAGACATACACTGCAAAACACTTATATACATAACATTTTAAAAATTATATATTGTTAGTAAACCAGCCAATGTTTTCTTTGCTCTGGCATAGCACCTGGCAAGTACTTAAAATTCATGTGTTTTCAGCAGAGATTATCAAAATCTACAATGCCACAGAAAGAAAGACGGGTGTCTAGTGGGAATGTAATTGGAAGTAGCTGGGATAGCCCCTGTGATTGAGGGAAGCTGAAGTCACAGAACTGATTCCCACCAGAGGACAGAGACCCACCTTCCTCCTAGATCATTCACAACCACAGCATACAGACAAACAGTAGTTCTCCAAGATATCCTTTACAATGAAGAATTTATTCCAACCCCTTTCCTTGGTACTTGAAATTCACTCAGAGCAATATAAAGGGAGTTTGAGGAGATTGGGGATGAAACTTATGTCTGCAACAGCCAAACCACCTGAGCCTCATTGAAATGACTCGGGCCTCAAGCTATTTATGCTGGCTGGGGAAGATGCCACTTGGGCAAAGAACATCCTGATTTAAAATCCAAACGTTTTCGAGGTGAGACTTGTATGTGTAAGGACCATCTGTTGGTGGAACTCATAAACTGTAGGTGATAATTTGTTAAAGAAAAAGTAGCTGTCAAGAATGGAGAACTATAAACAACCATGCATGGCCCCAGGAAAAGCGATGAGCCTAATTGGAAGAGGACCTGGTGTCACCCTAAGGATCTTTGTGACAAAAACTATGGAGCTACTCCTGCTTTTAAGTTCCATGCATCAAGTTCCAGGATACAAACTTTTCAAAAGGCTTTCTTTAGAATTTCGTATTGAGCTAAATGACAATTTCCATTTTCTTCAGCATTACTCTGTATTAGGGAGTTGATGTGAATGTAAATGTAGTTCCATATGGGAATCCTTAATATAAAAGATTTATCTAAGTCTACATAATCAAAAGAGGTATATTTCTGATTTTTCCCTTTTAGACATTTCCCTTTCTCTGTTTCCACTACTGTTTTCATCATCCGTAACTGAGCATTCGTAGGAGACTGTGAATTAAATTTCTAACCTCTAGGATGTTCTCTTTCTTAAAGGCATATCTTCCTGTACCACTCTGTCCAAAACCCTAAAATAGTACTTCACTAAATCAGAGCTCATTGTCTCAAGAAGTCTTTCATTGCCTGGGTGTTCTATAGAGCTCCAGCAAAACTGCGCAAAATCCAACCTCTGTTCTGCTCCTTCCCCTCATGACTGCATAAGTTTTCTCCAGTGGAAAAAGCCTTCAGATTCTTTTTTTCCATTTTGTCAATCCTGCATCTTCTAAGCTTGAACTCTGCCCCATTGAAGTCCTCCTTTAATTACCCGTTTGACGGACATACCCCTGTATGCTTGCCAGATGATTTCTGTGTAATTCTTACACCAGCCAACCATTTGTTTTGTGTTTTCTGTGTAAGCACCCGGAGGCCAAGTAAAGTCCCTTATTTATATACCCCTTTATTTACACAAGCCCTCAGTAGGAACTGAATGATTGTGGAGCTGAGCAAGACAAAAGAAATGGAAGCATCCAACAGTTATTAGAACTCTAATTCAGACTCACATATTAAAAGCCATGTGATTATACACAAAATGAACCAACAATCACTGTTAGACATTTGGTAATTAGCAAAGTCACCCAGGTGTTTTAAGTTGAAATTCTAATGTGCTTTTATTTTTCAACTTTAAAGTGTGTTAAGTTCATTTCTTTTATTCAGATTGAATGGAAAGATTGTCCCTAAAAATGCAACAATACATAAAACTGGGAGGAGGAAGAGAAAGTAAAGAAAACAGTAAGTTGGTGGTATAGTTTAAGGGCAGCTGGCTTGTAAGTAAACATTCCTGCTCTGAGGACCCTATGGTCTGTGTTGCAGCTTCCCTGCTCTGACATAACACAAGGTACAAGTGGATGTGGCTGTCTCCTCATATTCACTTATAGAAAAAGGAGCAACCGGCTAGATTTCACAGGTGTCCCAATATTTTACTTGTATGTCGTTTAATGAACCCCACATATGTTACTCCAAGGGTCCTGTTCCTTTCCAGTTTGCTTGGAAAACAATAAATTTGAGAACATGTTTAATCCAATAAAAACCATTTTATATTGAATTCTGTTGGTGAAAAACATGGTTTCTCCTCTGAACTTAACCTGGTTACTAACTGATTTTGCATGAAAACTCAGGTACAGGTCTTTTGTTCCTGTTTTTATCTGCCCACCCTTTAATGCCATATTTCAAATACATGCATGCTTTGGTCTTCTCCAATAAACTATAGAAGAGAAGTGTCAGGGACTTTTACTTTCATTTCTTCAGCACAACACCCAGCTCTTACCTATTGATCACTCAATAATAAGATTTAACCAGTAAAACTGATAAATATCTGTTGTCAGATAGTTTGTCTAAAATATTGATAAATCTTATTTTCTAACTATCTCTATGGCTTATATTTTTGGCAAGAAGACCATTTGCATAATTCTTTAAGCCAGCCCTGAAGAGACCTGATAAACTAGGGTCAGATGGAAGGGGAGGAGGACCTCCCCTATCAGTGGACTTAGAGAGGGCCAGGGAGAAGATGAGGGAGGGAGGGTGTGATTGGGAGAGAATGAGGGAGGGGGCTACAGCTGGGATACAAAGTTAATAAACTG
>CM053761.1:35011319-35101848 GCA_028658305.1 Pachyuromys duprasi
TTTTTGGCAAGAAGACCATTTGCATAATTCTTTAAGCCAGCCCTGAAGAGACCTGATAAACTAGGGTCAGATGGAAGGGGAGGAGGACCTCCCCTATCAGTGGACTTAGAGAGGGCCAGGGAGAAGATGAGGGAGGGAGGGTGTGATTGGGAGAGAATGAGGGAGGGGGCTACAGCTGGGATACAAAGTTAATAAACTGTAACTAATATAAAATATAAAAAATTAATTAAAAAAGATCTTCCCAGAATTTTCTCCAGTTCCTTCTTAACTCCTTGCCAGATAACTTTTGCTTTACAGAGATATCTTGTCTCAGTATTCTTTTGGTGGAACATATAAGAGGAAACTTATCCACCAGCTCTGGCTCTCATGATGCAGGACACTCACACATGTATGCCTGCACACAGATGAGCACCCATGTATCATGCAAGAAAAAAAAAGAGATTAGCCAATGAAATAGTCTTCCAATTAGCAAGCCTCATGCTTCCAGCTTAGAGTCATCAATTTTAGACACTGGAAAGCCCCTAGAAACCTGAACTAAAAATTAAAGACTTCATCGGAGTCATTGCCTTTTCTTCCCTATGAGATTTAGTACATACAGAGGAAGATCAATCAAATTTGTGTTTCAAATAAGTATTACATGTAAAATACTTGTGCTGAAAAAGAAGACACTCATTTGTTTTCTCTGAAATCCAAGTTTGACCAGGCTTCGCATATTTTACCTGGTACCCTAAGCTTGCAGTACTGCTATGGTAGCTTAAGGGTAGGGAATTGCTGGTACAAATGCAAGTGAAAAACACAGTTTGCAATAGAAGAGAGGGAAACAGCCTTGCTAGGCCTCTTTGGAGTAAAGAAATCAGTACATAAAACCATGTGCTCTCTCTGAAGAAATTGTATATTTGGGAGCTCAACCCAAGTCTGGTCAATTTTGACACAAACACACAACCTCTTAAAGGGTGGCTATTTACTACCTTACTTTCATGATACTATTTATAAACACATCATATATCTATATCCATATTTATGTCTATCATCTATCTAATTTATTTTTCATCTACCCACCACCTTCTCTTTTTGTTATTAATACACTAATATTTCATCTCTCTGTCTGTTTGTCTGCCCATCTGCCTGTCTGCCTGTTGGTCTGTCTATCATTTATCTGTCACCTGTCTAACCATCTATCAGAAGTCTGTCTTTCTTCCACACAGGGACATAAAAATCTAATATTTGAAACGGGCCCTAGAACTCTGCCAGAACCATCTGAATTCCTGGTCTTAGCTCAGCTGTGTGACCTGGTTCATTTCTGAACTTCTAAGGCTCACTTCTCCATGTCCAAAAAAAGAAAAAGAAAGAAAGAAAGAAAAGAAAAGAAAGGAAAATAGAAAAAAAGAAAGAAGAAGTAGTAACCAAAGCACCAGGTTGATTTGCAGTGAGACTATTACATAGCATGACTGGCTATTATTAGCACCACATACCTTCCGATTGTCACAACATACTGTTGCAGGTTCCTTGGCTTTCCCACCCAAATTACTCCTGTGCCTACATTATTGCATGGTCCAAGAGAGTAGTTAAACAGTTCTTTGCTGAATATAACCTGATCCTTTTCATGGACCTTATCCTTTTCTGCTTCTTTAGATAGCAGCACTTTGCACATGCTTTCTTTAGAACTCCTTGTCGCAAATCCTCACCTCACATGCCCTTTCCTCTTGACTCAGTATCTCCCTCTGGCTGACTCAATATCCTGCACTGCCCTCTAGCTGAACTAGGAGTTCTAGATTCTGGCTTAGTCTCTTTTCCCTCAGTAAATACCTATGTACTTGTATATTATTTTAATATGAGGCCCTTTCCAGTGTGCCTCATGTGTTGAATGCTTGGCCCTGAACGGTTGGCACTATTTTTGGAGATGGTGAATTTAGGATATGTTAGTGGTTTGAAGAGGTATGGCTCATGTATTTGAACACTTGGCCCATAGAGAGTAGCACTATTAGGAGGTATGGCCTTGTTGGGGGAAATGTACCCTGGTGAAGGGTGGCTTTGAGGTCATATATGCTCAAGCCATGTCCAGTGTGGCACACAGTCTCCTTCTGCTGCCTATGGATCAGGATGTTAAACTCTCAGTTCCTCCAGCACCATGTCTGCTTGCACACTCCATGCTTTCTGCCATGGCGACAATGAACTAAACTTCTGAAACTTCAAGCCAGCCCCAATTAAACATTTTCCTTTATTAGGGTTGCCACGGTAATGTCGTCTCTTCACAACAGTGTAACCCTAACTGAGACAGGAGGTTAGCCCTAGCTGAAGGGGGTCTGCTACTGAAGGTATGCCTTTAAAAGTTCTACTTGGTAGCCCATCTCTCCTTCTCTTTGGCACCGTCTATCACGAGGCAGACAGCCTCTACCACATGCTTCTGCCTCCATGATGAGCCGAAATAATTTATTCCTCCCTTTAAAAAAATTTTTTTTAATGTTAATCACAGATACGCAAAGCAAGGTTACACCACTAGGAATTTAAATGTATTGAATCAAGAGTTCAGTTCTAGCTCTGGCTTTCTAACGTCTGTGTCACTTCAGGCTCCTCATAGTCCTATTTACATCCACTGAATTAATGAAAATGGTAGAAACTCCTTCTTTTTAGCATGAAAAAATATTTTGACAAACATAAACAATTAAGTAACAGCTGGACGTGGTGGCACATGCCTTTAATCCCAGCACTCAGGCGGTAGAAACAGGTAGGTTACCTGTAAATTTGAGGCCAATCTGCTCAGCATACTGAGCACCAGGACAGCCAGGGCTACGTAGAGATACCCTGTCTTTAAACAAGAACAAAAGATTAAATATCATGCTAAATTTTTTCACTGAAATCCTAAGATATATTTGAGAGAGACTGGGGACAAGGGTGTCTCACATTTTATCACATCCTTATTAAGTACCTCAGCCTTAGAGTTTCTAGACTTTCAAATCTATCATGTGGTTGACCTTTTATGAAGGTTTTTGTCTGTGTGACCTGTATCATTACAGTTCTGTTAGTCTCCCTCTAACCATACCCATGAGGATAAAGAACAGAGGCCAGTTTTGTTTGAACTGTGAACTCTGCTGAGTATTGCGCTTTTACACTTGAGTTGTGGAATTCGAACGTTTAATCTGCATGGCCCATTTAGCACAAAGTTCAAAGGGTTCTGCTCACACATTGGGAAGCCTGCTTTGCATAGACTGATCATCCTTTGGCAGAAGGCTTGGAAATCACAGGAAATAGCCACAGCTAATGCTTCCCATTTGACAAATGAAATGATTTAAATACCAGCTGCAAAGGAATGCCTGTCAGGAGCATGTGTCCTGGAATAAAAAGGGCAGTTTAGTACGATGTGGGGAGACTGAAGGTAATTTTGTGGAAAACCAGGCATCTGAGTGAGGCACCTACTGCCTACCTTATTTTATATAAACATTAATATTGATATTTAGTGTTAGTTTATACTCTATTGTAGTAAGATGATTAAATATTACAGTTTTTGCCATGTCCCTGGACAAATACAATAGCTAATTTATAAAAATAATGACTAATATTTGGAGAGCTATGCATTTAGAATATCCTATAGATTATCCTAAGTAAGAAGTGGCACTTGCAAACAAAGACCCACCCTAACAGAGAGAGTCGACCCCTGACACTATGAATGCTACTGTGCTCAGCTTGCAGACAGGAGCCTGTCAGAGTTGTCCTCTGGGAGGCTGCACCCAGCAGTATCCTCAATACAGATTCTGAGACTCACAGCCAAACACTGGTAGATGTGTAGAATCTTGTGGAAAAGTGGGAGGAATGAGAAAAGGACCCAGAAGTGACAAGAGGTCCACAAAAAAAAAAACAACAGAGCCAACTTAACCAGGGCCCAGAGGGGTTTGCTGAGATTGAAGCCTCAATCAAGGACCATGCATGAACTGGACCTAGACCCCCTTACAAAGATGTAGCAGATGGGCAGCTTAGGCTTCAAGTGGGTACTCAAGTAAGGGAAGTGGGGATTGCATCAAACAGGGACTCACTTGCCAGCTTTTAGATTACTTTCTGCTGGTGGGACTGCCTTGACAGGCCACAGGAGAAGACATGTCCAGTCCTGATACAACTTGATGAACCATTATAGATGGGAAAGGTAACACCCCTTTTCTGAGAAAAAGAGGAGGGAATAGGGGAGGGAGGAGGTAAAGAGGGTAGGACTGGGGGGGTGGCGAGGAAGGGGCTACAAGGGTGTAAAGTGAATAAAAGAAATAAATAAGTGAGAAAAAATAAGCAAAAATAAAAGTGTCATTTTTCAGAATGTACCCCAGATTGTTAGAATCTACAGCTTTGTGAGGCTCTAGTGACCGGCACGTTGTGATGGAATAATATTTGTATGTCTACTATGTCTACTATTTGACTAGAATTCCTTAATTTTAAAAACCATGTATTTCAAGTCACTGTGGTTGACCACATTTTCAGTGAGAACCCAGCACGAATCTTAACAACAGGAAAATACACTCAAGCCTTGAAAGTTGATGTAAAATGGAAGGGGTAGGGAGGGGCGACAGCCTGGCACAATAAAAAATCACTTGTTAGTTGATATTACATAAATTTCATGACAGTTAGTAGTTAATTATGGGCTGCTTGTATAGGCAACGTTCCTTGAGCATATTGGTAGTTATAAGTCTGTGAAAGGTTAACAAGGATTTTAATAGTCTCCTAATTGTGAAATAGCCACAATCATTCTGTTTCAAGACAAAAGCTGATGGCAACTCCTACATTATTGGCTGGATGACTTCAGTGCTTACCTTAGAATCAAACCTTATTTCACACTCTTCCACCCACATGGAAAGGTGCTACTTTGTATAGATAGCTTGTTAGCTCAGTGAAAGCTAGTTACCCTGATGGGCTTCAATTAGCTGTCAGGATAGAACATCCTTTTATACAGCGAAATCACAAGTGGGTGACACACAAAAGAACTTTAAAAGGTTAAATAAAGAAAGCAAATTTTCTTAGTAGGCTAGGGGTTAGTGCTTGAAAGTTCCTTTGGTTGGCTACACATAGAAAGTCTATTGCTTAGCGATTCTAAAGACTATTCACTCACTCCTATAACATATCATTCTGCTCTTGAATTCACTCAAACTGACCCTTTGAGTGAAGGCTTGGTGTGAGCAGATGATCAGCTTGTATCTTCCACAAACTGGTCAGATACTTACTGAGTTTTCATATTGAACAGAATGGCATCATACCCAGAAACACAATTGCTTTATCCTTCAGACCATACACCAAGAAGACTTTGAATGGTTTCTGTACTCCTGCGAGTAGCCAGTTATCACACTCATCAAAGCTTGCACCTTTGGTATTTCCTGGGCTCCTGTGATGACCCTGTGAGATGTTAATTAGTCTTCTTTGCTTGGTCCAGTTAGGAGAGGTGTGATTGTTGCTTTCAAACAGTAGCCCCTACCCACAAAACCTGCCAAAGCCAACAAATTTTGGTGAAGGTGCCAACTTGACACTTGCTAAACTCTTCAGTCCAGTTGGCCTCAGCTAACTCAGAGAGTCACTATCACATGACAAGACTGAAAGAGGAAAAAAGTTCACGAAAGCATAACACTAGAAGCTGCTGGTAATTTCCAGAGCATCACAGAAGTAATGAGACAGTCCTCCCCACTTGCTTTGCTACATAACACAAAGGCAGGCAACTGATGCAAAATGCTACTTCAAAGACCCCTTCAAACAATTCATCAATGAGTATTTATTGCAAGGCACTGTGCTAGGCACTATGGAGAGTACATGGAAGAGAAGATCAAAGTCCCTGCCCTCAAGGAGCTTACAATCTAGTTGGGAAGACAAGGCATACATACAAGGAAAAGTCAGTAACAGTACAGGAGTTGGGCTCAAATGCAAGATAACAGTACAAGATATTTTCAAAAGTAGTACCCTATGAAATACTAAATGAAGGGATGCAGCAAATTCAGAGGGAGGACAGCACAAGGACAGGCATGTGGGAATACCTCACAGATGAGCTGGAGTTGGGCATGCCCTAGGATAGTTGATATTTGGGTGGGAGAGGGAGGGAACATTTCAAAGAGGAACAGCCATAAGACCTAAAGGCACAGAGGTGAGACCAAAAACAAGCAGTGTTCAGGGACCAAGTAGGGCTCTGTGTGGCTGGATACAGGAGTAAGGGATTTTAGACTAAGAAGGGACTTACATGCTCAAATTTATACATAGATTTTACGATTTCAGCAATGGGTAAGGGTTTTGAAATACCAGATACACTTAGGTCAAATAAACAAAATCTTGGCTAGCCAAGAAAAAAAAATATTCTAGTCTCAGCTTCAAGACATTGGTTACTTGATTTGGATCCTCTCTGCTTCCAAGGAGGATCTAAAATGGTGTCTTCAGGGTTATCAGTTCCAAAGTCACCTTTGGAATTGGGTCACCTAGTTTGGGGCCAGATCTAGAGACTTTTGAGGCCCCCTACGATCCCAAGTTGTAACAAAGCACAAGGCAAGCTAACAAATTCCCTGACAGACAGGAATAATGCTTCCAGAAGGCAGATATCTTTACAAATGACAGAATATTTATTAACAATATCTTTAAAAAAGATTACATATGCTAGATCACTGGTAGATAGCATTTACACTGGGGTTGGGAACTACCTGGGGTATCAGGTGTTTTTCATTCGTTATTTTGTTGATTTTTTTGCATGTGATTTAAAATCATATTTTAACATAGAAATAAGCCATATCAGACTAAGAAAGGAACACAGCTGAAATACTGACAATATTTTCCCTGTCACCATCCTAACTTTTACACAAATGGAATCCTGATAATGTGTTTATTGGATGAATATAATTAGCAGATTGGAAAAGCTATGTTATGTGTAAGCAAAAATGACAAATTACAGGCAATCGTGAGCTCTCCAGGAAAGAAGAAAAAGGTGTCTGTGAGTTTGCATGTGAAAAGCTTTGTAAAAATCTCCTTGCCTTCTATAGTCTACCCTTGTCAGCTTACAAAACATCCCCAATCATAACAAAGAGTTATATTCCATAAGAATAATATTGTGTCGATATTGTCATCTTTCATTGTATGACTTTAAGATTTATAATGTAAAGCTTGTAAAGCAACCAGACTAGCTACTGCAAAACAGGAGAGACATCAAGATACAATACATTTGTACTACTGATAGTTTATAGAATCATATGTAAAATTCTTTGCAGCAGCTATTTGCTGAAATAGGAAAAAATTTCAAATTACATTATGTTATTGTCATTCAAAAGAAGGGCTCTATCATTACAGTTACACATGTTATCTATAGAAATTTTGAAATTATAAATCCATTGACAGAATTACTTATTAAAAAATTTACATTCAAAACAGATATGTCTAAAGAGTAAAATTACCTTTTATGCCATGAAAGAGTCTGTTGACTATAGTAACTTTTTGTCTATGTTACTACAGGATATGTAACTTCAAATTCAATGTCTAAGATATGCTACTACAAAGACGATGCTCAAATAAAGTCTTACCCAATGATGCTAAATTCAGGGATTGGAGGATTGCACAAGGTGCCTCTTGGGCTGGGAAGTTCAGCTTTTGAGATTTGTAGTTCCTGAAACCATCTCAAGTTGTGTTGAACAACAAAATTCACAACAGGGCAGGAAAACATATCACATATGTCAAAGGGACTCAATTCAATGCATTAACCATTCAAGGGATAATTTATATACAGCAGCCTTGGGTTACAGACCCAGTTTCTAGCTGTTTTGCCACTAGATCCTTGTAAAACTGTACAAGTCATTTGCAATTCATTTACTGAGATGAGTTTCAAACTCTGTCCTTAAAGGAAATCTTCTCAAATCATAATTGTGTGGTTGTGTTGCCCAGAGCATTTTACAGCAGAGGAAAAAAACCAATATCTACATTATATGTTAACTTTAAAAAATTCTATAAAACACTAAATATATAATAAAAATATGCATATAAGGACATATGTAAACTGCTTTGGTAACATCATATTACAGATGTCTTCAGTGCATTGCAGAGTTTCCAAAGAAACTTCAGACAAAGCTAGATTTGCTTTGAGGAAGTACTGTGTAATGCCATTCCTAACGAAGCAAAAACATTTTTTTCCAGTAATAAGATGTACTTGAACAACAATATTACTTAGTACTGGGTGTCTTCAAAACAACTAGCTAAATGTTGCTTATATTATAAATAGCAAGTCCTTTAGATAACTTTCGTCATAAACTGGACCTGGCTGTGAGAGATATCATTATTGTGCTGATTGCTGACAGTGTGCACGCATTGGAGGTAGAAGCCCCAGATCCTCTTGCATAGGAATCTGAAAAGAGAGAACAAATTCATTCATAAAGACCTCATCTTGTATACAAAGAAAAGCGGTATTACAGGGCTTACCAAAAGAATATGGCTGACTGGGTTCTACAAAAACCATCCCGTCTATCTGTCCATGGTCTGGCTCTCTATTTTATTTTTACTGAATATGTATGTTGTGCAGAAACTCTTATGTGCTCAGGTACAAATGCACACATATAGGCATGAATGCGAAGGTGGGAGGACATTGTCAGCTACTTAAACAGGTGCCATCCACCTTGCATCCTTGAGGCTGGGTCTAATGGAACTCACCAAGGGATCGTCCTGTCCCTAGCTCTCCAGGGCTTGGATTACAAGGGTGTGTGACTGTATCTAGCTTGCTTTTTAAACATGGGCCGGGGTCATATTTAAGTCCCCCAGCTTACAAGGCAGGCAATTTACTGAGCTTTCTTTCCAGACCTACCTACGTGATTCTCTCTCAGTGATTAACTTCAGTTCCATGGTGACTTATCTGTGGGCTTGGGAGCAGGTCAGGGATCATCCTGCATGCTCTTTCTGGAGTCTTATAAATTGAGGATGTCCGTATCCAATGGGACAAATATTGCAAGATTACCAGCCGTATGCCTGATAAAGGTCGCTAAATACATGATGTAACAATATGAAAACTTCCTTTCAATTTCGCTTCTGTGCTGCACAGCCAAAGTTCCACTCAGCTCTCACAGTGCCCTCTATGGACCAGATACTGTCACTGTGTCTTTCATCAGATTAGGAGACTGTCTAGCTAAATTAACAACTGGATTGGAAATCAAAACCATGTTTGTCAAAACCATATTCCTCTTTGCTCAAACAAAATAATCACATTTTAAACAAACTTTTTCATATGCGTTGTACATTTTTTTATAATAAAAGCTTTCCCATCGTCAGTCTGTTTTTTGTTTTTGTTTTTAAAGGCTGTTTGATTTCTTCCAACTGACAGAATGGAAGTCCCTTAAAGGAAGATAGTATGCTCTGCTAACACTCATATCTTTATTAACAAGCCACGAAATAGGTTTTTTAAATAAATAAGACCAAGAATAACCAGTGAGGAAAAGAATAATTTTTGCAATGATAAGTATGCAGTAAGATTTAAGCAAAGTGAGATAAATAAATCCCAATCATGTGTTGTTGTGGACTGGAGATTATATCCACAGCTCACTGTAGAGTTGGTTCTCTGACAGCAGAAGTCACACCCCTTGTTTGGTGATAGCCTCATCCATGTAGCCAGTTCAAGGCCAGCCATGGCTACTCAGTGAGGCAAACAACCAAACAGAATACAGTTCAGTGGCATTTAAGTCTATTAACCATACATATATATTATATAATATTCAAATATATATTATGCACATATAAACATAAACACATATTTTTATATGTAGGAGTATACGCATATAGATGTATATTAGTGTATGTATATTAGTGTTTATGTAAGTATGAACTTCATCTCTGGGGCATGGCTTTTTACCTGTTTCCCACTGAACTCTGTACTGTTCTTGAACTACAGACACGTACCTATATTACCTACTGAGTCCTTCCTAAATGAGAGGCAGTTCAGAAAATGGGTGCTCTTTATTCTTCTGAATTGAGAAATTTCACAGAAGCCATTAAAATTGCTCCATGGCTACTTTGCTCTCATTTCCTATCTGTAATATATAATAGCCTTTTTATTCTTTAAAAAATAAAATGATGGACAGCTAGCAGAGACTTACTCTAGCACTAAAAGTAGGGTCTCAGTGTTGAAGATATCATCCATGGTTTAAAATGCTACCTTCCCAGTGATAGCTTGAAAGGTTATTACTCCAGCCTGCACTGATCTTCTAATATCCAGACCTCAAATGCAAAGGCCAGAAAAATATGTATCTAGATACCTAATAGCAACCTGGATATATACCCAATCTTTTATTTATCATGGTAAAATATGCCACAAACAAAGGGACCATGTAAACTAAAGAAGACAATTTGAGTAGATATGGTTACTATAATCCTGGCATGTAGGAAACAGAGGCAGAAGGATTTCTGCAAGTTGGAAGACAGCTTCCTTTACATAACCAGCCCAAAGCCAACCAGAGCTACTTTGTGAGACTCTGTCTGCCAAAACAAAGACAAAAACCAAGATTCAAAGCAAAGCAAAGACCGAAAAAAATGTGCAAAATCTATTGGCCGTTCTTTCAGATGCTGTATAAACAGCATTGCTCTTTCTAGATGCTTTTAAAATAATGCCAAATAGTACACAAATATTCATTAAACGTTCATTCTCCAGTTACCAGCTGCTGCCAATCACTATTTTGATTTCTGCCTCTATGAATTTTCTTTTTATTAAAAGAAATAAAATCATTCTACAAAAATTAGTGTGCTGTTGAGATATTTATAAACATAATGCTTAAAAACAGAATAGAATGCATTTGGTCAAAAAAGGTTACTTTCACATACTATTTCTGGACATTTAAAAATGGAGACAATTAACTGTATGTAGTCATATGTACATGTAGATTATATATTATATACTCAATCAAAATATATCACATTAACTTTAAAATGTTTCTAATCCAAGACTGAATTATACTAGTTTACTGGGAATGACACATCACTTTTTGGAGCATCCTTGCACTGGGGAGATAGAGACAGGTAGATCTCAGTGAATGCAAGGCCCACCTGATCTACAAAGGAAATTCCAGACCAGTCATGTTACATAGTATGACCCTGTCTTAAACAACAATAATGATAACAACAAAAACCCTTTCTCTATTCTTAACAGCATTGTTTATTAACTTTAGAGGCTATAAATAGTTTGGAGACTATGTACTTGTGAGACAAATAGGTCAATATAAAAAGATCCTTTGTGACTTATGTGAGACAGCCTCATTTACTATTTTGGTTGGTCACTGACTAAATCCATCAAAACTGGGCAAAGAGTTTTTTGCATGAAGTTTCTTACAAACAGAAAACATCAGTTATGGGATGAAAGATACTCCTGTCACTCATCTGAATTATGATTCTTTTCAGGCTCAATTTGTTTGGAGCCTTGGATCATCTGGGAGAATGACAGAGTGGTGGGGGTGGGCGGAGGGAAAGGCCAAGAAAAACAAAAGCATTCTTACTTGATATCTTTGGGATTCGGATTTGTTCGCTGCTGCTGCCGTCCCCTCCATCACTGAATGGCTTGATCTCTATGATGTAATCTTCATCAAAAGGTAAAGAAAGCTCCACTGATGTTTTGTTTGTCTCAATGACAGATGTGCTGCTTTGCCTGTTCCATCTGTACAAGACCTGCCCATGCAGAAAGAGTGGGTGTCATCTACTGCTCTCACTGATGCCCCAAGATGTGGTGTTTATTCCTTTCTAAATCTGTGTACCAGTTAAATATAAGATGATGAAAGTGCTCTCCATACCGCTCACACTGAGAAAGCTCATTGGTGGTGAGGGGTCATGTCTGCTGCCACCATGATGTGGAGGAAAGAGCTGAGAGGATATTTATTTCAAGTGGGAAAGGGGAACAGCATATGGGCCTATTTTTCAGATGGGTAAGTTAACATTTAGAAGACTGAATACCTCTTTAAAGATACAGTCAGTGATACACCAGGAGCCTTGGCATCAAAATCGACTTGGCTCTATGTGACCTTAGGTCATTCACTTCACTTCACTTCTCTGAACTTCAGTTACCTCCACTGTAAATTGGGGGCAAAACCACCCACTTTTCTTTTCTTTTTTTGTATTTACATATTTATGCATATGTACTTGTTTTTTGAGAAGTATTTTTATTTATTTAAGTTTTTAAATCCAATTTTTATTTTTTATATTAATTACAGTTTATTCACTTTGTATTCCAGCTGTAGCCCCCTCCTCCCTCATTCTCTCCCAATCCCACCCTCCTGCCCTCATCTCCTCCCTTGCCCCTCTCCAAGTCCACTGATAGAGGAGGTCCTCCTTCCCATCCATCTGGCCCTAGCTTATCAGGTCTCATTAGGAATGGTTGCATTGTCCTCTTTTGTGGCCTGGTAAGGCTGCTTCCCCCTCAAGGGGGGGGGCTCGAAGAGCCAACAACCATGTTCATAGCAGCTTTATTTTAATAGGCAGAACCTGGAAACAACCCAGATGTTCCTCAACGGAGGACTGGATATAGAAAATGTGGTACATTTACACAATGGAATACTACTTAGCAATTAAAATAATGAAATTTGCAGGCAAATGGTGGGGCCTAGAAAAGATCATCCTGAGTGAGGTGTCCCAGAAGCGGAAGGACACACATATACTCACTTAGAACTGGATACTAGACAAATAATATAGAATAAACATACTAAAATCCGTAAACCACCCACTTTTCAAAGACTGAATGCAGTAAAGACTGGGCTCAAAGGTCAAATTAAGGAAGTTTATCTATGCAAGCTTAAATGGAACAACAGGGGTTCCAAGAACAAGAAACACCCAGCAGGTTGTTGTTATCCAGAAACTTCTTGAAGGAGGGTGTTCCTGCACACATGGAGGGTTTCTGAGTGGCAAGGGCTGTGAACTCTCCACTTTCCTTGCCACTGTTTAAGGATCACCCAGAAGAGACAATTGGTGACAATCTGGAAGTTCTGAAATTTCCACTCATGCACCTTTGTTTTCCTCCCTGGACCTCTTGGATGCTGAGCTTGTACTGTAATTTACTGATGAGGTAGCTGGCTAGGCTTCCTGAAAACACACTTGTTTGATGGCTCTGATGGTTCTCAACCCAGTAGAGAAAAACATGTGAAGGAATAAAAATGTGTACCTGCCATTGTATGCCCAGCAACAGCAACAGCTATGAGTAAGGACAACTATCCTGTAGATTCTGACTTATCAATGTCACCCCAATCCCACAATACAGGTATTCTTATGCCTTTTCACAGGTCAGAACACTGAGGCCCAAGGACCTCACAGCATGGAGAAATGTTAGGAAGTTGATCCCTAAGCCTACAGTCATAAATCAAAATAGCCTACCTTCTCCACCTTCCCACAGGATAAAAGGGATGGATAACACCAGTGGTCCTCAGCCTTGGATGTTTTGAGACACTGGTGTCCTAATCCTATACTTCCAAGCAGACTTAGGAGGGTGGGACACAATTTTGTCCTGCAGGGGGCCACTCATTAGTGTCTGCAGACATGCTTGACTGTCACATATGCTACCCCATGTAGTGAGTAGAAAGTCAATGCTGGAAGTAGCCGCATGACAAAGCATGGTTTCACTCCGGTTATGGGTAGGTAGGGGATTGTAAATCTCACTCCACTTCCACTCCTAGCTGCCCAAGAAAGCACTTACAGAGGTGGGAGTGCAGGCAATGATGATATGCTTTTATTAAAAAAAAATTATTCAGATAACATCAATATGAGATTAGCCTAGTAAAGTCAACTTTGCCTCAGAATCACTAGGCAAGACTTCAAACATCATTTGTTCAGCCCATCCCTGCAGTTTCTGATTGCCCAGGGAAGAGCTGAGACCTGAACCCCTGCCATTCTTCTAAGTTCTCAGTCTACACCAGTATTGCCAGACCAGATATCCTAGTTTGAGAACGACAGGACTGGCTTGTCTTTTACTAACACCCCTATAAATACTGATCTACTGAGGTCAGGGAAATATGGCCAGCCCTCTATTGCAAGACAGAAGGAAACATGAGTGAAATTCATAAAATTTCCTTAACATAGTTTAGATCCTATTTGTTCCCTGGCATTTTATCACCTTAATTTATGGCCCTCTAATACAAGGTGAAAAAACACAATTTCCTTAAGGTGGAAAGATTCACAAGCCCTCTCCTTCTCCATGCTGAAGCATCAGCTGTGCCAGGCTCAGCATCCCTTTGCTAATGATCAAGTGCCAATAAATCCTCAGGCACTGCTTCTCATCCCAGCCCTTCAGGAGAATGGGCTGGCTGATGGGATGCAAGGTCACATCTGGCTCAGAGGAATAAATTGCTTCTTTGATGATTTACTTCTGGTTCTTGCAAGAGCTCAGAGAATCCAACCAGTTTCAAGTATAAATCCAAGAGAAACATTTCCAAGAAAAAACAGTCTCTCTCTCTCTCTCTCTCTCTCTCTCTTTAATCAACACTGCTTATCAGTCTTGTAATAGTGGGGACTACAGCAGCACCTGAATAAAGGCCAGAAAAAGCTTTATTTACGTCAAGCACTTGGCCCAGCTGATTGACATGAAGGCCGTGCTTGTATCTGATATAACACAGGCAGGGAGAAAGAAAAGATTCCTGGGAACAATGATAACAGCAGCACATGCTGACTACTTTACTTCTCCACTGTCTGAACACTTCTGTTCCTAAAGGTTTTCATAGATCATTCCCCACCTGTGCTTGGTTATTAGATTGACCTCAAAGACAGCAACCTGGTCTGTGGTCCCATGAAGAGTAAGTGATTGGCCCCATGTTTAAACCTAAGCAGTCTAAACTCCAGAGCCTGGCTTATTCATATCAACTTGGTTACCACCTCTGGATGAAATTGCTTTTCCTCTCTGGTCCCTGTCTTCAAATATGCAAAATAAGAGAACTTAAAAGGGGGTATGCGTAGGAGAACAGAAGGTAAAGGAGTCTTCTACAAAGCCTGATGACCTTGATTAGCTAGATCTCCAGGATCCACTTCGTGAAAGATGAGACCTAACTACTGAAAGTTGTCCTATGACCTCCAGATGTGTATTGTATAAATGTGGGTACAAGCACATGTATGTACATGTGTACAGAACACATGCATATTCACACACATTCATACACAAATAAATAAAATGTTTAAAAAAACGTGATAAATGCAGAGAACATGAAGCCTGAGGATGACATGCTTCTCACATGTTTTATTTATTTGGCCAGCTTAGTGTTTGATTTTTTTTAATATCAACTTTATAAAATAAAAACTTATGTGTGGAGGTGTTAGTTATTGTTGAAACATACTGAAATCATGTTTGCTATGGTTTAGGTGAAATCCGTGTTAAAATTTAATTGCTACTCAAACAATTTTTAAAGGTAGAACATGATGGCTTATGCTTAAAATCCTATTATTCAGGATGCTGAGGCAGGAGAATTAGTGTGAATTTGAGGCTGGCTTGCTACATAGTGAGTTCTAAATCAGCTTTGGCTACAGAGTTACACCCTGTGTCCAAAAAAAAAGTGGAACATTTAAGAGGTGACTAGAATCCTTCAAGATGTGCCTGGAGACCTTCACATTCATTGTGGGATTGGTGCTGTCATGGGAATCCTGTGTGTGTGTTTCAGTCCCTTGCTTTCTGCCATGTAATGATAAAGGAGACTGTCTTTGTGGGCCAGCAGTTCTGTGTTGGAATTCTTGGCCTCCAGAAGCATGTTTCTGTTCATCCTAAATTAACAAGCCTCAATTATTCTCTTAATGTAGCTCACACAGACAAAGATACCGGCCTGCTGGTCTCATTTAACAACTAGAGCTAAAAACTCACTAGTTCTTCTGGATGGTCACAAAATCTGTTGCTATAGTCACCAATATTTCACATTCTGTTACACTAGCATATTACCTCTGGACCTTTATGCCTTCTGTCTACATACTTTCCCAGAGAGCTGCCTGTCTCACTTCCTCCTTTCTTTCAAAGGCCAGTTGAAACGTCACCCCTAAGGTGTGACAAGGCTTTATGCTGTTATACAAGGCTTCCTTTCCTCTGTATAAAATGACATGCCTTTCCTGTTTGTCCACTGGCTTTTTCTGGTCTTCTCACTGTCATATCTTTTTCCTTTTAATGCCTTATTTTCACCTGCTGTGTCTGCTGATTGCTGTCAGGCAAAGTAACCAAGCGGTCAAGGGGAAAAAGCAAATTCCACACTGCTGTGTTCAGATCATAGGTTTGGATACTCCACCAATCTATTTAGTAGATTTCTGTGTCTTCAATTTAGGGTTAACAGACACAGTAGATTCTCAGAATTTCTTTTTTAAGGAGTTATTAAGATAATTAAGACGCTTGGACAGAGTTCTAGAGTGTCTGTTGAATGAGCTCAGTCACATTACTCCACTTATTTGTATGGGTAGTTTATTTTGCCAGACTAAGACCAGAGGTTATTCCTTAAGATATAATTGTTAGGTCTAGAAATTAGCTCAAGCTGGACGATAGAAGGATTTCTAAAGGTTAGATAATATCTACCATTCCTCAGGAAGTTATGAAACTGGCTCTCATTTGCCAGGTGGAGTCTCAAGGTTTAAATCTAAAAGGTACAACTTATATGTCTAATGCCATAAAAGATGACCTCATTTGACCTGCTATTTGAATCAGAAAGAGAACTAAATGACCTAGTTTTAATTTATTCTTAGATTTTATTCTTTTACTAAAATTGTTTCCTCACATCCTATATGAAGAACAATAGGTCTCTTCCGGGAAATTGAATGTTAATGTTTCTCTTGGCCTGCTTTGCCCTCCATCTACCCTTCATGATGTATGGTGCCTGGACTAATCTATGTGCCTGCAAAAGTGTTTGCAGAAGGAATAAACTCTGGATAGGCATTCCTGGGAAGATGTTACAAAGAGAATCTGCTGTGAGCATTTGTGAGAAGGAGCAGATATACAAAGAACTGACAATAAAGTAGTAATTATTGACAGTTGGCAAATCCCAACATACATACTGCTCCTTGCATCTGAGGGCACTCCAACACACTTAAGGATGAGCTTGAGTGTGTGTGTGTATGTGTATTCACAATATGATCACCGGTCAAGCTAATCTTTTTTCTAGTTGCCTGAAACACTTGGAGCAGCAACTCTGCCTGTTAATTTTGTTTTGGCATCAGCCTGAAAATAGGATTAAAATGCAGTAGAATTGTTCCCATGGACTCAAAGGAATAAGATTATGGCCTACAAATCCAGTTGACATGAAGCTAAATTTTGGCTCAGTTGTACTTTTCAGAAGCCAGAACTCTTTAAGAATAAACTTAACTCAAAGGAAGATGGACGCTTCTTCACTGCTAAAAGTAAGCATGCATTAGCTATGCCACTTTCTGCTGAGATGTCAGGGAAGGAATTTCAGTGTGGCATTCAAGTTAAGGGCATTTTGCTGCTGTCTAGCTGCAGGAAGAGTGACATTTTGCAAAGCTTTTGATACACCATTGCCAGCATGGCTATGTTGACATGCTCTTGACTGCTAGGGATTTTACAGTAATCCATTAAAAAAAAAAAAGACCTTCCTTGCAATTTTGCAAGTCAACTTAAATAAATCCTCCCATAGTTTTCATTATTTAAGGATGATTATAAAGCTAAGTCTATGGTTTTTGAAATTTCTCAACCAGAAGAGCTTAGAAACCAAATTTTTCATTAGTCTTACAAAACTGGGAACAATTCTACTCATTATTATTTAAGTTCCTTTAGATATTTGAAGTATTATGCTTCTGAGAACTTTTTTTTTCTTTCAGCTAAACATCTGCAGTTTCTTTCTTCATTCCTGACAGAGGTTGAGGACAGACCTTTGGTCATGTTGTACTCAGAGTGTCATCTGACCAACACATTTGGACACAGCCAAGTCTTCTACAAGTTGCACATAGACAACACCATTCACACCAGAATGATACCCTATTGCTTGCACATGAGCTTTCCACCCTCACCCCTTTGAGTCTGAGCTGGCCTTAGAGTAGCTATTTCCACCCTTAGCTTTGTAAAGGATACATAGCTTTCATAGCTCTCATCCCCTCTGTGTCTCTCGCTGAAGCTAAGGGTTCTATCAGAAGTCCTGTTACCTTGAGAAGCTCACACCATAAGGAAGCCCAAGTTCTGCATGGAGAGAGCCTCATGGAGTGAGTGACCTCTGGCCAACCTCTAGTTAAAGCCATTTCAGTGAGAAAGCCACATGTATGTGACTTATATTAGGGACATTGTCCATTTTGGCCAAGTGAAGACTGAAAATCGCAAAAATGAAACAGAATTGTTTTGGCCCGATTTTTGGTAGCAATGGGAATTCAGTCAAAGGCAGGAGAGGTGGCTTGGCCATCAAAAATATCCACTGCTCTTATAGAAGCCCTGAGTTCAGCTTCATGCCAGACAGGTCAGATCCTTCTAAAACTTGAGCTCCACAAGATAAAACACCGTTCCTTAACCGGTGTGTGTGTGTGTGTGTGTGTGTGTGTGTGTGTTCATTTCCTCTTCAAACACAACAGCCAGACGTTTACATCATCTGGCAAAAAACATTTTCAGCCTATTTTCTTATGGAGAAAATTCTCTACAAAAACAACAGCAGCAGTGAGAGTGATACTGGGAAGTTAGTCATGTTAATTAAATACACAGACATAGACACATACACACACACACACACACACACACACACACGATAACAATAAAGCCAAGCTGCCAAAAGAAAATGGTAAAAGGGCTGTTTTAGGGGAAGGTGGTTGTAGAATCCCAAACAAAAACTCCTTAATCATTTCTTATCTAGGTGTTGGAGGTTGGTCTAATGCTAATTACTGGCCCCTCAAGATCTGGTTACTCCAGATACACCCATCCCTGTTTGTGTAAACCTGCCTAAAACATTATACCTGATTGGCTCATTAAATGGCCTATACCTGGGCAGGGCAGAATGGGGTAGGCGTGGCTTTTGAGGAAGGAAGAATGAAGAGAATCTCAAGAGACAGATAGTTGGGAAGAGAGGAGGAAGGAGGATGCCATGATGGGTTAGCATGGAGAAATAACTACGCAGGCCAAGAGAAAGGACTCCAATAATGGCGTAAAAAGGCCCAGATGAAGAATTCAAGCAAGTACTATGGGGATATATGTGGAAGTTCGACCAGATGAGGAGGATTAAGGTGAATGGCATTGGATGGGGGCTGAGAGATGGATGGTGAGGTGACTGAGACACTGTAAGTGAAATATCTGCCCGGCCCAAAGTAAATAAGGCAATTATAAAATCTAACAGGTGTCTGTGTCTATTATTTGTGATAGTTAAATAACACTGCTGTGATGATCTTAGGGCTAATAACAAATATTATATAGCCTACTTTTTATTTGCTACAACACCTAGGTTACACAAACCCAAAACATGAAGTTTTAGCTTGTGTGTTTCCCAGAGGTCTGTATGTTAAAGGATTACTCTCCAGCCTGTAGTGTTAGGGGAGACAGTGGAACCTACAAGGGATGGATTTTGGGAGTGCTCTTGCAGTGGATTGCAGAATGGAGACCCAGTCTCCTAGTCTCTCTTGTCTCTCTCTCTCCCTCTGCTTCTTGGCCACCATATACAACACCTCACTGGCAGAACATGGGCTGAAACATCCTCAAGTGTGAACCAAATTAAGTCTTTCTTTTCTTTTCTGAGCTTATTATCTGTTATTTGTGAGAGAAACAAAAAAGACTGGCTCACCCAAGTGATTACCTAAGTCCTGAAAAATTAAGAAAAAAATTAAGAAAAAGTTACATGAATCCACTTTTTAGGCTAGCTTCCTGAATGGGAAGCACTCAGCAGGAGCTCAGCCGCAGGGCAGAGTGAGAAAAGGGAGCCTCCGCTGCATGTCAGACTCCTTGCTAACAGTAGGATTAGGTGTCCTTACAAGAAGAAATTACCCACTTTGTATCCTTTTACTTCTGACTCATTATCCAGGGCCTTCACTTGATCCCAGTTCAGGACAATTTTGGAGTCCGATGAATTCCATATGATGTTTCCAGGGGGTTGGCTTGGTGCTATAAAAAAAATTAAGATAGACGAAGTCACAGATTATTAAATCTCAATGGATTCTGAGGAATATCCCCTTACTAGAATTCAAGAGTAGAGGCAATTTAATGGACGATTGCACTAATATGTGTCTTCAAGGTCACTGAAATCTGACGAGATACAGCATTGCAAATGGAAAAAGATTCAGTTGGTCGCCTACCATTTATAGCTAAAAGAAGTAGTCCTTCCCAGTGAGGAGAAAAACATTTATCTTTCTGTCCTCTGGAGCAATGAATTTGGCATGATATTCTAAAAGGTTCAGTTAAAATGCTAAGGTGCATTTGAATCCATATAATGATACCAATTAGTATGCAAATGAACACTGGGAGGTGGGGATAGGTAATGAACTTGGAATATGTTTGATGAATCCCCAAAATATTTCTGAGCAACCCTGTCCTTACGTGGCTTCCTGGTGGTGACATTGACTGTTGCACTGGAGGGTCCTGTCCCAGCTGAGTTATATGCCTTGACAGATAAGTGATAAAGCGCACTCCCTTTCAAGTTGGTGATTTTTGTAGATGTCTGATTTCCAACTGTTCGTATTTTTCTAGCATTTTCTTCCTTGTCATCATGTCTCCAATATTTTACCTGAAGAAATAAAAAGAAAGACCTTGGAAATCATACCCACTGGGGATTTTTCTAATGTCATCAGGTAATAATACAGTTATACAGGTTCTTACAGTGGAGTTAAATTTCTATGTTAATTCATGGACACAGCTTTTAGAACAAGGAGATCTATTTGACCTGCAAAATTATTCAGAGTAAGAAAATCTCTCTCTCTTTTTTTTTTTTGTCTTATTTTTCCACTGAGATAACCAGTCTGGCATTTCTCTTATTTTCCCCACCTGTGTCTTGAGTTCAGGTGATTCTGAGCATATCAGATTTAAAAAATATTTTTAAAGATTTATTTTACTTTTTAAAAAATTGTGTGTGTGTGTGTGTGTGCATGTGAAAGCAGGTAACCACAGAGGCCAGAGGAGTGCACCAAATCCCCTGGAGCTGTAGATACTGGAAGTTGTTGATTTGCCCATCATGGATGCTGGAAGATGAACTCTACAAAAGCAGTAAACACTCTTGACTTCTGAATTCATCTCTCTATCCCCATGGCATATCATATTTAATCTCATTTTACCAATTATACTATAAATCTTTAGGTTTATATACACACACACATATATACATGGAAATACAATACTAACCCTGAGCATAAACATAGATAAAGAATAAAGATCACAGTAGATTCATCAATGCTTCTATCATTGATGGTATGGTAGGACCAGGCGTCTAGAACAGATGCCTGTCTAAGGCAATGTGAGTCTTCTCCTATCAGTGAGTATGTCTTAGAGACCTCACCAATTGACTAGATATAGATCAAATGCACAGGTCTCTCTAGCTTACCTCATAACCTTGAATCCGTCCTCTATTCTTCCCGATAGGGGAGGCCCAGAAAACTTCAATATCTGTGGCAGAAAGACTCCTGGCAAAGATACTAGCTGGTGGCTTGGTGGGTTCTGGAAATAAAGTCAGAAAATTTTACTACTTGGTTGGCTTCATCACAACAGGCTCCTAGAAATGTGGTTTGAAGGTAAAAACAAAACAAACAAACAAAAAAACAAAACTCATAGTCATATGTCCTTAATTCTTGTGAGGCACACAACATCTCCTCTAGATGAACAATTTTAATGTATAGGGGGGTGGTTCAGAAAGGCACTTCCAAAGTTTTACAAAGGTCTACAATGCAGGTAAGTGGAATTAAAATGACCCAAGACCAAGTTTAGCCACAAGCTTTCATGGTCAGCAATTCTGTGTGTATGTGTGTGTGTGTGAGAGAGAGAGACATAGAGACAGAGAAAGGGGGAAAGAAGAGAGAAAGTATGTATGGTAATCAGGGAACCAATGTTTTTATAGTATACCTGTCTCTAATGAGAATATGCTTTTGACTTGAATGTATGTTGTGTCTAAATTGATTGTACACACTGAAAAGAACACCATTTGAGAACTGAAGAACTATCAAGATAGTGTGTACCATACCTTCTTCAGCAGAGTATACCACTGTAGTGGGACTGAAAGGGCCTTCTCCTTTGTTATTGAAGACACCCACTTTGACCTCAAAGGGAGAAAATGGGCGGACACTCTCATTCCTGAACACATATCTGGAGGCATCCGCTGAAGCCAGCACTGTGAGCATCCAGATCATTTTGCCGTGTGGTCGGAAGGCTACCACATAACCAAAGCCTCTGCCATTCTGTAATTCCTCAGGTACTGTCTGGGGAGGAAAGGAGGTAGCTCTCAGAAAGCACAGTAGTTTGATTCAAATATTAAAGGGTACTCCCTAATTCTTGCCTCAACTGACTCAAATATTTAAGAGTATTCCCATCAACACTTTTATTTTCAATAATCTTTTGAACTTAAGGGTATCCAAACCTGCCCAAAGATATTCATATGTTTCGAGAGAAATAACAACCTCAAAAAAGGAAATGAAAGTCTGCTGTGTAGAGTTGGGATCTGGGGAGATAGACTCAACTCTGAAAAAGCTACAAATGATGGTCAATTAACCACACAGCGGATTTCCTAAAAAAAAAAAAAAAAAAAAAAAAAAAAAAAAAAAAAAGACCCTCTTTCACTGTGCACCATCCAATAATTTTCCTTTAGTGCTAAATAGACAAAAGAACTCACAAAAGAGGGCCATCTCTGCTCAGGCAAGATCCTGCTCCTCAGGAGAGACTCTGAGCTCAGCTGAGAGGGAGGGAGAGATTTCTTTTCTCTCCCTGCTTGGGCTCTGAGTAAATGAAAGGCTTTTTATTTCAGGGGACATTGTCTAAAATCTTTAGAACACATTTCAAACCCCTTTTGAAGCTCCTACCTCCTCTCTCAAAATCAATTTTTAATAAATTGGTGACTAACCTTCCTCCAGGTTGTTTAAAGAAATACCTCACAACCCAGCAGCAAAGCCAACTGCCAGGAAATTGTTCTGGGACACTCAATCTATAGCTGGCAGATGTTTTAAATCAATTGGCCATGCAGCAATACAGAAAGCAAAGAAAGACTGGTTTTCTCTGAACCAAACTTCCTTAATTTTTTTAAAGTTTGTGTTATCTCTCTTTCATGATCGTTTTTCCTTTGAGCAGTCAAATTAAAACATGCTTCAACACTGGGTGGCCAGGCACCCTCACTTCCTGATAGCCATTAATAGATTTCTTGGAAACATAGAGTGGCAGTTCCTGGCTTCCTGTCATATGGAAGAAAAGAACAAAACAGCCCAGGCAAATGCGGTCCCTTTGGTTCTGTAATGGATTTACCTCCCAGGTTATAACCAGTTCAGACTTGCTGCCTCCACCACCACTGACATTAGCCGGGGTGACTTCGGGGACTGCAGGAGACAAAAGAGAAACTTTATTTCAGGTGCTTACGGTAAATGGGGGCTGGGGGGAGAGAAGGTTGCCCAGGTGAGGTGACTCACTGTTCGTGAACACTTGGGCACATGTCCCTTTGTCTTTGTATATCACATAACAACCACTGTTCTGGCTTGAAGGAGCAAAATGTCCTGAGAAAATTGCTATTAATTACCTGTTTCTGGTTCATCCAAGTATACACATTACCAGGTACTATTGACCGATTGTTTAGCTCCATCTCTAAAGACCTAGGAGCTCCACAGAGGAAGAAAAGACTGGAAAAATCTGTCCTCATGCTTGGTTAGACATTTATTAACCATGTGGCTGTAACACGAAGGAAAGACAGGACAAACTGCCCACGTGGAGCTTACAATCTAGTGGGAACAGGAGAGCACATGCGAAGTATCACAGAAAAAGTTGGACAACACTCAATGATGTCGCAGACTGAATGGAGAAGAGCAGTGGTGTTCTGGAGTAGCAGGTTGCTCAGAGGAGTGCTGGGCTAATGGCTTCTCAGAAGAAGGTGAGCTTTGAGCTGGCTGTTGAAGGAAGTGGTGGACATAGGCTGACCCCTGGCTCAATGTGCTTAACCTCTCTGATCCCCAGTTTTCTCTGTAAAAGAGGGGGAAATCAGACTCACTTCCTTCTCAGGAATTCAGGGTGGAATTGAGTTATAGTTTTGGAGATGGGAGAAGACAGCATAGGATTAGTTATGCCTTCACATAAATGAAGGATTCCAGGAAGAGCCTTTAAATATCTAGTTGGGGACTGCAGCTGGTGAGTTGGTATAACCTATTGGTTTAAGTCAACAGTACATTCCTAGATGGATTTTCTTTTTCATCAATTCCACGAATAAGGCAAAATTGCTGGTCTCCTTGGGATCTTGCTATGCCTTTACAAATCATTGTTACTTTCATGGCTGGAAACTCTATAGAGACCACACAACAGGATCTCTCAGTTTCTAAGAGCATAATCTGGCCCAGCTAAGTGTACATTACCTGCATCCTGTGTTCATCATGCAAGTTATATGCATTCTTTACCTGTGGCAATGGTTTATGACCTAAGAAAATGCTAGCAAAGATTTCTGAGGAAATGTTCCCTAACCACCTGTGATTTCTTTTTTTTTTTTTTTCTGACACGTGAACCAAAGAAGAAAGAGTTGACTTTTGAAAGAATTAAGCAGAGATACCATACTGCTTCTTGCTATACTAGAGGCCTCAATAAAGAGGACTGAAAACTTGATTAAAGTTTACCACCACTATGGCTGAGATTCTACTGTCCTGGTATATCATTCTTATGATCCTTTAAGGGAAAAGTATGTAAATATAGAGCTCACTGAAGCTAATGAGCAGGGAGAAGTCAAGGTTTCTCCTTAAGGCAGTGGTTTGTAACCTTCCTAATTGATGCTATGACCCTTTAATACAATTCCTCATGTTGTGATGACCATCAACCATAACATTATTATTGTTGCTACTTCGTAGCTGTAATTTTGGTACTGCTATGAATCATAATGTAAATATTTGTTTCCTAATGGTCTTAGATGACTCCTGTGAAAGTGTCATTAGACCCTGAGGTTGAGAACCACTGCACGGAAACTGCCAGAACAGATAATGCATGTTTTGAGTGGCACTCACGAGCCTCTTCTGTCCTCCGTTTCTCTGAAGGTCGGCTGGGTTCCCCAATGCCAATCACATTAGCTGCAACAATGCGGAATTCATATTCAACCCAGGGGTTCAAACCCACCACTGTTGCTGTAAATGTCTTCCCATCGATGAGTTCTGGAACTGAAAGAGGGCAAAAGATGGATGAGGGGGTTTCACGAAACCCACAGAGGACCACAAAATGTAGAGATGATTTTAGGATCAGCTATCATCATCTCTAACAGCACCACCACTACCACCTCCAGGGAGGCATCCTAGCCTTTAGACATGGTGGTGAAGAAGGAGGAACATGTTACAACAATTTCACAGATTCTAGTGTCTGTGCTTTCATTTTCTTTTCTGCTTCTGTGTTAGGCTCTTTGGTCACTGTGACAAATACCTGGGAGAAACAGTTCAAGAGGGAAAATGATTTATTTTGGTCTATAGTTTTAGATGTTTGGTCAAAGGTTGGTTGGGGCCTGAAGTCAGGCAGAATGCCATGGTGGTGGTAACTTGGTATCTCACAGCTGGAAACCTCCTGGTATCTTGGAAACAGAGTCAGAAAGGTACCAAAGACTGGATAGCCTTCAAAAGAGGACCCCAGTAGCATACCACCTCTAGCTAGACCTACCTCGTATGGTTCTGTCACTTCCCAAACTACTGTCAGGAGTCACATGACCCTTTGAGGGGGATTTCAAGTTCAAATCATAACTCAGTTGTTACACTCTGTAGTAGAAATATTTTTATCTTTCTTCATTCATTCATACTGATTCTATAATTCCTTCAAGATTTTATTGTCATTTATGTTAGGTTTTAATCTTTTTACCAATCCCAACCCCTGTCAATATTTCTTTTTTTTTTTTTTCACTGAGATGACATTTGATGAAGAAATTAGACAAATAGGAGTTTCTGCAAGCAAGATACACACTCCTTTAGTCCCAAGGGATAGATGTGTGGCCTTGATGTCTTGAAGCAGAAATAAATGTCAAGCCCAGTTTTATACAATTTATATAAATCATGTTTTTGTTAATCCTTTTTTCATGTATTTATTTGTTTATTCACTTTACAGCTTGATCCCAGCTTCCTTCCTCCTTTCCTTCCAGTCCTTCCCTCATGTCCCTTCTCTCTAACCCCCCTAACTTTCTTCTCAGATAAAAGGAGACCCTCAAAGGGCACAAACCCATCCTGGCATCTCAAGTAGCAGCAGGACTAAGTGCATCCTCTTCCACTGAGGTTTGAAAATGCAGCCCAGCTAGGGGAAAGTGATCCAAAGGCAGGTAACAGAGTCAGAGGCAGCCCCTACTCCCATTGTTAAGGGACCCACATGTTGGCCAAGTTGCACATCTACTACATATGTGTAAAACATCTAGGTCCAGCCTATGCATGTTGTTTGGTTGGTGATTTAGTCTGTTTGCTGCTATGGACCCAGGTTGGTTTACTCTGTAGGTCTTCTTGTGGTGTCCTTGACCCCTCTGGCTCCCGCTATCTTTCCTCCCATTCCTTCACAAAACTCCCTGATCTCGGCCTTTTGTTTGGCAGTGGGTCTCTGCATCTATTTCCATCAGCTGCTAGATGAACCCTCTCAACAAATAGTCATGCTAGGCTCCTATCTGCAAGCATAACAGAGTAACATTAATAGTGACAGGGGTTTGCTCTCTCCAGTCATTGGTTTGCCATTTCCTCAATCTCCATTCAATCTTTATCCCTACAGTTCTTGTAGGCAAGCCAGTTTGGGGGTCAAAAGTTTTATGGGTGGTTTGGTGTTCCCATTCCTCCACTGGAAGTCCCACCTGGCTACAGGAGGTGGCAACTTCAGGTTCTATATCCCTTGCTGCTAGAAGTCTCAGCTAGGGTCACTCCTATAGACCTCTATATAATATAATATAATATAATATAATATAATATAATATAATATAATATAATATAATATAATATAATATAATACTTGAATTAATTCTTCGTGAATGTCAGACAATGTATTTTGAGCATATCACACTGTCCCCGACCCCCATTCCTTTAGTATATCACATCTCAGAAGTGGTTCTCTGACAGTAAATTCTGACTTTCTGTGGATTCAAGACTATAAGAAAAATAATCATTATCTTTAATATGCTAACCTACAAATCTCTGTAGAAGTGAATTTTTTCCTTCTGTTAGAAAGGCTCAGTAACAACCTTTAGCTTGAATATAATAATTTTACTTTACTGTTAGAATAGCTGTAAGAATTATAGATAGACCTGGCATTATATAGTAAATGCAGAAAATATGTGAGGTGAGAATAAAATAATGAAACAGCTTTGACCCTTGAAGACTTTGTGTCTTACGGTATCAGCAGCTGATGTCTGACTGGAGTGAACTGCTGTAACAAAGAGAATGAGAATTATTTCGCTAATAATAATGGTGTGCTATCACTTATAGTAACAGCAGTGTTGTGGTCTAAGCCTGAAATCTCCATCAAAAGGTCATGTGATGAAATCTTGGTCCTAGTCTACTGGAACTTGCTTGTAGAGTGACCAAACCATAAGAGGTGAGTCTACTTGGAGGTGGTCACTGGGGCACTCCTTTGAAAGGTATCCTGTCTTTGTTGCCTAGCTGTCTCTGTTTCACAGATGCCATGTTCCCACCGCCATGACATTCTGCATGGCTTCCAGCCCAAGGCAGCCAGCCTTTGAGCAAAACATCTAAAAGTGTGGGCCAAAATAAATCTTTATCGCTCTTAAACTGTTTCTCCCAAGTATTTGTTAAAATGACAAACTAACCCCACACAAGAACAGAAAAAGGAAAAGCACAGACCAGAGTTTCTGAAACTGATTAAAACATTTTCATGCCTTTTCATCTCCAAATTAATATGTGTACAGGCAGCAAGACAAAAGACTTCACATAGTTTTAGGTATTATATTCCAGAAAGCTGTCCACAAACCTTGCAAAGACTGTGATTATGGCCTCACATTTTCCACTACTTTCCAATGTGGAACACTGAGATATGGAGGTGACTTCACATAATACACAGATCAGTGCATTTTACTTTTATAAATAGTTTCAAGCTCGTTAAGAAAATAAAAATACCCAACACAGCATATCAGTCATTCCATAGATATGATTGCTTAGGTTCGTGACACCAGTGTGAGTTTAATGTGGAGGAAAACATGAAAGAAATCATAGTAGAGTTGAACGGTGTCTGAGAGACACAGATAGAACGGATCATTTGCAGCTGTGTTGAGCTGGATGTCTCCCAGCGTCTTCCATATTTCATTCACACTTCATTCTGGAAGTGTCTGATGGACACCAGCACTAGGCATGCGACATGATACCTGTACCGACTGCTTGCCAGCCCACGGAGAACGGGGTTCTTGCTTGGATGACATATGAGGTGATGGGGCTGTGGTTGTCAGGTCCGGGTCTCCACGACAGCTGGGCAGTGGTATCCGTGATTTCATCTATCGTAACAGCCTCCGGAGGACCTGGAGGGCCTGGGTAAGAGCAATATTCAGAGTTGGGCAGTGCGCTCAAATGTCCAAGTATATAATCCACTCACTTAAATTGGGTACAAGTCACTCAGTCATTCAACTACGTACATATTGAACCATAGTATCTTTTTGAAAATTTGCTGGGTAACAAGAGCCTCGTTTAAACTTGAAATCATAGCAATGAACTGACACGTGGCCCTTCCTTACAGAGGCTCACAGAATATAGGGGAAAACCCACAAACAAAGTGTTATAATGGAATGTCTTGATGTTAGGAGAGAATGCTGGGGCACCGTTGGCCGACTTTCCCTGCATGTGCTTGCATGCAAAGGGACTACCGTGAAAACAGCCAGTTCTCAAGAGTCATAGGACCATCCCCCTCTTCCTAGTAATTCCAAAACTGAGCTGGAGTTTAACGTCTGTCTGGAGCAGTTTCTATGAGTCATACCTATATTTTTCTACTTATACCCCTGATGGTTATTGCTTCCCAACTTCCAGGTAACTAAACCATTGAGAAGGGAAGAAATCGTACCTAAATGAAGGTCCAGAGATCATACACAGAGGGATGGAAAACAATTAGGAGGCAAAACATCAACAGGGTCAGAGTGAAGGCCCAGAATGTTCCTGCTTACCAGGATTAGAAGCTGTGACTAGATGGTTAAAGGGATTTTTTAAAAGTGTGGCTTAAATGACAATTGATCACTTTGGAACAGAAGGTGATGATGAGAAGACAGGGTGACAAACCCCCATACTTATTGGACAGACATAAAGATACATTCCCAAGAGCCTCCCCCCACCAATTTAGCAATCAAATGGGTTCTCAAAAGACTCCTGGCTGTGCCTCAGGGATAAGGTAAAAAGGACACCTTTCACAGAGTGGTGAAAAGTTAGTGGGAATTCCCGAGGTAGGACTTTGTTCTAAAATTCACCCCTTCACCTCTGTGCTACACCCTGCATTCTATTTGTGTCTTTAAAAATCACTTTTATAGATTCAAAGGTGAGGCTAAATTTATCTTCTCTTCCTCCCACCCCCTGCTCCTGAATAAAATGTCTGTAAATGTGTGTGTTGGAACTGATTAATTTTCCATGGTGACATTTCGGCATGGCAGTCTAATGCCACCTAGACAGACTGGAGGTGACCTTTGGTCTTCACTCCTAATAACCAGGTAAAGTCCAGAAGACAATATACACTCCTTTGTACCTGACCATCTTTCTCCTTCTAGTATTTCTATCCTTATTCTTTATGAATGTTGTTTGGGAGTCTTTAGAATCTACCACAAACAGAAAAGCATTCCCTTTCAACTACTCAAAGAATTAAATCAATAAGAAGTATCTGAGCCCCTTCGTGGCCACTGTGTAGAAAGAAAATGAAGGGGTGCCATGGGCCTGTCACTGGAGGGAGGAAGATGTTTTCAGGGATTCTCTCATTCTTCACCTTTCTGTCACCCAGCCCCACCAGTGCATAGCTGTGCTCTTGGTGAGGGTATACTTTGTTTTAGGGAAACTGGACCCAACTTTCAAAACAACAAAATGTCCACTGAACACAGTGTAAGATGTTTCTGTCTCACCACAAGTACAACTATTTTGATGCTGGTGTCTGCTTCTTGCTCAGGAAAAGGAGGCCTTGCTAGCGGCCATGAGATGGTTGCAGATTAAGCTATTCCCCACTCAGGGGGAGGTGATCAAAGAGCCAGACACTGAGTTCATGTCAGAGAGAGTCCCTGCTCCCTTACTAGGGAACCCACTTGGACACTGAGCTGCCATAGGCTACATCTATGCAGGGGTTCTAGGTTATCTCCATGCATGGTCGTTGGTTGGAGTATCAGTCTCAGAAAAAAAAACGCTGGCCCAGATTTTTTGGTTCTGTTGCTCTCCTTGTGGAGCTTCAGTCCCCTCCAGGGCTTTCTATCTCCTCCTTCTGTCATATGATTCCCTGTACTCTGCCCAAAGTTTGGCTGAGTCTCAGCATTTGCTTTGATACTCTGCTAGATAGAATCTTTCAGAGGCTCTCTGTGGTAGGCTCCTGTCCTATTTCCTGTTTTCTCCTTCTTCCAGTGTCTATCCAGTTTGCCTTTCTGAATGAGGATTGAGCATCTTACCCAGGTCTCTCAACAGAGGAATGGATACAGAAATTGTGGTACATGTACACAATGGAATACTACTCGGCAATTAAAAACAAGGAAATCATGAAATTTTGCAGGCAAACGTTGGGAACTAGAAAAGATCATCCTGAGTGAGGTATCCCAGAAGCATGGTTATATACTCACTTATAATTGGATATTACACATATAATATAGGATAAACATCCCAAAATCTGTACATCTAACGAAGCTACGAAAAGCTCTTAAAGGCAGTTAAGTGCTTTTCTGTCTCCCCACTGCAATGTGCGTGAAAGATGCCAGGACAGAGCAGGAGGAGATAAAATGAAAGGCTGTGGCTTTAAGTGTCATATTAATTTATTGGCCTTATTAACTGATTGGGCTACACTTTCTTTTAGACTGCGTTTGCAAATTCCTCTTGGTATCCAGTGCTATTTTCTGTGAAATGAAGTATACAATATCATTTAAGAACTTCAAGTTCTACTGATTTAAATATTTATTAGTCTAATTTATTGGTTTTTAAACTGCTGATCTGAACATTATCCTAATTAAATAGAGGATAAATTACCAGCAGCAGAATTCTTTTGTCCCTATGGGGAGAACACATCAGCTCTAGTGTGTTTTTAAAATGGAAATAAGCACATTTCTATAAGTTATGCTGTGGGCAGAGCTACCTAAGTTGAAAATACAATTTTTTAATATTTTATATGGCCTTTATCTTTATATTTAGTTTTATTTATATATTTATTTACTACAATTTATTCACTTTGTATCCTTGCTGCAGTCCCCTCCCTTGTCTTCTCCCAGTCCCACCTACTCTCCCTCTTCTCCCCCTATACCTTCTCCCTAGTCCTCTGATATGGGAGGACCTCCTCCCCTTCTATCTGACCCTAGCCTATCAGTTCTCATCAGGGCTGGCTGCATCATCTTCCTCTGTGGCCTGGCAAGGCTGCACACCCCAGGGAGGGGTGATCAGAGAGCCGGCCACTGAGTTCACATCAGAGACGGCCCCTGTACCCTTACTAGGGAACACACTTGGAAACTGAGCAGCCAATGGGTTTCCTTTGAACAGAGAGTCTAGGTTCTCTTCATGCATGGTCCTTAGTTGGAGTATCAGTCTCTGCAGGCCCCCCTGGGCCCAGGTTTGTTTGCTCTGTTGTTCTCCTTGCGGAGTTCCTGTCCTCTCCAGGTCTTTCTATCTCCCTTTTCTTCCATAAGGATTCCAGCACTCTCCCCAAAGTTTGGCAATGAATCTCAGTATCTCCTTCTATACCCTGGTGGGTAGCGTCATCAGAGGTCCTCTGTGGAAGGCTACTGTCCTGTTCCTTGTCTTCTCCTGCTTCCAATGTCTATTCTCTTTACCCTTCCGAATGAGGATTAAGTGTCTTCCCTAGGGTCCTACTTGTTGTTTAGCTTCTTTAGGGCTATAGACTTTAGTATATTTCTCCTGTATTATATGGCTAATATCCACTTATAAGTGAGTATATATCATTTGTGTCTTTCTGCTTCTAGGTTATCTCACTCAGGATGATCTTTTCTAGTTCCCACCATTTGCTTGCAAAATTCATGATTTCCTTGATTTTTAATTGATTAGTTCTATTCCATTGTGTACATGTACCACACTTTCTTTATCCATTCTTCCACTGAGGGATATCTATGTTGTTTCCAGATTCTGTTTACTAAGAATAGAGATGCTATGAGCATGGTTGAGCAAATGTCCTTATTGAATGGTGGGGCATCTTTTGGGTATATGCCTAAAAGAGGTATAGGTAGTTCTTGAGGTAGCACTATTCCTAATTTTCTGAGGAAGCACCAGATTGATTCCAAAGTGGTTGTACAAGCCATTTTGATGGGTATAAGATAAAATCTCAGGGTCGTTTTGATTTGCATTTCCTAAATGACTAAGGATGTTGAGCATTTCTTTAAGTGTTTCTCTGCCATTCGATATTCGATATTCCTCTGTTGAGAATTCTCTTTTTAGTTCTGTTCCCCATTTTTTAATTGCATTACTTGGTTTGTTGGTGTTTAACTTCTTCAGTTTTTTATGCATATTTATGCAGTATTTTTATGCATATAATATACGTTATGCATATTAGCCCTCTATCAATATAGGATTGGTGAAGATCCTTTCCCAATCTGTAGGCTGTCATTTTGTTCTGAGGATAGTGTTCTTTACTTTACAGAAGCTTTTCAGTTTCATGAGGTCCCATTTATTAATTGCTGATCTTAGAGCCTGTGCTGTTGTTGTTGTGTTCAGGAAGTTGTCTCCTGTGCAAAGAGTTCAAGGCTTTTCCTTGCTTTTTCTTCTAATTGATTTAGTGTGTTGGTTTTATGTTGACCCACTAGGATCTTAAATTTGTGCAGGGTAATAAATATGGGTCTCTTTTCATTTTTCTACATGTAGACATCTAGTAAGACCAGCACCATCTGTTGAAGATGTTGTCTTTTTTCCATTATATGGTTTTGGCTTTTTTGTCAAAAATTAAGTTTCTGTAGGTGTGTGGATTTATTTCTGAGTCTTCTATTTGAGTCAATTGGTCCACCAGTCTGTTTTTATGCCAGTAACATTATTGTGAAGCAATAATGTTTTTATATAGTCAAGTATAGCTTGACATCTGGGATGGAGATACCTCCAGAAGAGCTTTTATTGTATAGGATTGTTTTAGCTATTCTGAAATTTTTTTGTTTACCATATGAAATTAAGGATTTTTCTTTCAAGGTCTGTAAAAAATTGTGTTGGTATTTTGATGGGAATTGCATTTAATCTGTAGATTGATTTTGGTTGGATAGTATGGCCTTTATCTTCATGGACTACTTTTTTTGTGGCAATTAACAGACAACTAAAGAGGTCATAATGGGAATGAAATTCATCTTTAACCTCTTTTGACAATTAAGTTGCTAATTCCTGTGTGTTTCACCCTCACATCTGTCCTGTGACATACTGCAATATTTTCTATTGATTCTATTATTGTCTGTGCACCAGATTCACTCTGCCTCCAGTCCTGAGCTAGGGTTTGTGTTTTAGGCTCAGGTGGGTGGCCAGATTTTCCTATTACCAACAGTTAGAAATTCTGGTTAACAGGTGGGTGGTGTGTGATTATATTCATGCTCTGGGTTGGCTTCTGGTTGTTTGTGTCTTTGTTTAGCTGAGTTGGTTGGGGACTCCAAGGCTTCGGGCACATGCTGTATCATACCTTCAGCCTGATGGCATGTTAAGACTTAAAAAGAAATGCTGAGTACACAGATTCTCAAAGCTCTTAATTTTCTTTTCTTTTTGATGGGTAAGAACACTGGCTGCCCTTGCACAGTACCCAAGTTCTAATCTCAGCATCCTTATGGCGGCTCACAACCATCTGTTACCCCAGTTGCTGGGGATCTACCACCCTCTTCTGGTGCGTGTGAGTACTGCGCACACACGGCACACAGATACAGGTAAATAAAATACCCATTCACAAGAAAAATTGGCAAATCCCCTTTTCTTTTTGCTGTTGGTTAGGTGTGGTGGCACATGTCTGTAATTCCAGCTCTCAGACTGAAGCAAGAAGACTGTGATTTTGAAGCAAGCCTCTCTTAAAAAAAAAAAACAAAAAACAAAAAACAAAACCCAAAAAACCAAAAACTTAAAACCCCTAAATTTCTTTTATAAATGGATTCGAAGCCTGGAATTTTCTCCAGCTGGTGGACTCATTTAGTGCAGCCATAGCTGCAGGGCTTAGCTTAGTTCATGTCAGTAAAGTACCAAAAGTATCCCCAAGGTCAATGCTCTGTATATAAAATACCCTGCCACTCACGACATTCGACATTCCAAGTGAGTTAGGGTTTCCGTATCAAGTCATATTTTAAAATCCAGGCAGCCCTGTCAGATCATGGTCCAGGAGTGGAGTCGGGTTTGTGTCAGGAGAATGCTGAGTGCTTGTGAGAACAAACACTCCAGGAAAACAAGGAAGGAGCCTTGCTTTCTCAAAACACAATGTTGTCCTTGGATTGTGTTTGCATGCTCCTCCCAGGTGCGTTGCATAGGGGTGAGTTTGCTTCATTATTGCTTGCTGGTGTTACTCAATTAAATGTTTCTATGTCTCCATGGAGACACATGTTTCTCCGTGTGTGGCTTGTGCTTGCGATTGCACACAGCTTGAACCCATGCAACCTTTACTTAGGTGACCTTTCTTAACCCTCAGAGTGTGAGTTGTGTGATGCACTGAATGAAGTTGGCTATTGTATGAGACCTTCAGCCTGTCACATTTGTCATCTCCATTCTCCCATGTCCTTCTGCCTCCAGCATGGTAAACATGACCCTAATGATTTTATGGGGAAAATGAGTTTACTTAGGCCCCTGTTATACTCTTAGCCTAAAACACTAATGTGGTTCAGTGCAGATGAAACACAAAAGGGCCAGTTGAATCACTTTTTAAACTAATTGTTCTTGCTAATCTTACGTTATTCTAGAACATCTTATCAACTCAGTAGTCATACTTGGGACATTCACTGGGAGTTCTTTGCAGTATGGGAGCTGCTCCTACTCAGTGAACTTTCTGATCATCTATTATGAAAAATACATGTTCAGGAAACATATATAAACTGTTAACTGCTGTGCACGATGGTTAGCTTATGTAGCTTTAACAGAATTCAAAACCATTGAGGCTTTGTGTTACTGTGGTAGAGTGTAGAGAGCTGCATGTGCCTGCCTTAAAGATGGCACCGGTTTCTGCCTTCTGCCACCCCAACGGCGAGTGCTCTTGTGATAAACAACTCCTTATTTGGCTGTGCTGTGTCTGATGATCCGCCTTCTCTTGCGTGTACCTATCTGCACTTCCCACGTAGCTACCCGGGGTTGGCTGGCTCAGGGGTACTTATTCCTGGGAAGGGCTCTCCTCAGGGCAGAAGAAGAGGAACAAGCAGAAGAGGAGGAGGAGGAAGAAGAAAAAGAAGAAGAGGAAGAGGAAGAGGAAGAAGAAGAAGAAGAAAAAGAAGAAGAAGAAGAAGAAGAAGAAGAAGAAGAAGAAGAAGAAGAAGAAGATTGTTCAAAACTCCTGAATAAACTGCTTGAAGAAGAGCTCGTGTGTCGTGTCTTCCTTTGCTGGTCGAGGCAGATGCGACAGTAGAATACATAGCATAGAAATATTGAAAGAATAAAAAGCAAGCCAGAAAAAACAAAAACGAAAGTCTAGTACCTCTTACAATCAGGTCCGCAGCAGCCGAGAGTTTGTCCACACTTGTTTGGACCATGCAGACATATTTCCCAGCATGCTTCAGTTGAATGTTTCGGATCATCAAATCACCAGCTGAATCCTGCTGATAAAGTAGAGGAAAGTGGCTACAATTACTTTTTAATGAGCCCTAAATATCATTATCACATGAAGGACACTATGACTAATGGATTTATTTTACACCGGCTGATGAAAACATTAGTGATGCAAGCCATGGCTATTAAAACTATGTGAGCCAGCCTGAGAGATAAGAAAACCAATGTTTTCTAAGGGCTTATCTTCCGCAGGAGCTCAGGTGTCTGCATCCGTCGGTTACTCCTGCTGGCATCACTCAACCTTACACAATGTGGCTTTTGATGGAGTCTTCTGGGTTTCCTTCAGCATCCTCTCAGCCTATTGCCTGCTCAAGTGTTCTGAGACTTTTGAATTCTATATTTGGAAAAAGGAGGAGAACCTACATTTAGAGGCATCTGCATTTTTTCTGCAGAAAATTCTGTCTTGCAGCCAACATTTTGATTGCTCTCAGGTTTGAATTAAAGGATTATGAAGGCCAGGCTCTCTAAGGAAATCTTGAATCATCTAGTGTGGAATAGTGCTAATTTGTTTTCCAAATGCCAAATGCATGTTTGATTAGCAGATGAATGGGACTAATTATATCCTAGTATGGATGTCTATGTGCCCCCAAACCATTTCTACAACTGCTCACCAGAAAAATCACTTTTCATAAATACTAGACTGTCCCACCATGGAGTTTGGTTTCACTGCTTGGATATTGAGAAGCTTGGAGAATTAGGAAGTGACCACTTTGTGGGTTAGACAACATACACTTCTCTTCTTTCTGCAGTTGACACAGACTTTGAAGCTGCTATTTCTCCCAAGAGTACTGATAATGAGTGACTTTCTGTAGGATTTTGTATATAACCAGGACCTCGCAAGTGCCTCAGTTATGTTGACATACTTAATTCTCACATGTTCTATGGGGCAGGTATTCTTGTTATCTTATTTACAGAAGAGAAAAATCTAACACAGAGAGGCTAGGCAACTTTGTATAAGCCATGTACGCAGCAAAGGACAGTCAGTTCTAATTTCTGTGTGTATGTATGCATGTATGTCTGTACACATATGTATACGTGTTTGTGTATATGATGATACATGTATGTTGTAGGTATATGGGGAGAAGAGTACAACCTCAGGTGTCATTCCCCAGGCATTGTCTGCATTGTCTTCATTATCATTTGACACAGGGTCTCTTACTGGCCTAAAACTTGCCAAATAGGTGAGACTGGCTGGCAAACCAACCCAGGGAATCTGCCTGTCTCTATCTCCTCAGCATTGGGATTCCAAGCATGTGCCAACATGCCTGAGTCTTATATGAGTTCTGGGGTTTGAATGTAGGTCCTGTGCTGAGCAGACTAACACTTTACCAACTGAGCCATGTCCCAGCCCCAACCCTTGTTATTTATGATAATTATAGATATCCTACTCCAGGGAAGAACTACTCCAGGAAAGCAACAAGTCCTCAGCTTTGTCTTTTGTTTCAGTAAAACAGGTCACACTCATATTTCCTAGGGACAAGGAAAAAGTCAGGAGTGTCAATAGTTGCAACAAGGATTAGAAGAAAAGAGACAGGAGTATGTCCTGGAGGCAAAGCCACAGTTGGGAGACTTAGTTGTTTGGGACTCATCCCTGCTGTGTGATTCCATCTAAGTCTCTTAATCTGTCTGCCTCTCAGTTTATTGACCTTTCAAAGAAGGATGCCTTCCCTACTGTGCGATGTTGTGAGAATCAAATGAGACTGGATATCTATGTGAAATCCTTTCACAGACTATGAAGCACAGAGAAAATTTAAACTTGTCTTATTGATAGCTGTGATCAATTTTCTTTGTGAAATAATCATGTCAAAGACCTTAAATCTAATTCAAGAAGAGCCAAGATGGATTTTTTCTGAAAGTTCTTTTATTTATAATACTTGTGTTCTTACTTATTTATACCACTTGTGTTCTCATCCTTTTCCGCTTTATACTGATCACATCTCAGTATATAAAAAATGGGAAAATAATTATTCAGCTATTTTATAGGGTTTCTGTGAGGATTGAGGAGCTAATATATAATTATAAAATGATTGATAAATGAATAGATGCCTTGCAAGTAAAAGGAATCAGCATTATGAAGCTGAGATAGTTGACATGTTGGGACTTTAAGAGAGATTTAAATAGAAACTAAGCCTTATAATGGAAATGTTTGCAGAAGGGTGGGAAATCATTGATTTTAAGGTGGAAGATATATTTACTTTAAAATGGAAGCCATATTGACTTTAAGGTAGGAGCTATGTTGATTTTAAGGTGGAAGCTATATTGGTGTTAAGGAAATATTTTTACCCTATCTCAGTGATTCATTCAATTTACTAGGGGATGAGTGTCAAAGAAACTTACTCTAGCCTTAAACTCATGGCAACCTACTAACACAATTTCCATAGTTCTGTGACTAAAAATGTGTTCTAGCTACTCTAAAATTTTAGTGAGATTTTTAGCTTTTAAATCAAACAAAAAAATTTAAAGGATTGAAGTAAGAGTATCACAGAATGAAGCTGTTCTTTCCCTTAGAAATATCCAGATCAAAGGGTTACTGAGATCTACATTTAATGTTCTTACCAAACAGAATAAAAGAGAAGGAGAGTATTTAACTACTACTCCAAATATGGTCTCTGCTCCTTTTCCGAAAGAGCACTTGAAAGCAGAAGAGAACAACAAAACAACTTTCCTAAAAACTCAATAGGCTGAATCTGTCCACTATTCTCTCATTATGCTGATTTGGGAAGCACCAATTTAAGTGGATCTAAGTTTAGAGTGACGCATGGTTTCCTCCTCAACTATGAAATCCTAAAATTGTCACCATGGTGACACACTGGTGGCTGCTTTCCTCTATTTGTTTGTAGAAATAGTGGATTGTTGATCCTGCTAACAATACCAGTTGCATAAAGGAGGAAGGTATTTCTTATAAGAAAAGCAAATGAAAGCAATTATTTTGGATTTTAATGCTTGATTTTTTTTTTAAATTCGAGACAAGGTCTTTCTACTAAAACCAGAATAGCCTATACCTCACTATGTATCCCAAGGTTGTTACAAACTCAGACCCCTTTGCTTCTGTTTCTGGAATGCTAGAATTACAGGTATGTGCCTTGAAAAACAACCTGGATTCTTTGCTTCATTAAGAAGTTTTTTTTCTGCATCTCAGTTGAAATGGTGCATAATGGCTATTAGATTTGATAGGCCAGGGATCTTTTCAGTCATCAATCATCAAACTATGCTAATTAATTACTGCTCATGAAATACTCAGAGACTGTACTTTCTATATTGACTTTACCTACAAAGTTGCTTTTAATGTAAAAATCAACTATTCAGTTTAGTTGAAAAAGGGTATACTGGTATTCTCAAAGTATACTGCTGTTATTACAATTAACATTACCATTCTTTCAGAGAATATAGCTATTTGAATTCTAAACTTTTTGTGTTTGTGTTTGTGTACGTGTGTGTGTGTGTGTGTAGTGTGTATGGGGCTAAGTGTATATTTTTAGACTTTAAAGTATTTGATATCATCAATATTTCAATGAAGTAGACTCTCACTAAACTGGGCTACATGAAAAAGGTCCAGAATGGTTAATAATGGCAATGTCATCCAGTCTTAGTCAACCAATATTCCAAGAGAGAATCCCTAATTAGCAGAGACTTCCAGTAATGTAATAACTTGACTTCTCTCCTGTGTATCCAAGTGGTTATATCATGAAGATATCCTTGGGGCAAGTGTTTTGCAGCTCAAACTGTAACAAACTAAGCATGCACGTTATGTGCAGAATTATACAATAGTTAGGTTGGGAGCATATTCCCAATATATCTTACAGAAGAAGTTATTAGCTTCAGGGCATTTATAATCCACTTAAAAGAGAACACATGGGATGAGATGGGCAAATCAGTAAATCATATTTCAATGGCAGCTGAGGGAGAGTAGGGTCTTTCAAATGATAGCCCCTGCTTTTTTATACTGCAGTGCTTTCTGATTAGTCCTTCCAGGAGAGTGGTCATCAGAGTGAGTATTCATTACCAATGGGAATGTAGAGCTGTGATAATGCAGAAAAATAATTGCGGAAAATATTTGCGATGGACACAAATTGCTCATAGATATAACCTTCTCTTGGCACATATTCAATGATAATATATATTTTGTCCTGAAAAGTAAGGCATTTCAAAAATTGAAGCATTTGGATTCAGACTCCATGGAAATGATAAATCGCCTCAGTGTATTTGCAGAATCAAGAGAGCAAGCGGCAACTTCATGATGATGAGTCTCCCATAGGAGCACAAAGAGATACAATAGTAGCCCAAAGGCATACAAGGAAACTATCCTTAAGATATTTCATTAACTATTTGATGGTATATTATATGATATGAGTGTAGAGTTTGGGCTATGAAGTTCAAAGCTGAGTCCTTTTATTTAGTAGATGTGGAGAAAAAGTACTTCATGGGACTCCTATGACCCTCAGTTTCCTTCTTCACACACAGCGGAAAATAACTAACCTGACATCAGGTTACTATATATGACATCACTTACTTAACAAATGATGTAGAAATTAACCAAGAATTCTGAGAAATAAGATGCTTCAACAATGACTTTACATTTGTTTCTAAGTTAACCTAAACAAATTAATTTGGGTCAGCTTGTAGACCTTTTGGTAGGCTGTTTCCTATAGATAGCATGGCATTAATACTTACCCCTCCGACTCTTTCAAAGTGGTCTCCATCTTTGTCAAAGTCTATCAAGTGCCCATTAAACAACCAAGTAAACACAATGTCCAGGGAGTGATCATGTGTCACCTGGCATGGAAGGACAATGCTTTCCCCCACTGTGACATCCATGCTGGAAGGGGGAACCATCACCTTTGTTGGGTCTGGAATTGGAAAGAAGACAACAAGGGCTGTGAATGCAGCTCAGCAGTAAAGCGCTCTCCTTGTATGCATATGTAAAGCCCCAAATTCCATCTCCAGTACCATCAAACTCCCGCCAAACAAACAACAACACGGTTTGTGAGTTTGTGTGGCCATGTAGTGTAGAACCCCCCAGATCCTATAGCAGGAGAAAAGTAGTTGGTTTGGTAATCTTTCTTAAGCTGAGATCACTCAGCTTCAGTTAGCTGAGAGGCCCAGATTCAATCAGAAGGTTGTTTTCAGTATAAAAAGCTGAAGCTGTTAGCTATGTGCCCTTTCATAGAGCAATAGAATTCCGCCCAGAAGCTATGAGGTGAGATCTCTGGAGACAAGCACACAGAGCCCACTGGATGGCAGGCTCATTTGAAAGAGCCTATTTTTAAAAAAAGTTTTGTGTATATTCCTGGTCTCACTGAAAGCTCTATCTCTGTTCTTTACTGTCAGTTCCAAAGGAAACTCCTCTGTTCTGGAGGTTAGAGACAGCCAGCACTTCTCAGGAAACTGTGATGATGGTTGGTTTTCTCCCTCCTCTTCCCTTCACCACCAAAAGGAGCTCTTTCTCTATCACTGGCAGAAAGGACAAATGGCTACCTGTGGTGCCTGTCAGCATACCAAAGTGCATGCTGGCTTCCAGGTTTCCTCACTACCACAAGTCCCTTTCCACATTTCAGAGTCTTTGCTAACATCCTAGCCTATGCTTGAAACTGTTCTAGCTCATGGGCTTCCCTCCCCCAGCTACTCATTCTCCTTTTAACTGTTATTTCTGCTTGACCCCTCTCCCTTGTCTTCACTGTCTGTCTGTCTTCTCTGTGTCTCCCTCCTCCCCCTCTCTCTGCTCTTGGTTCTTTCAGTTCCTGTCTCCTGGCCATATTTAGTTTACCATTTTCTCTCTTTGCTCTGCACTCTTCAAGATGCCTCTAGTGGTTCTCTTGCACATATAAAACAAAATCTTCCCTGTAACCATGTCACACAGCAGCCAAGTCATCCATTTATGTATATATAAGCAGAAAAATCCATGTAATTGTTTTTCAAGACAGGGTTTCTCTGTGTAGCCTTTGCTATGCTGGACTTGCTTTGTAAAACAGGTTTTGGCCTCGAACTCACAAAGATCCTCCTGCCTCTGCCTCCCTGAGTGCTGAGATTATAGGCATTCACCACAGAGCCTTGCTAAATCCATGTCATTTGAAGCTTGCTTGACCTTTATTATTTGTTTGTTTGTTTCTTTGTTTTTTGTTGTTGTAAAGGTGACTACTGTTGTAGTATAGAAAAATGAGCGGAAAATTCAAAGACAATAGTAAATGAAAGCAAAAGATTTCCACACAAAGCAAAATCAAACCATATCCATACAAAACTTCTGTTTTTTCCTTCATCTAAGCAGAGAACTGAGAAGTAGTGAAGCTATTGTTTTCATTTAGGTAGAATCTCCCTCCATCTTCAGGCTTATTGTTTTTTTCCATTGTTTTGTTTTATATCCCTGCAAACATGGTAAAGGAGACCTCTCTACCCCCAAACCACGGCCTTAAATCAGGTTCAGGACTTAAGATTGCTGCTGCACATGTAATTCAGAAAGCAGCTAACCCGTGCCACATACCCTGGAGCTGGGTCACAAAAAACAGGTAATTTGTCTCTATGTTCCACATTGCAGGGTTTTGTTGTTGTTGTTTTGTTTTGTTTTAAGGAAGTTTCTGGGCCTGGCTTCACCAGGTCCTCCTCACTCCCTACACTTCACAACAAAGATTAATCCTTAGACCCTGCACAGTGCTCTCCTGTCCCCTTCATGCTGAGCCTCAGGGTTGGGGGCACCAACCTAACTAAAGAAGTCTGTCCCTGTCTTTCTAAGGTTGAACTGAGACTATTGCTTTCTTCTCCTCTAATGATTTATTTCTTACACACGGTGCAGACACAGCAAGGCATTCCTTTCAATTCGTATCTTCCAACTTATATGTGTTTGCTCATATCTTTATCGACCTATTTCATAATCTGTATAATTTATAGCTTGTCACCTTGGAATTAGTAGTCATCTTAAGGAATTTTATTATAAATATAAACACAAAGGTAATAAATAGCATGAAGAAGGTGAATTCTGTACATTGCTTCTTCAAAATAAAGAATATTAGTTCCGGGCTGAAGAGATGGCTCAGCGCTTAAGAGTGTGTTCTCTTCCAGAGGACCTAAGTTTGTTCTAACATCCTTATCATACAGGTTACAACCCTCTGTAACTCTGCCTCCAGGGGTATCTGCCACCTCTGTCCACACCTACACAAACATGCATATAATATTAAAATAAACGTATGTAAAAGAGTATTCGTTTTCAATGTTACCCTTTACATATTTTGTTTGTTGGTTGGTTGGTTTGTTTTAATAAAGATGGAACAGGCTTGCTTAGCAAAGAAAGTTTGTCAACTCTCAACCCACATTGGTTCTTTACAATGCTATACGGTTTCATAAATGCTGTCAGAGAGTACAATGGTAACAAGCAATATGACTTCAACATAGTGGCCATGTCCACGCCTTGTGAATGGAATCTCAATTCAGCCACACTTCTCAAAGGTTCACACAGTAAAATAAAGTAACAATTGCAAACAAGATTAAATCAAAACTACCACCATCAAGAAAGACAACAAACAGAACATAAATTAAATATTTTCCATATTCATAGGACTCTCTTTTAGCCTGTGAGACATAACTATTTATTAAAAGTACTGCTTGGATTAAATTCTGTGGTAGGAATTTTGAAATCATATTTCAGGGGAGACTCTTTCAATTGACATTAATTGTATATATTTGTGGGGTATAATGCGAGGTTTCTTTGTTTTAATATACACTTTTATGTTTTAAAAATGTATACAATGTATTTTGATTTTATTTTCCCCCAACTCCTTCCAGAACTTTCCTACTCACTCAGCTTTATATTCTTTCTTTCTAAATAAAAAATAAAAATCAATTAAACAAGCAAAGCCCACCAAAGCACCAAAATGAAAATCCAAACAAGCCAAGGACCAACAAGACACAAACTATGCAAACAAAGTACAATGAACAAAAAGTCCCCGAAAGCAAAGCAAAGCAAAACAAAACACGGACTTTGCTTTGTGATGTGGCCAGCTGCTCCTGGCCACAGGTCCTGCCTGTAGTGTCGCTATCCTCCATTGGAGAAAATTGACTTTCTGCTTGCCAGAAGGCATCATTTGCAAATAAGTTTTTAGTTAGGGGTGGGAAGCCATGTTTACTCCCCACTCTCTGCTAGGACCATGCCTGGCTTAACCCTGTGCCAGCCTTGTACAATTTACTGGTACACATATAAGTGTGTATTTAGAAAGTACATCATCCATGGAGGAGGCTGATGGAATGATAAGAATCATTCCTAAGGCCCTTAGCACTGTTAAGCCCTCTACATGATTTATCTCAGTTATTCTTAATAGATACCATTATTATCTCTGTCTAATAGACAAGAATATTGATGACCAAGAGAGGTTAGTAAACTGTGGTTTTTACTGTCCTACTTTCCTTCATGTAGCTGAGAACATGTACAAGTCTTTCAGCCCTCAAGCTAAGGGCATAAGACAGCAATTCACACTCTTTATTTTGTGTAGTCAACTGAAGATATTTAAGTGCAGAAAGGATTTTAAGAGTTTCTGCCATAGGATACAAATAGTACCGTAAAAGTAATAAACTTATTGTTACAAGTAGATAACACAAAGGGATTCCTAAAATGCTGCCTCTAGTGGTAAGAATACACACCAGACTTAGAAGGCTCAATGTCCAGGTTGAAGTCCTTAAAACTATCATTCCCTGACGTTTGGGTCATCAGCAAGGAGTCTGCACATATTCCAAAATCTACATGCATTTGAAATTATATTCTTTCCTTTATGTAACTTTTGGCGTTTTGTGTTAGAAATTGAACCCACAGCTTCACATACCTTGCAGCACCTAATCACATCCCCAGCACATTTAGGGATCTGGGACAGATTTTTATTAGTGAAACTCTGATGCCTGTTAACCAAGGACCAGTGGGGTTTCTCACATACAGGATCATGCTGGCCAAGTTGTAGTACTGACAACAGCTAATTCATTAATTTAGTGCTTGTTGCCAATTCATGCTCTGAGCTCTGAAGTAGCAACAATCAATGCAAAGTAAGTCATGCATGTCCACATACCAGAAAGGTCTCCCAGGGACTAGGGAAGATTAAACTCCGGAGCTGGAAAACCTCATTAGGTCCTTGGTTTTATCAGTGTTTGCTTCTTCAGCACTCTTGTTTACTGTGTTATGACTTCTGATGCTTTTACTTGATTAATTTCCTTGAATTTGAATACAACTGCTGTACACAAATAAACAGATGGCTTCTTGCGAAAACAAACTGTCTCCCTCCCTTTGGTTTTAATTCATCAAGATCACGGAGGACCTGTATTTATGACTTCTGTTTTGACAAGTCGCTCTCACTATTGTTCTGGGCACAGAGCTCTCAGAGGCAATTAGAACTCAAGACGCTGTTTGAATCTGGTTGCAATTAAGTGACAACAGTAAGTAGGCCCAACAACACCCTAGATCCTCCATTCTGTGGTTGTTTCCCGTTTCCAACATGGAGAGCGATGAATCCAGGACTCTGAAACACTGATACAAACTGATACGTGTTTACTAACTGCCTAAACTACTAAGAGTTTATAGAAATTATTTTATCTCCTGCAGTGTTTTCTAGATAAACCAACTGGTCTGTTTTAAAGAGTTTAACGACCACAAGGAAAAGTTAATCATTAGACAATTAAATAATCAGATGAACAATTGGATGTATGCAAGATAATACACATCCAAGCCATTTATGTGCTGACTTGATGATAGGTAAAAGGGTATTCTGAATGAGTGATAATGTCTGTAGAAACAAGCGGTTTTGGTCACACAGCAGAGATAACCACACAGCCTTGTTTATTTGTAGCACCACTCACAATAGCCGGATTGCGAAGTCAGCCGAGATGTTCACCAGCAGATGAATGGGGAAAGAATAAATGCAATGTAGTATGGAATTTTGATTGGCAATAAACACAGGGAAAATTATGTTATTTGAAGAGAATTGGATGAAACCAGAAATCATTCAATAAGCCAGCCTTATACAGACAGTTATCCACATGTTTCTCTTGTGTATGGAATCTAGATTTAAAAACAATAGTACATAAAAGGCTGGGCATGGTGGTGCACTCCTTATTCTTAGTACTCAGGAGGCAGAGGCAGGTGAATCTCTGTGAGTTCAAGGCCAGGTTGGTCTACATGATGAGTTCCATGACATGCAAAGCTTTAGAAAGACACTGCCCCTGTCTCTCTCTATGTGTGTGTATACACACACACACACACACACACACACACACACACACATACACACGATTACATGTGGTAGAAAGACACACACACATATGATTACATGTGGTAGAAATAAAGGCAAACACTAACTTAAAAAGTACTTTCGGCCTATGGGATAATAATTCCATTAAAAAATCTCCATGTGTGTGAACACAGGCCTACACATACCTCATGCATGTGTAGAGATAAGAAGACAACTTTTCATGTTGGTCCCTGCTTTATACTTTGTTTGAGACAGGGTCTCTTTGTTGTTTGTCTACCTGCCTAGCCAGCCTATGAGCCTCTGGGGCTTCTTCTCTCTCCACACGGTCACATGGTAGGAGTTCTGGAACTAGAGATACCCCACATTCAGGTTTTCGGGTATTAGAATTTAGGTTCTCAAGTTTGCGTGGCAAACCATTTACCCACTCAGCCATCTCCTCACACATAATGATTCTAGTGCTGACATTGATCTCTGAACATCACATCTTCTATTTTGCTTTACAGTTTCTTCTCAATTCAACCACAGTGCTAAGATATCCACTCGGTGTCTATCAAGGAAGTGAGTGTGTATGAGTGTGTATGTGTGAGTATGTGCAAGCATGTGTATGTGTTGAGTGTCTGTGTGTTTATGTGTGAGAGTGTGTGCACATGTGTGCATGTATGTGTACACAGTGTGGACATGTGTGTGTACATGAGTGTGTGTTCATGTGTAAGCATGTGTACATGTGGGTGTGTGCAAGCATGAGTACGTGTGGGTGTGTGCAAGCATGAGTATGTGTGAGTGTGTATTTATGTGTATGAGGTTGTGTGAATGTGTGTGAGTGTGTGAGTGTATTATGTGACTGTGAATATATGTGAGTGTATACCTATGTGTGTGTGCATGAATATGTGTGTAAGCGTGTGTATATATGGGAGTATATGTGAGTGTATACCTATGTGTGTATGCATGAATGTGTGTGCTTGTGTGTATGAGGGTGTATATGTATGTGTGTGCGCAGGTATGTGAGTTTCTGTGTTTGTGTGTGTGTTTTTCCTCATCATGAATCATTTGTTATCAAATTTCCTGTGATAGTAAGATTGTGTCTTCTGTTTTTTAACTATTATTTATTTTTTAGGAAGGAGCTAAAAAATATGAGATTCTTTAAAGGCTTGAACCTGCCAAAGAGCTAATGGCTGGTTTACTTTTAATGACTTCAGGGAAAATGGACAGAGAACTGCTTTTAATAATAGTTAAATGCCACAGGAAAGGCTGCTGATGTATGTCACATGCTTGTGGGTAATCTTCAACACTCTATAGTTCACCCCTATTTTTCAATAAAAATAAAATCAATGCTGGATAAACTAATTTATCAATTCTTTATAAGATATATCAAAAAGGATGTCCTAAATATTAGCTGGAAGTCAAGTTTCTCAGTGACTCAAGCTTGTTTCCTTTTACTCTAGAATGAAATTTAACAGGGATAAAAGCAAATGGGTGTACTTTTAAAAACTAGCAACCTTGGAATGTGCTGCAGTGTTGGAAGTGCCCAAAGACAAGATGACTGTTTCAGAATGTGAGGTATCCATGTAACTGCCAAAAGAGTTAATGCAATCTCAGGCTGTACTCATTGCCTGTGTTATTCCAGTTTAGGGAGTAAATAATTCAGCTGTAGTTTGCATTAGCCAGGACATAGCTAACCACTACTGTCTTTTGGATTCAGTGACAGGTTAGTACACACATGCTACTGAAGGATCCAATACATTCAAACACTGAGAGTGTTGAGTACAAGAAAGTAGAATTAAGAGAGGTGTGACAGTAACTTTTAAACTCATGAAGGATTTTCAAGGAGAAGCTTAGTTGCCTGTTTTGTATTTGCCCACAGTAGAAAGGAGAGAGCAACAGGACCATTTTAGTCCTGCATAACGAAGGGCTTTCTAATCATTGGATCTTTCTAACCGGAAAATGGGTTTCCTGGGAGAACCATAAATCTCCATTTAGAGAGATGTTCAAATGGATGAAATAACCATCAGAAATGGGTACAAAGTGACACTGATATCCAGTCATGCTGGACAGGGTCTGTTGCAACATTGCTGATTTCCTCCTCCCATCAGTACCCACCGCACAATGGTGTCTGCCTGGCTTCTCCACCTTATACCATTTCCCTGCTGTGGCTTTGGCTGGTGGGCAGCTTGCGGGGAGGTATTTCGAGTTTACACAGAAAATTCCTGCGTGAATCAATTACTGCTATGACGGCTGTCAAATAGCCCTTCATGGCCACCTTTCTATGCATATACACCAGGTGACATTCTACTCTCATGAAGCACATTCTTGCCTCTCTGATGTGTTTATTTACTTGCAGATACTGACAACAACTCATGACTTCAATAGTTCATAGGCTATTACTGACATTATTCTAATGCTTAAAAATTTTCCATTTTGGCCTGTGGGAGTCTACTGAGGTTGGAGTCTCTGTCCTTGTCAGTATTTCCCTATATTTTGGCCCAAAAAGATGTTCTAGACCTCTCTGGTGTGTGTGTGTGTGTGTGTGTGAGAGAGAGAGGGGGGGGGAGAGACTCTTAATGCTCATCATTTTCCAGCTAGGCTATACTGGGTTACAGCAGGCACATATACATGTAGCGATGCCCAGCGTTTCTCTCTTCCCTGTGTGCTGGAGATTGAAATCATGTCTTCCTGCCTTCACAGCAAGCGCTTGCCTAGTGATTCCCCAGCCCCAGGCTTATCTGACATTTTTCTTTTCTATATCCCTAGAGTCAATCACTTCTCCAAGGAACCCTGGTGTTTTCTTAGTTGACTATATTTTTGAGAAGCCCAGATAGGGACATTCATTGTGCTCATATAGACATCATCTTACACAGACACACACACAAACCCCACAATACATGCACGAGTACACAGATATAAACAGTTATAGTTTTAAATATCTTATTCTGCAAATAATTCTTTATTGTCTTGAGTCTTTTTGTGTGTGTGTGCTATTGTGCTTACTCTTAACCCCCTAACCCTGCTGCCTACATCCTCTGCATCATGCTGCATCTATCCATGACTATTTTGTATCCTAGATTCTGGGCTCACGGACTTATCAGTTCAGAGAGCGTTCCACCCTATCTCATCATGATTCATAGTCAGTCACTGTGATTTTTTCCTAGGAAAGAAGAAGGAGACAAGGCTATTTAGTTTGAATTTTATTTAACATGTAAATGGTCAAAACTCATTACCAGAGGTTAGAGAGATGGCTCATCTGCTAATGTGCTTGCTCTACTAGTGTGAAGACTAGCATTTGGATCCCCAGAAACTACATAATGTCAGGTCAGTTGGCAGCCCCACTAATTTCAACACACAAGTGGATACAAAGATCCTTCAAGCAAGGTGACTAGACAGAATAACTATATCAGCAAGCTCTGGGTTCAGCTGAGAGACCCTGCATCAAGTAATAAGGTGGAGAGCAATTAAAGGAAATTCCCGATATCAACCTTGAGCCACAACACACACATACACACATGTGTGCTTTCACAAACGTGTATCCATGCACATGAGAACATGCACAAACACATGAGAAGAAAGATGTAAAAATAAAATACACCACCAAACATTAAAACCTAAAAGACAGCTAACTCTAACTGGAGAGCAGATGCCATTTAGAAGCTCAAGTTTTACATTACTTACAATTAAAAAAAAATAACCACTCCACTAAAACAATGACTTTTCACACATCAAATGCACAATGAGAAAAATCTGAGTAAATACACAAATAAAATACTTACTGTCGGGGGCAAGGCATTGCATAAAAATATATTTAGCTTTAGAGACCAATTCTTCCTTAAGTAAAGAAAACTGGATTCATTTTCTAATCATTATACTCCATTGGGTCATTACATTCTACAGTTTAGTCTTATTTCTTGGATTTGTTTGTTTGTTTGTTTGTTTTCTGAAATAGTGTTTTGCTGTGAAGCCTAGAACTGCACTTTTGTCTCAGCCTCCTGAGTGTTAGGATTACAGGAGTGTGTCACTACTTGGCCACTGTCTTAGATTCTACATTGTAACACCCCCCAACACGGATGCACACATGCACATGTGAACACCTCCTTCCATACACACCCTAACCCTGCTGGCTATATCCTCTGCGTCATGCTGCATCATGCTGGAAGGAAGCACCTGCACAGGCACAAGGAAGCACCTGTACATTCACCCAATTTGCACTTTTCTCCCAGTGTTACTTAACGGAAATAATCCATTCTGTTGGGGAGTCAAATGGGAACATGCAATGGATGCATATGAAGGTACTTGAGAAATCCATGCATCCTTTCCTTTTCACATTGTTTTATTATGACTGTTTATGAGGTACAACTTCCATGTTCCTTGAATGGACTTAGATCCCAAAAGGACTTAGGATCACCTGCCTCTTCAGCAGCAGTTACCTTATTTCAGCCAAGTAGGGCCAATCTGTATATATAACTCACTCTCATTTGGCACATAGTTTGCCCATTAAAGTCTGCCTTTGGGTGATGCTCTCCCAGCTCTGCCTGTCTCCAACAGTGGCTCTATTCCTTGCAAACCGTAAGCATCAAAAATGACAAAAATAAGGTGGGCCTAATTAAAAGCACAGAGAAGCTGCCCTAAAACCAGCATGGACAGAATATGACAGAACTCTCACTTGCACGGCAGGCATTGCAGACGGAGCAGGGAGGGTGTGGAGGACACTGTTCTCCAGTTCTCTTTAACCCTGCAACCTAAAGAAGACAGCGATGTATGAACCCTTTCCTGAATCTGGGTGTTTAATTGGTGCCTTGGATCTTTGAGTAATGTGATAAATGACAAAACACCCCAGTCAGGCTGAGTAGAAACTGAAGACTCCTTTGTAAAGCAATTTACAAATCACCTCTGAGCAGAATACTTATGCTCTATTATCAACGAGGAGGGAAAAGAAAGATAAAACAGAGCTGTTTAATAAGAGTGACTGACACAAACAGAAATGTTACAAGTCAACCAAGGGTAGCACGTGTGTAGTACAGCAAGCACTCTTGTGATGGGCGAGGTGAGTGAATTCTTCTGGTCCCATTGTGTAGCAGAGAAGGCCTACATACTCATAAGAACAGACTTGTTCTAACCACACCCTGGCACTCTTGGTTACCTGTCAAGTCTTAGCTCAACTATTGATATCAAGTTGTTTGTTTTTAAGAACAAGTTATAACTCGTGTGCAAATTCTTCCTATTCCACCTGCTTACTCTTATTTTTGCATGCCATCAGGGAAAGCAAACCTTCTGGTTTTGAATTTGCGCCTTGTTGAAGTCATGGGGCTATCTCAGCTGGGATTCCTTTCTAAATGCAAAGAATTTTCTGAAGGTGTCCAAGCCTCTACGATCAATAAGAATAGTCTTAAGCCCCACTAGCAAGTAAGTAACCAGGGGTAGGAGTGGAGAACTGGCTAAATTTATCTTCTCAGTTTGACATTTTCTTTTTAAAGCTTTCTTTATGGTTTAAAAGAAATGACAATCTAAAACAGATATTCAGAAAAAGATGCTTCTCAATGACAAATTAAATGAAGAGAATCTTTAAGTTAAAGTATAATTATAACCACTCCATGACATTCCTTTGATAGTGATGGAAGATTAAAAAAAGATTCATACACATTTGCATCAAGTAAAGATTAAACTTTGTTTCTGTTTGGGATAGAGGAAGTATAGGCCTGTTTCTTTCACTTACCATCCATTAGCAAATCTCCCATGGGTCACTGGGCAAAGGGGTTCCAAAAGAGTCCCATTAGTGTCAATAAGACAGTGTGAGTCACACCATAAACAGTGCAAATATATGGCACAATGAGGTCTTTGTGGATTAAAGAAATATAGTCTTGCATTTGAGGGACATTTGCTGTATCTACTGATACAAAATAACAGAGCATTTAGCTAGACTCCAAGCGAAATGTCATGTATTTCTTGAGACAATGACAATGACTTCTAAGACAAAGCTTTTTGCCTGCCTATAAGCAACACTTGAGCACCCATGTTCATTCACACACAGGCTTCAGTGTAAAGGAAGTATTAATATTTTAGACAGTAGATGGTGCTGCAACCTCGCAAAATAGGAACACATCCCTTAGTTCTGCTTAACCTGCTCTTGTCAGCAATTTTGCTCATGTTTTCAGTTTCTTGAGTTTAAGGACTCAGGAAAGAGGTGGTAATTCTTCCATTTTAAAGCATATGTCTGCGTTTGCTTATAGATTTGAGACGAGGTCACTGAGGAGCGCACAGTTTAAGATGGAGGGTATTAATTCCTTGGAGGGTCTCATTAGCTGGCCTTTTTTAAATTTGGCATAGTGAGATTGATCTCCAAAGCTTTCTGCAAAACAGAATCCACAAACCCCCAACATTCAAGTCCACTCCTGCTAGCTTTTCTTGGGTGCTCGTCTGTAATTCTAAGTGAAGCTCATTCTGGGATTCCATCAATAGAAGGCAATAACAACTGTTTAGCTGCTGGCAATAGCTGGAATGCCCTTTCGGTAGGTGTGCTGGACAAGACATCAGGAACAGAGCTAATGCAATTCTTCTTTCTGTTGTGCTCCCTCTTCAGAGCAGAGGATGGGCATGCTTTCTACAAATGTAATGGGGAATGACTATCAGTAGATCTCTCAGTTAAGGGGTTGTCATTGTTCTAAATTTTGAGAAGATGCCAATTACTGAAAAAAAAATGCTGTTGTAAGCCTGGGCAACTCTCTGGAGTAGGTTTGAGGGTCACTGCACAAGAATACAGTTGCCCATCCCAGAAGAAGAGGAAGTTTTCTTTTCACTGAGAATTACTGACCCCAAAAAGAAAAGAAAATCAATGGGAGGTCAGAGAAGTATAAAGCAACTTAATTCAGTTTATTTTCAGAGTGCTGTTACAACTTTTCATGTTTTTAAAATTAGGTAGAGAGGACATAAAAATCTGAAGATATGTCAAATATTTTAAAATTTCCATTTAATAGATGTAAAGGGCAGTGGAGGTAGAAGATGAACAGGAAAGCTGGCAGAAAAAATGCAATGACAGAGAAACTGACCAAGAAAGACATGGGTAAAGAGCACAGGACCTTCTGTCTCATAAACACCAAACATAGTGCACTTATGATAAAGTACAGTCTCAACGAGAGCAAGACAGATAGGCAACAATTAAAAACCATGAATAGCCTGTCTCTTATGAAGCAATATTCCATCTATTGCTTCCTAGGATATTAAAATATAAACAAAACACCATGAGTAATAACTCCCAATCATGGTCATGCAAACAACCTTAATTAAGTTCAGTGAAACACACACACACACACATGCACACAAACACATCAAAACCGAAAAGGGGCCAACAAGACGGCTGAGCAGATAAAGGCACTGGACCTGAGTTTGGTGACCTGGTGACCTGAGTTTGATCCCAAGAAGCCACATGGCAGAAGGAGAAAACTGACTTCCCCATGTTGTCCTTGATCTTCCTTTTCCACACACATTCCAGGGTGTGGCCATACACAGAGAGAAAGAGACACAGGCCTACACATTCTCTCTCTCTCCATATATATACATATATATGTGAAATAATTTTAATCCAGCTAAAGAATGCAAAATACATAAAAGTAGGAGGGGGTTTCTGGGAAGAAGGTAGGTAAGGGCAGGAAATGAGAGAAGATGGTGGGGGTAAAAATGAGCAAAGTGCATTATGTTGCTACTTTCAATGGTGCCTAGAATTTAAGGCAAGAGTTCAGACTTGACCCAATGTGTTATATTTTCCAAATCTACATTTAAGTCATCTACAAAGAAAAATGGCCATTGCCATTGTGATGAACAAAGCACCTCCACTCTGTGGCTTCATTTATGGAAATACTGAGCAGAAGGTAGAAAAAAAAAAGGTAGACCACAGTAGCAAGAGACTTATTAAAAGGGCAGGAGAATTTGCTATGTGGCTAGGACTTTGTTAGCAGAAAACATATAATTTCCTCATTTCAGAAAAATGCTAGTTACTTAAATTTAAACAAAGAAAGCACCTAGACCCCTGTTCAGAGGAAGCCCATAGGCTGCTCAGTTTCCAAGTGGGTACCCTAGTAAGGGGAACAGGGACTGTCTGTGCATGAACTCAGTGGCTGGCTCTTTGACCACCTCTCTTTGTGGGATGCAGTCTTGCCAGGCCACTGAGGAAGATGGTGTAGCCAGCCTTGATGAGACCTGATAGGCTAGGGTCAGATAAAAGGAGAGGAGGTCCTCCCCTACCAGGGCACTAGGAAAACAAGTATGGGGAGTGGGGAGAAGGAGAGTGGGAGGGACTGGGAGGAGATGAGGGAGGGGGCTGCAGCATGGATACAAAGTAAATAAATTATAATAAATAAATAAAATTTAAAAAAGAAAGCCTTGGAAGGCTTATAAGTATGAATGTATTGACATGTTTGTATGCATTTTATGTATATTTATTGATAAATCTTAGTTAAAAAGCAACTTAAATACCTAAATTATTCATTAGAACCTACAGTTTATCATTGGTAGAGAAGATTGTAAGGGCAAGAAGACCACAGCTTAAATTCTAACAAATATGTATACTTTATTTGTCTAATTGATAACAAGTCCCTGGGCTGCAGTGGGAAAAAAGTGAAGAAGACTTTGCCAATTTGCTACAGTTTCTGATAAATCAATACTCACAAAGATATACGTAAGAAAAACCAATTCATTCTTTAGATCATTCATAATCCATTAAGTAGGCCTGATGTACAAGGTGTAGGGATCTTTCTACTTATAAATTGCTCTGTAATTTACAAAATCCTCTGTCTTCTGCAATAATAATAATAATAATAATAATAATAATAATAATAATAATCTTTCATTTTGTCACCATACCAGGACCTGTTCTTTTAATAATACCAATGGGATTCATTCGCTTTAGGTTACATGGTGAAACAGGAAACAATAGAATACGCTACCATGGTAGAGACTCTCAAATAACACATGGAGATCCAGACATACTTTATTGGAAACTAAGCCAGAGTATATTCAGACATGCTGGCTAGTAGTTTGACCTCCAAAGGCAAACTATATATTCTATTTATTTATTTACTTATTTCTTTATATTTTTATTAATTACAGTTTATTAACTTTGTATCCCAGTTGTAGCCCTCTCCCCTGTGCCCTTCTGATCCCATCTTCCCTCCCTCATCTTCTCCCACGTCCCTACCCAAATCCACAGATAGGGGAGGTCTTCCTGCTCTTCCCTCTGACCCTAGTCTATCAGGTCTCATCAGGACTGGCTGCATTGTCCTCCTCCGTGGCCTGGTAAGGCTATTCCCCCGTCAGGGGGAGGTGATCAAAGAGCCAGACACTGGGTTCATGTCAGAGACAGTTCCTATTCCCATTACTAGGGAACCCACTTGGACACCAAGATGCCATGGGCTACATCTGTGCAGGGGTTCTAGGTTTTCTCCATGAATGGTCCTTCATTGGAGTATCAGCCTCAGAAAAAGACCCCTGGGCCCAGAGTTTTTGGTTCTGTTGCTCTCCTTGTGGAGCTCCTGTCTGCTCCAGGTCTTTCTCTCCCTTCTTTCATAATGTTCCCTGCACTCTGCCCAAAGTTTGGCTATGAATCTCAGTATCTGCTTTGATATCCTGCTGGGTAGTCTTTCAGAGGCCCTCTGTGGTAGGGTCCTATCCTGTTTCCTGTCTTCTCCCTCTTCCAAAGTCTGTCTCATTTGCCTTTCTGAGTAAGAATTGATCATCTTACCTAGGGTCCTCCTTCTTGCTTAGCTTCTTTAGGTGTACAGATTTTAGTATGTTTATCCTATATTATATGTCTAATAGCCACTTATAAGTGAGTATATACCATGTGTGTCTTTCTATTCTTAATGAAGCATTGGGGTTGATGTCAGTTTTGTTAAAAGTACTACCAGAAAGAAATGGACTAAACACATAGCCTGGTGTCTAAGAACCCAGTTGTCAACTCTGGGAACACAGCAATGGTGTATAAGTCACCACTTAGAAGTCATTTGGCATCTCTTATCTGCAGTTTTCAAGATGATGGCATTTGACATTGTAGGGAACTATTGAATTTTTATGGATCATTGTGCAGATCAATGGATTTTTAATATGCTTCATAAACCCTGGTACATGGTGTGAGATGAAAATGGTAGTATTAGTATTGGTGAAAAAGATTTGCCTGGGACGAAAAGGAAACAGTTGTTTTGGGTGACATCTAAGGAAAAGAGCTCTGTCATAAGTCATAGTTCCAAGGCAGCTGCTGGCTGCTTAGCAAAAGCCAGAAAAGATGACAAAGTAATTTCTGGTTCAAGCATGAATGCTCAAGTACAGGAGTTTATGTGCAATTGCCAGATGCTCCAAGCTAGCCGCTAAATCCAAAGACACTTCATGTGCCAACAATATTCTGGCATTTCAAGCCAGAGGGCTGCATAAATGTACATTCCAACAGGAAGAGATGTCATGGGAAAATTACCCAGCAGAAGCAATTGTGAAACCGATGAGAAAGGCTATGGTCTCAAAAAGAATACAAACCACTGGCAAGGGAAGGGAGTAAAATGTGAGCACAGACTAGGCCTAGACAGATGGTTCAGTAGAAAAAGCTCTTGCTCTGCAACTGTGAGGGTCAGGGTTTGCATCCTTAGCATCACACACAAGTTGGTTGTTGGGGCCCTCTTGTAATCCTAGAGCATTTGAGGAACAGATTTGATCTTAGAGTAAACTGGCTGGCTAGACTAGCCAATCAATGAGCTCTGGGTTTGGTGAACAACCCTGTCTCAGTAAGCAAGTGGAACATGATAAATGATGACGTCCACTGTCAACCTTTGACCGCTTCATGTATACCCACGCACATTTACCCACATATACATGTGTCACACGAACACACATACACATACTTACATGTGTGCCACATACATGTAGAAGGATTAAAACAAAAAGAAACATAACAACTTAAAAAATGGTGGTTAAAAATAAAAAAGAATAACCCTGCTGTTTATTTTTTTTATAAGGATCATTCACCTCAGGGCAGAAAGAGGTTATGTTCATTTATGACTTCAAAACATGATAATCCTTTGTCTCTAAGCAGAATCTTTAATGTGTGCATTCAAAACAAATTGCTAAATGCTTTCCCTTTATTACCTCCCAGCAAGAGTTAAAGCTGCAGGCTATATTTCAAGGTGCTCAGGCAATATGTATACTAAGTAGTTTTTCTTTGTTGTGTTGTTACCTGGTGAATCATTTATATGAGAAGAAAGAAAAAAATGAACACAGATTTCTTACTGATGTCTCACTCTCACTGGCTAGAATTATCAGTGTAAGTTCTTGGTCAAAACCATAGCGAAGGCCAACATGAACATTATACGTATCATCATACTTGTGTGCATGACAACGTACATGTGTCCTGTGTTTACCGTTTGTCAGAATCTTTAACACATGACTGCACCTAAGACATCACTGCAATATGAGCCTTGTGAGGATAGGAAACATGTCTCTCTCATTCAGTATAGACATACCACACAGTGACTGACATAACATATATCTGGTTATCTAAAATGAACAGAGCTGAGGAGATGATCAGTGGATAAAAAGCTCACCATGTAAAAGCAAAAGAGAGGTGGATTTGAACGAATCTAAGGCTGCATGTGCTAGTATACACCTGTGACCTGCTATGGAAACAGGAGGGTCAAAGACAAAACAATACCTGCTTCAAAGAGGGTGGAAGACAATACCCAGTACCATTGTCTCTGAGCTCTGTACACGTACTGTGGACATGCACATGGATGCTCTCACACATATATATGCATATAGATATCAAAGTCATATAAATACATCACCCACAAGCACACACATCACCTCCCCCCCCCCCCACACGACAGAACCATACATGAGCAAACGTAGGCAGTTCAGATTTCCCGTCTCTGAGATAGGCTTCAATATCATCAACATTTCCATCAGGCCACACAGCTAATTAGTGGAGAAAACAGGTACTGGTTCCCACCTCCAGTTGACTCCACAGCCCTGTAAGTTACTGATTTCTATTTCAATATGACTACAGTTCATTGCTCACTTTAATTTGCTGTGAAAGAGGCACTTGGGTGACTGCCAATACACAGGTATAAATGAGCTCTGCCTAATTCTCTTTTTACTCTGAAAGATTGTGGCATGATCTGTTGGAACCAGAGATCTTTTCTGAAGCTAAGACATAAGAAGGTAGATAAAGAAATGGAAACTTAGCCGAGTTCAAAGTGATAAGAAAAAAAAAAAGCATCCAAGAGCAAAAGCATAGGAAGCCACGTCACAAAGGCATTTCAGAAAGGCAGGGAAGCACCATTGAAATCCTGTCCCCCAATACAGCAACAGCATTACAGGAGGCAAAAATAAGTGAATTTAAAGTAATGTAGAAAATTACGCCCCTGAGATGATAGTTTAGGGATTAGAGGTGAAGACCTTGGGCAATGAAGGCTAAATTCCCAATTTTTTTTTAGTCATATTTCTCCTACCTTTTACCATGTTGACCCCAGGGAAATTAAATATTTTCTTAGCACATTAGTTTCCCCTGACTTAATTGAAATGTTAACACATCCTTCATACATTGTGGATTGATAGATAAATTTGTGAAACGTTTTAAGAGTAATACTTGCTACATAATAAGCCCCCAATCTCTGCCAGCTTGTCTCTATTGTCTGAGACTGTCTTAGGTGCATGTTATGTTTTGACCAAGTTCACCCTCTTTTATTCTTCCTCTCAATTCCTCCCTTCTCTTCCATTTTTCTCTCTCATATGACCTTTTCTCGTCATATGACCTTAAAACAAACAACCAAAACAAACAATAAAAGTGTTGGGTCTCTCTAGTGCTGCCAATCTATGCATGTCCTCTGGGCCATCTGTTGGAGCATGTGTAGTCTATCCAGGGCTGAATCATTGAATAAAATTGATTCTCTCTTTACCATAAATTGTCAATAGAAACCATAAATTGTCAATAGATCTTCATCTAGGAGAGGGAATTCACAAGTCACTTACCTATCCATGCTGGGATTTTAGAAAGCTTGATCTTATGCAGGTCTTGTGCACTCAGCCACAGGCACTGTGAGTTCATGTGTGCAATAGCCCTGACATGAAAACAGTTTCGCCATGGTCATCTACTACCTTTGCCTCTTACTATCTTCTTGCCCTCTCTTCTAAGTTGCTCCCCGAGCCTTAGGGGAGGGGGTGTGTTACATATGTCTCATTTAGAGCTGAGAACTCCATATCTCTTATTTTCTGCACTCTGACCAGCTGTGTGTCTTTGTATTAATTGCCATCAGAAAGAAAGAAAGAGAGAAAGAAAGTTCTCTGATGAGGGTTGAGAGATACACTAATTTATAAAGATAAATACTCATAGGGAAATTCCATACTATGTCAATTTAGTGGAATAATGGCAGAAAGTTCTTTCTCAGGGTCTATGACTTACTTACTCAGTCATAGGTTATTGACCTAGTTAACGGCACCAGGCATGACTTCCTTTTGTGGAACAAGCCTTCAATTCAATCAGAAAGTGACTGGTTACCGCTATAACATTTGCGCCAGTATTTCACCAGTGGACATATTTGGGTAGGCCAGTCCTTACTGTACCATACAGGGTTCATAGCTGAATAAAACTGCTGGTTAGTTTTCTCCTGCAATATATGCTTTTACTAAGAAAGTAGCCACATCAGAGATGCTGCCAAATTTTGCTTAGAATCAATGTGCAAATACGTACAATGGCCATAATACCCCACTAGATCTCAAATGATAGATCACTGAAGGCATAATTCCTAAATGAAAGAATCTCTTTCTTGTGTAACAATAGATATTTGTATCATTTAGATCCAAACTGAAAACTTAAAAAAAATAATTTATTTAACTTGATTTTATATGTGTTAGTGTGAAGGTGTCAGATCCCTTAGACTGGGCATTACAGACAGTTGTGAGCTGCCATGTGGGTGCTGGGACTTGAACCTGGGTCCTTTGGAAGAGCAGACAATGCTCTTAACCACTGAGCCATCTGAAGTCAGATCACCAAGGATTCTAGATTCCAGACAGAAGGCTACTCATAGAAACTACAAATAGGAAAAACAAAAAACAAAACAACAACAACAAAAAAAACCCACCTAAACTCTTGTCTCAGAAATATCTACATACAAATTTTGATTCTGCCACTTACTAGTTGTCTGATTGTAAATAAGCTTTTTGAATTGAAAGTTAGTTAATTCCTTATTTATTTATGTATCTCTCTGTGATATATATAGATGTACTTGCCATGTGGGCACTTGTGGAGGCTCTAGGATGGTATCAGGATCTCTTTCTTAATCACTTTTAAACTATGGTTTTTGAGGCATAGTCTGTAGTTAACTCATGACCATCAACTGGCTAGTCTGGTTGGCCAGTGAACCCCTGTGGTCCACATGTCTCTGCTTCCTCACATCCCTTAGCACTGAGGTTACAGGTGTGTGTCACTCACTATACCTGGTAATATGAACTCAGGTCCTCATTTTTGTACAGTAAGTTTGTTACTCACTGAGTCGTCTTCTCCATCTCTAGACAATTTGTTTTTAATTTGGAATAGTCTCCTGGCTCTATATAATATAATACCCTTTTAAGTTCTTGATAAAGTTATTGCTCATGATCATTACAATCATGAGTACCATCATCAAGCACTAACTCTAAGGGGTCATCACTAAACCCATTTACCGCTTGTGCCCAAGCGTTTTAAGTCCATAATTTTTCAGCTATAAGCAACATCTATAAACAGCAAAAGGATTCAAGAGGAGCAAGTAAAATTTAGTTGGAGAAGAAAAACATGCCGATAAAATTTTCCTAAGAAATACCACAGACTTCTAATGTGTAACTAAGCCCACTTCAACCTTAAAAAGGAAACTAAGGAAGAAATAGAATTGACAGCTACTAATATTGATAACAAATGCTCAGAAAAGCTTGCCGCTAGTGAATGAACCATGAGGAAATTATCATTGTGCATGAAGATTTTCTTGCCAGGACAATGTAAAAACAACTAGGTAAATAGTACAGGTGCCTCCGTGTTCATTCGCCAGGGCAACACACCAAGTAAAAAGACGATCCCTAGAATGACATCAAGTCAAAGGATTATTATGCTTGTTGAATCCACACTCCAGACTTCCATTAACTCTCTGGACATCATCAGACGCTGTGAAAAATGCTGAAGACAGGACAATATGACCCTGAACTGAGAAGATTAATAACCAGTGAATAACTAAACTAGCTCACTGATCATTTGCTATGCTGATTTCTACAGCTATCCTAATGGATTATTTGAGTAGTTTATGGGGCATAGCCAAAAATAGACTTTATTGAGGGACATGAAAGTTCATAGCATAGCTTAAATGAGAGGCATATTTGGATTTGCAGCACAGAATCGTTTCAAATCTTTATTTCTCTCCTCTTGTTTTTTGTTTTATAATTCTCCAGAAGCCAGAAATTGCTCAAGGACAAAGGGCTGCTTTGGGAAACATCAGCACAAAGTCCTACATGTACTGTATGACTGCTCATCTCACAGGGGCACCAGAGGCATGCTGCTGGTCTTTGTACAGTGATAAGACACTTGCGGGGGGGGGGCCGTGTAAGGTAGCAACCTTCAGGAGAGCAACTCATTCTTCAATAGCAATCAGTAACTTCAAGATCTGCAATCCAACATAGGCATGTATTTACATAATGGGAAACACAGACTTACAATTCTCATCCGTTTAGTGGCTGGGGAGCACCTACACTCCATCTCTGTTTCTCTTACAGGCTCAGTTCAAGCACTCAGGAGTTATATGAATAACCTAAAATAGTAAGACCTGGAAAAAAATGCAGGTGAAGCACAGGAGGCTTAGTTCCAGTGGGCCTTGCTTGTCCGTGCTATTTGGCTCTTCAGAAATGACCCAAAGAGTCTTGTATGAGACGGTTTCTACAATCAAGGACCATGTGTGGATGTGGCCTGGAACCCCTGCTCAGATGGGGCCCATGATAGCTCAGTGTAGGACTGAAGACCCTAGTGAGGGAAACAGGGACTGTTTCAGTCAAGATCTTGATGGCTGACTCTTTGACCCTCCCCGATACAAGCTGGGGAGTGACAGACTGGCTAGATCCCAGGGGAGGACATTGCAGCCAGCCCTGAGGAGACAGGATGAGCTGGGGTTGGATAGAAGGGGAGGAGGTCCTCCTCTGTTGGTGGACTTGGAGGGGGCAGGGAGGAGGGAGATGAGGGAGGGAGTGGGAGGGTAGGAGGGAATGAGGGAGGGGGTATGCCTGGGATTCAAAGTACCTAACCTGTGATTGATATAAAAATAAATAAATTAAAAAAATAAAAATAAAAAAATTTAAAAAGAAAAAAAAAGAAATGACCCAAAGAGAATTTATGCACTGGGAATATTTTACAAGGATAGAAAAATAATGAAGAAATAAAAATAATTACAAGGAATATGTATAGGCATTGAGCTGACTTCTTTCCATGTAATCTTATTTTCTTTTTATCATAACTCCATTAGGGAGTCATTTAACACTTCTTTAAATAGGAGTGGAGGGTTTTTGTTTTGTTTTGTTTCATTTTTCCATAAGTCTAGAAGTCAGGAAGAATGATGGAAAGACATTCCTATTAAAATTGGGATGGGGTTGTGGGTGAAGCAATTGATGGCTAGTGAACAAGAATCCCTGAATCTTAAGCTAGTAGTGGAGAAAGAACAGGCAGGAAAGAAGTCCAACTTTGTACATCATCCTCAAAAAATCTGCAAAGTGGTCTGCCTGAAGTGCAGCAGCAGAGTTCTGATTGACTGAGTCCTGCGAGAAGCAGCTGGGCCTGCAAAGTCTGTACTATTCCACACACTGTGGTAACTGGCACTCCCCACCCCTGAAAGATGCTTAGATTTTACTTTTTAAGTATTTAATATGCAAGAGGTCTCTGAGCCAGAGGAGAGCAGATCAAATCAAGTGTAGTAGAAATACAGTGAACGTCCGCATAACTGAAGGCTGAGATTTCTTGTCTCCTGTGCAATATCATTTCTGAAGAGACTACACCCTCCAAGGAGAAGGAAGACTGGGTCATATTTACAAAGCAGCAATTAGCCTGAAGGAAAAACTAAAAATTCTGAAAAGAATGAAGAATTTTCCGAGAAAATGATTCAGTCACACTGAACTCATATACAAAAACCTTTTATCCACACCTCATAAGTTTATGAACAGAAACTTCTTTAGATGTCCCCATTAAACACTGGAATTTGGAAGACAGTGGAACAACACCTCCTAAACGCAAAGGGAAATTTGCTTCTACGCTAGAATTCTATTCCCAGACAAATTGTCATCTGGTATCAGAGAGAAGGCAAGAAACTCAAAGAGAAGCAAATTACTTTTCAGAAAATCACTACAAGATATACTTAAAGAAATTAAGAAATAAATCAGGGAGAAGGAGACGGATAAGAGGAGGCAGAGGAGGGGAGAGAAGAAGGGGAAGGGATAAAGAAAGAACAGAAAAAGAAGATGCAAAATCTAGAAAATGAGAAATCCCGAACAGAAGGTAATATTTGGCATTTGCAGGAGGATGGGAAGATGGACTAGTTGTATTTCTGTTGCTGTGATAAAAACACACTGATGAAAAGCAACCTAGAGGAAAGGGGGGTTTATTTTAACTCATAATTCCAGGGTGCAGTCCACGGCAGCAGTGAAGTTAAAGTTGCAGGGTCTTAAAGCAGCCAGTCATATAATATCCACAGTTAAGGGCAGGGAGTAGAGTGTATGCATGCGTGCCTGCCTGCCTGCTTGTTTGCGTGCTCTTGGCATCTTTTGTTCATGTCTATTCATTTCAGGAGCTCCCTGCCCAAGGAATGGTGGTACCCATGGTGGGCTGGTTCTTCCCACACCAATTAACAATTTATACAGTCCTTCAGACATGTTCCTAGACCAACTCAATGCAGGCAATCTCTTATTGAGATTGTCTTCCAAGGTGACTCTAGGTCAAGTTGACCTTACAGCCATCACAAAAGACACTTTATAGTATGTATCTAATCATCTTTAAATGCTCAAAAAGACTTCTGAGCAGGCTCTGGTGCCACACAGCTGTAATTCCTGTAACTCAGGCACTGTGTCAGAGGGACCATGCCAGCCCAGTATACACAGCAGGATCTTGTCTCAGAATCAAAAGAAGGGGCTGAGGAGATGACATGTTAGCACTCACCTAAATAGTAATACCAGCACACACACACACACACACACACACACACACACACACACACACACACCAAGAAAATACACATCAAAACAAAACAAAGCACACAAAACCCTACTACATTTTGGAAAATACTTCAGAAGCTTGGGATCTGACTTAGTAATGTTGACAGTTTGGAAAACTAGCAAACAGACAAGCTGGAAAAGGCAGAAAGAATGGAAGAAGGCTGCTAAGACAGCTGAGCAGGCAGAAGTGCTTGCCATCAACTTGACTACCTACCTGTGATCAGTCTCAGGGACCCACATGATAGGAAGAGAGAACTAGTTCCTACAAGGGGTCCTTTGACTTTGATTCGGGCACAGTGGCCTACACACTCCTCCACATAACCATACACACAATAAATAAGTAAATTAATCAATGAAAATACAATGAAAAATAATGGGAGAAGGGAAGGAAAAAGAGGGAAGGGGAGGGTGGGAAAGCAGAAGGGAGAGAGAAGTGATTGCAACTTGGTCTATTCCTGCCTTGGGAACAATACTGCGTAGTTATAATTGTAGCTACAGATTAATAAGCTAGCCAGAACTTATGACTTATTTATTCTAGGAAGAGGTTTGAAATGAAATTTAAAACAGTTATTACTTAAGGGACCGGCCCATGCGAGGCTGGCTGTGCTCAACCTCTTGCTTCCTCCTTTAGTCTCTGGAATAGCAGGGACTGAAGACCTGCCCTACATGTTTAGTTTAGAACCTATTCTCTGTGAGTCAGAAGTGAATCCTTGAAACTAAAGGATCAAGAGATGCAAATATGGGAATGTTACTTAGAGATGAAAATCAATACCAAACCCAAGGATAGCAAAGGCCAAGTAAGTGGAAGTAGTTGCCTCAAGGAAAGGGGAAAAGAGGGGCAGGAAGGTTGCTACTCATGCTAAGCCTTGTAGAAATATGAGGTTTCTTATTTTTCTTTCTATCTCTGGGGGAAATATATAAATTTAGAAAATGTAAAATTGTGAGGCAGATACTAAATCTAAGAAATTTAACATGGTTAAGTAGTAAAGAAGAAGTTTACTCTTGATCTGCAGGCATTCTCTCTGTATGTGGGTATTAATGTGCATTCGTGTGTGCTTGTGCGTGTGCGTATGTGTGTGTGTTTGTATGTGTGCATGAGCTCAGGCCAGATACCTCAGGAATCATCTACATTGTATTTTATGAGTCAGGGTCTCTCATTGACTTGGAACTTCCTAAGTCAGGCTGACCAGCCAGTCAGCTCCAAGCTGTCTTTCATGTTTTATAGTATGTATCTAACCATAGCTAAAGAACTTTGGAATGGTTTGTGGTGAAGCACCCATAATGCCAGCACTCTGATGTAGCAGAATTTTCATTCAGAACATGGCTACTCAGGTAAGAGATCACATCCGAAGACCTTCTAGGTCTGTATAATCTGGCTGAAATACAGACATGTCTTTAATCCAAGGAGACAGAGGCAAGCAGATCTCTGAGTTCAAGACCAGCCTGGTATAGAGCAAGTTTCAGATAAGGAAAAGCTTACGTCCAGGTGTGGTGGTACATGCCTTTAATCCCAGCACTCAGGAGATAAGCATGAAGATCCTGAGTTCTAGCCAGTTCTGTTCAGGCATTTTGGTTGAGTCAGTGATTTGAATTAGTGGCAGTTCAGTTCATGGAATTCAGAGGCAGTTTTACTGGGACGGTTTTACAGAGAGAGAACAAGGTAGACACAGGAGACGACAGAACAAGCAAGAGAGTAAAAAGGAGCCAGAAGATTAGAACAGATTGCAAGAGGCCAAGCAGAACAATTCAGAGGTCGAGAGAGAAGTCAGATTGAATCAGTCAGCTTGGAGAGGAGTTTGAGCCAGAAAAGCTGAGTTGAACCACCCAGGCAGAGTTCAGAAAGAACTAGAAAAGGTAAGCTTATTCAGCAGTAAGTCTTAGAGGCTGCTAGGCTCCTAGGCCTAGATAAGATTATACAGAGGCTAGAAGCTTGCAATACTAGGCCTAGATTAGAAGATGGAGGAAGTAAAGATTACTTCAGGTGAATAAAGAATACTTTTAGATTCGGGCACTCTGACAGGAGGAGTGTGTGTGTGTGTGCGCGCGTGTGTATGCATATGTGAATGTTTTCTGATTTTACGTGTACGCCTTTGATGTGTGCATGTACATGTGTGTTGATATATATGTAAATAAGCTCCAGTAACCCATGGCCTGTGTGTGTCGGTTTCCTTAGAGCTGAAATTATGAGAGCATGTTTTTATGTGGTTACTGGAAGCTGAACTCAGGACCTCATGTGTTCAGCAAGCACTTCACCAGCTGAGCAATCTCCTCAGCCTTCTATAGACACTCTCAAGTATCAGAAAGCTAGCAGGCTCTCCAAGTTTGAGTTGCCTTAGGAGGGAAAGACTTCTCCATTCTTAAAAATGAAAAGATTACTGTGGCAGGGCATAGTAATTCAGTGTACAAATAAGAGGAGTGGTGAATGATTAAATCACTGCGGGCAGAATTTTGTTCTTCTTAACCATTTTTCAAAAAAAAACCCTTTTATTAATTTAAGGTTAGTGTACATATTTATATGACGAAGTGTGATAACCTGATATATGTAAGGAGCGTGTAGAGATCAGATTGGGGAAATTATCATTTCCATCTCTATCATTTTTAATTTTTTTTATTTTGGGGACTTTTATTGTGCTCTATAAATAACCAGAAGACCTGTCATTTTTTTAGTATCTTTGTGTCTGGGAATATGTTGAGTGTTCTCTGTCCAGGGCTGCCTTGCAGATAGCAGGTGGACATCGATCCCACATTACAGAGATAGAATCCGAAGCTTAGAGAGGAAGGGGGTAAATTGTTTACGGAGGAGGAGTCAAAGCCCAGCCTAAGAAGCCCCCAAACACTATTTTGTTTTGTTGTTGTTGTTTTCTGGCTTCCTCATCAGGTTTAATGATCTGAGGATGTTGTCATCCTTTATAAGAGAGTCTCCCATTTGCTCAGGGTAAACTGCTTTTCTATGCCTTGCTGTTCTTATGCGTCAGGCACAGCTCCCGTGATTGGCTTGCTTTCCTTGGAGGTTCTGTGCCAGATCAAGTGTCATCATTCTGTGTTCCATTGCTTCACATTTATGTTGGAGAAAGGCAGTTTACTGCTTGACCCACTGTGCCTCCAAACAGCGGCTTAGATAAGAAAGTTTAGGCACTGTTCCTAAACCGACAGTGAAGGGGGCTTAGGTCCTGCTGAAAGCTGTCCACTCCTTCCCAAGAATTAACACCTCACGTCCTCAACAGAAACCATTGTCGCACACCTGGAACCATACAGTCCCTACACGGCTGAATATTGGGCTGAGCTTAATTTGTATTCTGAAGGACTCCTTAGTGGGGCCCCAGAAAAGAGTCCATCTCAGGAGCACCACTACCACGAGCATCCTGACTGCTCCACTTTGCGGAGACATATATTCTTGTTTGCCCAGAGCAGACCTGATTTAATTCTGTTGTCCTAGGGTACCCACAGCACTCTGTATATTTGGATTTTAACAAAATGGCTACTTTATACCCCCATGATACTTTACTATTTGTTCTTACGTTGCTATACCATGAGATACTCAGGGCTTGTTCCGGGGCTCTTTTGATCACATGTTAGGATATGAATGGCCAAGCCTTTGCTGCATAATGGGCAAAGGGAATTTTTTTTTAAATCTCATCAGTACTTTCTCTTTATGCAGAAAACAAGCAAGCATTTTACTGATCTAATGCATTGTTCTGCATACTCTCTTAAAATAAAGGCAAGTTTATTTCCTAGCTGCATTAGATGAAACCAAGCTCTTTGAAAAACGACAGGACCATCTGGGTCAGGCATCACAGTTAACCACCGGCAGAGCCAGGTGACACCTTTCTGTGGGCTCCTGATTAAAATGAGCCGATATCCATCTTTCTGAGTGAAGAATAAGTCACTGGCCTTACAGAAGGGATGGTAATCTTACAGAGAAGGTTAATCAGATACATAGAAATTATATCTGCTCCTTGATGAATTTGCAAGTCACTCAGAGATCAATCACACAGCCGAGCAGCCCACCTCACTGTCCTGCATAGCAGGATGGATGCAGAGCAGATGGACACAGGTTCGTTAGACAACTGATAAAAAGCATAGCATACTGCAGGTTGGAACAGTTTTGCCTGCTGAGTGCATTGATTTGTGAGTGTCGTAATACTTGCATGGAAGTAAACAACATAAATACAAGAAGGAGAAGTATACCATGGTTTACTTTTGCCTGAGAAGGGAATGAGTAATCTCTCAGATCTCCAGACTGTGATAAACCACTGGTGGATCTTGGTGCATTGTTTAGAGAAGTGTAGCAGAGTGCTCTTACCATCCAAGCCACAATCTAGACCCACAATCATGTTTGTTTGTTTGTTTTTCTTTTTTTTTTCCTAAGAAACTTCTCACTATGTAGCTCTGGGTGTCCTATAACTCTCTATGTAGACCAGGCTGGCCTTAAACTCATTAAAAGAGAACTCATCAAAGGTGTATGCTACTATGCCCAGCATCTAGTCATGCATTTTAAAAGATACCATTTTGTGTGTGTGTGGTACACATGCTTGTAAGTATGCATGTTCAATTCTGTAGGTACATGTTGGTACATGTGTATACCTGTTTGTGTGTGTAAACCAGAGGTTTATGTCTAGAAGGAAAGCTTTCATGATGCTTACATTTTACCCAGAAGGGTCTATAAAGGTATTTGGCTGTAAATTTGTGCAACTTTCAACACAGGAGAATGACTCTATAGTGAGGGAAACAGGGACTGTTTCAGTCATGAACTCGATGGCTGACTCTTTGACCCTCCCCCATACAAGCTGGGGAGTGACAGACTGGCTAGATCCCAGGGGAGGACATTGCAGCCAGCCCTGAGGAGACAGGATGAGCTGGGGTTGGATGGAAGGGGAGGAGGTCCTCCCCTGTTGGTGGACTTGGAGGGGGCAGGGAGGAGGGAGATGAGGGAGGGAGTGGGAGGGTAGGAGGGAATGAGGGAGGGGGCTACGCCTGGGATGCAAAGTACCTAACCTGTGATTGATATAAAAATAAATAAAAAAAATTAAAAAAAAAGAGAGTCAAAGACTAAGAGGAACCTCTCCCAGATTTTGAAAGGGTGACCTTCACCTCATCTCCAAAGGCCAGACAGGCTTCATCCAGCCACACTATGCTGGATCACTGCACAGAATCCTGAGGCAAAACTCCTGCCCTGAGGAGCCACAACAGCGAATGCCACTCTAATGGGTATAGGTCTTATATGTATTTCCAAGTATGCAGTGGCACAGACAAATGTTTAAAGGATAGGGCTATTTGGTCAGCTGCTGGAGTTCTGAGCTGATGAGCTCCAAGTGGAGAAAAAGATGGAATAACTATTTGTGTTTGGAGACCATACTGAATAACGTCAGCGTGCCATCAAACACTGGAATTTGATTCAGGGTGGCAACTTGATGCTTTTGCAGATGGACTGCATGGTAAAACTGCTCATACTGTTTAAATTGTAATTTTTCTCCTTTCCTTTCGGAGATCAAAACTTGAATTAGTTTGAAATGAATGTCCCCATAATGCAACTCTCTGGCACATGAGAGGTTTCATATTATTTTCACCAGGAAGCTGATTTATACTTCCAGATAGACTTCTTTTTTGTTTGTTTGTTTTGTTTTGTTTTTGTAGACTTACAAAGAAATCTGAAGTGAGAGTGTGTTGCCGCTTTCTTTCAATAGTTTCATCGAACTTTAAGAGAGGAAACTTTAATTCTCCATGATAAAGGCTTTTCATTTTTGAGATGAGCGAACTGGAGTCTGGAAGGTATACCCTATCCAGTTCACACTATCGGTCAGAATAGATAGATCCATCACCCATCCATATGTACAGAGGGTCCAAGTTCTATCTCCTCTGATGGGAGCATTCCTATATTCACACAGTTTCAAAAAGTTCTATCTTGGAAGCTGAGGAGACAGGCCAGTCAGCAGACTACTTGCCTTGAAGTATAAGGACCTGAGTTCACTCCCCAGAATGCACATGAAAAAGGGCCAAGTGTGGTAATGCATGCGTGCAAATCTAGTCCTGGGAAGGCAGAGGCAGGTGGGACTCCTTGACCAGCCAATCTAGCCTCCTTAGTGAGTTTCAAGTCTGTTTTTTTTTAAATCAAAGTGGATGACAATTAAAAAGAGCTACCCAATGTTGTCTTCTGGCCTCTACATGTATGTGTCTGTTTACCAAGCTCACACATACACATATTCACACACCTACACAGAAGGAAAAAAAGTCAGACCTTTTCAAGATTTTACTCACACCCTAGCAACAGTATCCTCTCTTATTATCTCTCTCCAGATGGCAGTCTACAAAGGTAAGTTAATCAGGAGGTAGAGTGTCTTGGTCTATAATTTATGGCATTCCCCTCACTTTGTACAAGAACTTCTGTGCAGAAGATGGGTCACTAATGATTTCAGCTGTGAAATGACACCTTGATTTCTGAAGCTGAGGCTTCACACAAACTGTGTCATTCAAGCACACTACTCAGTCAGTTAGAAATATTCATGGAAATGAGAAAATGGGTTCATGGGTATCTTGTGACCATGATTTCAACACCACTAATCTAGAGTGTCCCATTGCTTTGATGGTTGACAGAATCCCCGGTCAGCAGCTGGGGAAAAGCAAAGCCTTTGTAAAGACATGACTAATTTGTTTCCTGGGGAGAGGTGACAGCCTGCCTTCATTTGCTTGAGATTTCTCACAGATAATGACTTGCGTTCTCTTGTCCCAATTAACCACAGGCTGCTCCCAGGAAGCCCACATCCATGCAGAAAACTGAGTTTCTTTCCCACTGATAACCTTTTGTTATAGACACTGGAGAGAAATGCAGATTCAGTGTGGAACCATAAATAAAAAGAGCTGAAACACCCACCTCTCCAGTTTTCTTATACCCTTAACAACATGTTCAGTTTAGACTCTTAATAACAAAATAATCTAAGTAACAGTTAATTATGATTGGCATCTGCCTAATTGTATGACTTACTCTCAACTAGTTTTAACCTTAGATATTTAAACAGGATATTATTCATTAAACTCCATAAAACCCCAACACATGATTAACTATTTTAGAATATGTTATTCGAGACAATATTGGTCCATATTGTAGAACAACATTTTTTTAAACCCCATAATACATTGCTGATAGTAGCTAAATTGATGCCAGATGGGAAAGAAAAAATTCTGAAGGAGTCTAAAATAAGGAAGGAAAGGCAATTATAAGTAGGAGCACATATTTCTCAAGGGTTAGAAAAACACGGGCAAAAATTAAAGTCATCGGATGCTAACACTTTGGAGACAGAGGTGGGAGGGACACACAAGTCAATGTTTATTCAGGGAAGGTCCTGAGAAAATGGAGATGAATAGAAAATTCCCTTAACAGGCCACTCAGACCATACATCCCCTGTGATGCATGGATTCTTTCCATAGTGTTTCCCCAGAGCAGAGGTCCAGTATGAAATTAATGTCAACAACAATAGAAAAATCAGGAATTTAGTATTTTCAGTGGCCTACTTGTTTGTAGCTTTTTACGCTTTACTTGACACGAATAAACCCCAATAGTTACCTCCCCTCTCCACTGCTTCTGCCCTCTCAGGTCACCTAGAGTTTCATGGTTCTTTAAATGACTGTAAATAATGACCATCCCTCCCCATTCTGCTCTCTGTGAGTCTTCTGTAGTTTAGTCAGCCTGACTTCCCAGAGCCGTTTCTTTTATTGTTTGCTACTCTTTAAGCGGATTTCAAATCTTAATGTCTATCTGGAAATAAAAGCAATAACCTTCCCTGGTTTTTATTGTTCCTACTGCTCTGGTAGATCTTAAAGGTTTTACTCTTTTGCTTAGGATACTGTATCACATTCTAGATTTAATTTGCATTTTTAGAAAGCATAGAGTGTAACTGAGCCATCAATTGCTTTATGGTCAACTAAAGCCTCTAACACAAGCCTGACCCTGAAATTCATCAGGAGCTTAGAACCTGAATGCAAATCTATATTTATGATGATTAAAATGAAACTTGTCACATTTGGCTCCCAAGATGATCTTTTCAAGGTAATTCTGAATGCTGATTCTGTCATTTAATCTATCCCCCAGTGATTCATATGATCAGAATTCACTCTGCACACTATCAGCAATGCCCAGTGCTGCTGATAAGAAATTTCAATAGCAAAAGGTTGAGGAAAAGAAGTAATAACTAGAGGTCTGTCATCACCACTGACATTGCTGTCCCCTGTACAAGCCATGCTGAAGCTTTAACCTGAAACATAACACTACTAAAAGGTGGACTGGGGGCTAGCGACAGGGCTCAGAGGTTAAGAACACATGCTGTTCAAACAGGCTGTTTGAGTCTTATTCCAAGAACCTATATCAGGTAGCTCACAAACACTGCAATTTCAGCTCCAGGGATCTGACACCCTCTTCTGCATTCTAATGCTACCTGCACTCATGTATACATGCCACACACAAACATACACACACATAAACAAATTATCACTGTTTTTTTTTTTTTTTTTTTTTTTTTTTTTTAAGGAGCAGGCTGAATGACGTGGCTGAGTTATCTGAGTCATTAAGTTCCTCTCTGGGAGAATTAGAGGAAGCCCATCCCCTTTCATCTGTTCTATTTCTTGGGCCTCTTGACAGCATTGATACTCTACAGGACAAACAGTAACAAAGTGTCATCTTGGAAACAGGGGTCAGCCTTCATCACACATCAAATCTGCCAGTAACTCCAGACACAGGAGTCACATATTTCTATCATTTGTAAATTACCCGGTCTGTATTATTTTGCTATTACACATGGACTAAGATAATTTTCTACCTAGCTTTGGTATGACACGTGTGACCTAGTGTTTGCTCCTCCTTTACTTTCATCTTCTTACCCATAAAAACACTATAGATGTTTTTCTTTCTTTTAGAGAAGTCTTTCAGGTTATTATTCTGAGCAGCAAAAGGAAATAAATAAATTTTAAAAAATAAAGTTAATCTTAATCTGTTGCTCAAAAAACTATCCCTATAGGGTCTGGACAGATGGCTCAGCAGTGTAGAACATTTTCTGCTCTTGTAAAGGACTGAAATTCTGTTCCTGGCGCCCACACTGAGTGGCTCACAAACACCAGGGATTGAGGTTCCAGGGGACTCTGATGCCCTCTACTGGCCTTCACAGACATGCGCGTGCATATGGCACGTCTACACTGAGACACGTCAAATGAAAGAAAAAATAAAGTAAATTTATGCTTAAAGAAAGATTAATGAAAAAGTAAACCTCTAAGTTGGAACATAGTATCATATTTTTGTGATGGAGCTAGAAGTAGACAGAGACAAATGATATTTTGATAGAGACAGATATATATCTACCTCTGTATAATTGTAAACCAAAAGTTTAAAATGTGTGGCTCTTTTTGAATGATGGAATTATCTATCTCTCATATTGAAATAAGTAAATAACTTACAGATTTTTTTTACAACTAAAAATACGAACTTTTGTATGACTAACACATAATACAAATTTCTTGTATACATATTGATTTCTTTTTAAATTTTCTCCATAGATACAGAAGTTCTCCTCGAAGTTCGTGTCAAGATCACTTTGCTCCAGTTACTAGAATGTGTTTCATTTCTATTAACGAGAAATTAAAACCGTTCATGCCTCTGCTGTGCCCAGCTCCCGGAGTGTGCCCAGCAGTCATTCAGTGCATTTACCTATGGATGGGAGCACACCTCAGTTTCACACTGTATTTTCCTTGAAGCTTTGAGACACTTTTGAAAATGAGCACATAAGACATTAGACATCATGGTGGCATTTTTTAAAAGCAAAATGTGCATTTTGTGTTTCTCCCTCCTCTCTTCACCTACATTTTCCAGATACTCCTGCCTCCCAGAGCAACCTCTCCCAGCTCCAATCTATTTTCCTCTTTCACGTCCCAGGTATAGATTTGGGGAGTGTCTTGCTTTTGGGTTATTACATAAAGTCCCTCTGCCTGGCATTACCTTTGTCTTTAAGTCTTTATCTTTACTAAGACTTCTTTTTATCACTTTAAACTTTTGTATGTTTGCGTGGGTGTGTGTACTCATGTGCACGCACCTGCGGAGTCCACGTGAGGGTATCAACTCCCTGGAGTTGGAGTTATAGTGTGTTGTGATCTATCTGGCATAGGTGTCGAAAATCAAACTTGGGTCCTCTGCAAAAGCAGCAAGTTCTTTAAACTCCTAAGCCATCTCTTCAGATCCTTTATAAAAAAGGTATTTATTTCTGTGTGTGAGTTTTTGAGCATAGACATATATATGTATACATACACATCACATATACATATGGTAGTGTGTACATACTTGTCCTTATGCATGAAGGCCAGAAGAAGATATCTAGTGTTCTCTATCTACCAATCTATGTCAGGATCTCTCTCTGAACTTGCGGTTCATATTCTCTCTCCTAATCTGGAAACCAGTGAGCCCCAGCAACCTTCCTGCCCCTCCACAGCAAGGAGTTAAAGTTACAAGTGTTTGGGAGAACACCCAGCTTGTTGTATCAGTACTTGGATCCAAGGTAACTCCAGTCTTCACGATTACAGATCAAATGCTCTTAACTTCTGAGTCATCTTTAGTCTCTACTTTTATTTTTCTTAATTTGAATTTTATTGATCTGTCAATTTATTTTTAACTTTTATCTTTACCCCCTTTGTTCTTTTCTCCTTCCTCCATATCCCTTGTATGCTGTCATAGTTAATATGGATTGCCAACTGCATAAGATCTACAAGCACCTGGTAGATGAACCTCTGGGCATGTCTGAAAGGGATTGATAAATTGGGTTGATTGAGGAGGGAAGATCTCGTCTAAATGTGGGCAATACCAATCCATGGATTTGTGCCTCAGACTAAATAAAACAAATAAAACAAGCTTAACCACAACATTTATCTCTGCTTCCTGTGGAAACAGCAGGGCCCCTTGCTACCTCAAGCTCCTGCTGCCATGGTTTTCCTCTACGATGGCCTATACCATCAGACTGTGAGCCAACACAGACCCATCTTTCTTTAAGTTGCTTTCATCTAGTATTTTTGCTGTTTGAATACATCTCTCTCTCTGCTTATTATTCACTCCTAGGTCATTAGCTCCTGGCCTTGCAGATTTCGCTCAGTTTGGGCATTCTCTATAAGCTGAGTTAAAAAAGAGACCTCCTGGGTTCCATTCCTAGATCTTCTGGCTTTGTGGGTTTGGGGAACCGATGGGGGGGTTGTATGCTTATTTGAAAGCTCTCATATTGTTCTGATACTTGTGGTTGTGGCTCACAGTAGCCTATAAAAGAGATGATTAGGTAATGTGTACCTTTCGGTTGCCTCATATCTTGGAACTGCATCAGAGAGTCCCTTCAGCAACACTACTGGTCATTATTCCTAAATACTTTTTGTCTTATGCACTAAGGAAATGGGGCAAACAGCAGTGATCAAATATTCTTCCTACACTGCATGCAATGCCAGTGGAGACAGACAACTGTCGCATCAGGAATAATAGGGCTATATTTAAGAACAGGAAAAGGTGTTTGTTGGTTAGAGTCTGCACATCTTGATTTGTAAAGTAGAATCTAAGCTTTTCCTGCTTCTACAAACTGTTCTCCTTCTGACGCAGGAATGGGGGAAACTCAAAAAGATGACAGTTATCATGTTTTCTCGTCTGGAAAATCTTCAAAGCAGACGCTGCTAATCTTCACTTCATATAACATGTCTTGCACTTTTGCACACTGATTATAGAGCTGAGAGAAGGCCATGTGAAAAGTCGCTGCTGCTCTGAATGTTCTGCCCACATTTCCTCTCTTGCACCATGAATGCAGGAACCTACGTTCAGCTCCTTAAGTGGATGTGTAACAGAGACAACCATTTTAACCTTTTAGAAGTGGCCCCTGCTAAAGTAAATCACAGAGTGATGATGGAAATGTTAATTAACTTGCTTTCATCTTGGTCAGATTCTGTATTTAACCTCAAAGCCTAGAGTCTTTTGAATGTTTTTCTAAGATTTGATTGCCTATGACAGCCAGAGAAATTCAATCATGGTTTGGAGAGGCTGCTCCTTTGGAAGGGTCATACCCATGTTGGCTCTGGTGCAGGAAACAAATGCCAAGGAAGGAAGGGGAGAGTCACTTGTGAGTTATTCGAGCACATTTCCTTTCTGGTTCAGGGTTTGTAAAAGACCAAGCCTTCTCTTTCAGAGTTGGAGTAGCTGTTACACCCCTCTATCCATGGGGTCACCTCTCTAACAAAAGGAGAGAAGTGATTTGATACAAACAAACAGCTCCACAACTCTCTCCTGAGATACTGTGTGGCAGCAAAAAAACAAAAACAAAAACAAACAAACAAAAAAAACCCCACCTATCTGACAGAGCAGGAAATCGCGTGAAGTTCGGAGAGAAGCAGGAAGCAGAAGAAGAGGAATCATGAAGCAGGAGAGAGAATGGCTAATTTTGCTCTTCTTTTTTATTTATTAAACAATTAGTCATTTAAAATCCATTTCCGTTAAGGAAGTAAACATTTAATGAACTGAAAAGCCGAACATAAACCATGTCTCTCCTTGGGAAGAGGAACAGCTCTGTGGAAAGATGACTGATGTAACCTAAAAAGATGTGCATGAGAAAGATGGATTTTTATTTATGCGCTTAAAAATATATAACTTTAATAATGCTGAGGATGTGTGTGGAAGTGGTAGCAGAGGTAGCTAAGAGATCTATGCTTTTAATATCAACTTCCTCTCCAGTAAGAATTTTATCGCATTAATAGCTAAATCATACTGATTGTAAACCAACTGAAATGAGGCAATTAGTATGGCCTATGACAGCCATGAAGAATGAAATGTGAGTTTTCCTATGCAAGCCAGATGGATATCTTCAATATATTTCTTATTATCTGCTTGTGGTAATAAGTTCAATTAAACTGAATCAGTACAACACAAGTGTCTTTGAATGGCTGGAAAAGAAATTAATTATGTGCTTCACATTTAACGAAGCTCAAGAGTCATATTGTGTTGCCTTTGTTTGTTTGTTTGTTCGGCTGATTCTGACTGTTAAATGTTCATTAAAGAAAAATAATTCATTATTTTATTCTACTTTTTTTTTTAACCACAAAAGAAAGCATTTGTATAGAGCTGGTTAAATATCATTGGTATAAAGTGGGTTCCTAGTAAGGGGAACGGGGACTGTCTCAGACATGAACTCAGTGGCTGGCTCTTTGATCACCTACTCCTGAGGGGGGAGCAGCCTTGCCAGGCCACAGAGGAAGCAATGCAGACACTCCTGATGAGACCTGATAAGTTAGGATCATATGGAAGGGAAGGAGGACTTCTCCCATCAGCGGACTGGGGGAGGGGCATAGAAGAAGAGAGAGGGAGGATGGGATTAGGAGGGAATGAGGGAGGGGGCTACAGTTGGGATAAAAGTGAGTAAACTGTAATTAATAAAATAAATTTTAAAAAGATTGAATAAAAAATATCATTGGTATAAAAATTGTGTCTAGTTTACAATACAAGGACAAAAAGTAGAACATTTCCGATTTGTCATCTAGGTGATGTCACATGCAGTATGGAGTTCTGATCTGACCTTTTAAATTTGAGATGTTTCAGAACTACAAGCAACAATTTACCAACACTCAGATGTACACTTCTAGAATTAGTTTTCAGCACATCTTCACGAATCTTCAGCTTTTTCTTCTAGGAATATATGTTTAAAATCTTTGCGAAAAGATTATGAGTAACATAGCTAAATGCCTTCATATAAGAACACTCAATACTCCTTTTCCCATACCATTCGTGTGTGATGCACATGTGTTTTTTTTTTTTTTGTTGTTGTTGTTCAAAGATTACATGTAATAGCAAATAGCATTATTTGCTATTACAACCTGGCATTTAGCCATAACACATGAATTAAATAATACCTCATGCCATGGTAGTTTTAAAAATGATTTCTTTTGTATTTCTAGACATCTATCTGTGACTTCCTCCAGAGTAAGTATCTAAGAAATGGAATTTCAGGTCCATAGTGATTCTATTTTGTCAACTTTGTTATTCAAGTATCTATTCTGGTTGCATGTGGATAGCATTCCAGAACACCATCTTCCTTTCATGCTCATAAACAAAGCTATTGCTATCTTTTGCTACTCTTAGATGTAAAGTAGCTGAATGCTCAGATGCATTTTCGTGATTATTACTAGTGAAAGTGATATTTCTTTACAAGCTGGCTGACTCATGGTGTGCCTAGCATACCAAAACCAAGGATGTGATGGGGGTGGTTATCTTCAGCCTAGATGCTTTTCCATAGAAGAACAGGGTATAAAGAAATACAAGCCAAAGGAGGTTGTTTTCCTCATAGGCCAAGAACAGAGAAGTCTGTGTCCACCAGATATGGAGAAGGTTCTCCTGGAGTGTAACCTTTATAAACTTAAATCTTGGTGCTATAATATCTCTTTTATAAGATATTTGGTTAAAAGAAGGAATTACTATCCATAGCTAGGACTGTTAAAGTAAGATAATTTGGAAAATCTTAGTGGCTATTGTCAAGGTCCCCATGAATGTCATAGAAATTATTATATCCTGTGCCATTAGACTTTCAAATATGTTAAACCACTGTGAACATAGGCAGGACATGAGGTATAATGGCCTACACTTTCTATTACTATTTTAGATGCTAGTAAGATCTGCCACTGACATGGCCTGGCTACTGTCCTGTTTTGGAAGGATCTATCATAATTAGTATTTAGCACTCCTAACCAACAAAGTTTTCCTTCCTACTTTAGGTGCCTTGGGTCATAAATTGTACTAATCCTATTAGGAAGGCCTTTAATTATCGCCTGGATGTAATTGGTTCCAGTGGAAGACATCTAATTAGGTCAAAATGTATTCTGTTATAAGGGCCTAATATTAAAAGCTTTTGTTATGTGTTAGCAGGCAAACGTCATTGCTGGTTACTGAGTTCTGATTGATTCCCCTGTCCAATCTTGACAAAGTTTTGAATAATTTTATATGTAATACATACGCTGCTTCAAATTCATTCCTCTTCAAAATGGTTTCAACCGAAAAGACTATATTTCCCTTATCTTTCTAGGCAGGGGATGGTTGATATTTCTCAATGTCCCATTTTGTTAATACAGAAGGTAAGTTTTACACAGCCCACACTAGAGATGTCATAGATAACCTACGCTCTGGTGCTGGGAAGAAATTTTCTTTTCTGTCTTATGTGTGTGTTGTCTTAGTTTGGGTTCCATTGCTAAGGAGAGACAGCGTGATTAGGACAACCCTTACAAAAGAAAATGTTTAATTGGGGCTGGCTTTCAGAGCTTTATTCCATTATCAAAATGGCAAGAAGCTGGGCAGAGTGCAGGCAGACATGGTGCTAGAGAAGCCAAGGATTTTACATCTTGACCCGCAGGTAGCAAGGAGAGACTGTGTCACTGGACATAGCTCGAGCATAGGCGACCCCAAAGCCTGCTTCCATAGTGACACACTTCCTCCAACACGGCCACACATCATAATAGTCCTAATAGTGCCCACTCCCTATAGTTAAAATTTCAAACACACAAACCTATGGGGACCATTCCTATTCAAACCACCACATGTGTGCATACTTACATGGTTATACATAAACACATACCTATACATGTATGTATGTATGTGGTGGAGTCACTATAAACACACACACACAGACATACACACTTGAAGAAGCTGCTGTTTCTGAACATGAATGAACTTTCCATGAGGCGAACAATGATCACTTTGTCTAGCAAGGAAGCAATCAATTTAATGTTCACACAATTCCTAGAGCACTTTCAGTGTGCAGAGCTGAAAAAGAATGCAAAATTAACTTTTCCTTGGGAGTATATAAGGTCTGAGTGAAGGCCTATGGAAAACTTCTCTCATAGTTCCTTGAAGTAAAAATTAACTTTTGTTTTATTGTGAACATCATTTTATATAATGAATTAACATAAATCAATGCACAAAAAGAATTCTCAGCATTCATCTGAAATTATGTTAAGCTTTTATGTCTGCCTATCTCAAAAGAAGTACCAATGAATTAGTAAAGGAGCAGCTTGGGAAAAGCGTAAGGCAGAAATCTAGCTGGATTAGTTTGGTCACACTGGGAGGTTTGTGTGTTAAAGAACCCAATGAATTGAGTGTCTTTTACATTGTGCGGTAGCGTACTATTTCTTGTTTTAACTACATGAGGCTCCTGTAGAATTAAACTAAATACATTGTTTAGTGACTGGCTAATGTTATCACCCCGTGATAGTTAATGACCTATTGCCTTTCTGTATCTTTGACATATGTCCAAATTATGAGGGATACTCTTCTGACCCTGGAGTAAGCCTAATATTTTGGGAAGGAAATTCCTCTACCAACTGTAGCTACTCTAGGAATTTCTAGCATGCAAAATTAGAATGCAAAGCAAGCAGAACCATGTATGGCTGGGATAGAGTATGTCTCACACCAAGACTTGAGGGTTATTTAAGAAAAACTTATCCAAAGAAAGGATCCACATATATCTAAGAATTGAACAGGAAATACTTAAGGCCTTGCAGGCCATGAGGCTATGTTTGTGCTTTAGCAACTCTACATTCTTGCTACAGTATAAAAGCACAGTTATATAAACAAATCTCTGCCTGACTTCTAAATACACTTTAATTATGAATGGTGAAATATCAATTTCATAAAATTTCTACATTCAAAAATATAATTTGTCTTTCCCCAATCAGTTGAATGTGTGACTGCTATTATTCGCTTTGGGGTAGACAACAGGCAGGTGGCTGGATACAATCCACTAGTCCCAGTGTGCAAATTCATACATTCTCTAGCTCAGGTAAGCATAAAGATTAGTTGCAGGGCTCACTTAGCTTGCAGTTTATTTTTTCAGGTCTCATCCCAGGTGTAAAGATGCAGAAGGTGAGAGGTAAGGCCCAGGAGACCTGTGTTCCCATGAAGAATTCTACCTGATATTCACTTGCTAGGGAACACGGACAAAGTCCTTCATTTGTAGGATGCCTGTCAAAGCATAGACTGAAATCACTATCTGCAGTTTTACAAGGTCACTTTGGAGGTAGTTTGGCAAGATAACCATGGTAACCACACCCATAGCTTAAAAGCCTGCATTTCATGTTGATCCCTGGAGGAGATCAATAGAAGATAGGGTTCTTATTATCATGGTTATCTTGTCCATCCACAGCCAGACAAACACTCTTGGTCCTTTGTTTAGGCCTGCTACTTAAAAGTACTTGTCCCATAAAACCTGTGCAGCTAAGACAACCACAATGCAACAGAGCACACTGCTACATCTGGTATAAAGATTTAATATATATATATATATATATATATATATATATATATAAATTAGTGAGTCCAATACTGCATTAAAAGGAAGCTGACCTTCCTCATAGCTCTTAATAATATTGACAATCATAAATGCACACCATTGTTTAAAGATAAGCCCATACTTTCTGTTAGGACAGGGGAGCCTAACTTGAGAAGTGTTCTTGCTTATAGTTAAACAACAAACCAAATTCTAATTATACTACAACTAGCATAAAAAATAAAATCAGTAAAACTTAGAAATTCAGATGGTAGGAGGATAATCAAGCTTTTCCTGGGTTCCTGTCAGAATCCTGCAGTCCTGAAGCCTGCTCGTGCATAATCTGAATATTTATCCCCTAGATAGATACTTGCTAGGGATTTATTTTAAACCTCCTGTCTCATGTAGGGAATGGGTCCCCTTCTCCTCCCCTACTTACTGACCCTGTGTCTGAAAATATCTACCTTCAGCCTATCTCAAAATAACTGGGCTAGATGTAGTGAGTAAGAGAATTGAATTTTAAAGGAGTGGTTAATGACACAATTATTGTAAAAAGGTTAGGACAAAAATGTTTTCTGATGTCTGATCTTCCCAGAGTTCTAAATCCCAGACATATGAAGAGATCAAAATGAACACAGGCACATTTTAAGGTTAGAGAGCACCTTCTCTGATAAATCAGTCTCTTTGTAGATCTGGAAAGTGAATTAAAATACAGCAGTATGCCATATTCCAGGCTAAATGGCTACAGCTGAACTAAAGGTGTGGGACTTGAGCATTTGATGTGGGATTGAGTACTTGGCACAGTTCACGCTGAGTTCAGAATGGTCTCCCTCAGCCTTTCTTGTGCTTTGTGGAGCAGATTTCTCAGTTTATTTTAATGTCCTTGGTAGAGACATGGCAGCATGGCAGTCCCTAGTACACACGGGCACTGCGCTCAGTACCAGTGGAAGTCAGACTTGACCACCGGGAGACACGAGAGCTTCCTAATCACCTTGGACTGTACTTAAAGTAACAGGATTCTTACCTTCCATGACCATACTGACCAAATGGAGCTCATATTCCCATCCCCATATCACAACAGCACAGGATTCAGAGGCCTGGATGGAGACACTGATATATCTGAGTGCCAGTGACCAAGTCCTGAGAGGCTCGTGAAGCACATTAGCAATGAGTGGGTAGCAGGCTCCTAGCTAGGATGACCTGACATTATTGTTCACACATGAACATGTCTGCCTTCATATTACCCATGTTCCTCCTCAACTAGGATTTCTTCTTTCTCATATTCCTCTGAAATTTTTAGGTTGGATGTGTTTATTTCCTGAGACTGGCCTCAAATTCTTTATATAACCGAACCTGGACTTGGAACCCTGATCACTTTGCCTCAGCATTCCAAGTGCTGGTATTATAAGGATGCAGAAAATTTAGAGGGTTATGGATATGTGTGTGTGTGTGCTCTTGTATGTGCAGATATATAGGTGTGTAATGTACATGTATGTGCAGGTGGGCATGTACATTGTACACATGTATGTGAAGGCTAGAGGCAGACTGGATGCTGTTCTCTGGGAGCAGTCCATCTTGTTTTCTTGAAACAGTGCCATGTGGAGTAGGCTGAACTGGCTGGCTAAACAGCAACAGTGATCTAGCCTGCCTGAGGATTACGCATGCATGTCACCAGGCCTGGATCTTAAGATCTGTATTCTGGACACTGAACATAGGTCCTCATGTTTACAAGACTTTAGCACTTCACTGATGAAGCCTTTTCAGCCCAATGCTTATAGTCAGAATGCACATTCCATTGTTCACCAGAGGCAGGATATCATATGTCCTCCTGAGCTCACTAGAATTTTCTTGAAAATACCTCTGAAGGTTTAGTTCCCATCTTCAACTATACACATAGCACCCTGACTACACTGGCTTATCATCTTGTAATGATGAATTCTTAATACTCTTTTGTATGCTGATATAGTTAAATGTATTTTACCAGTTTTGGAAAAATTCATTGCTATTGACAGAAAACTTGTTTTCTTTATACACATTGAAACACAAATGTTTACTAAAATTAAAAGCATTTAACCGTGAACCCACTGGAACTCTTGTACTATACTTGAGGAACTACTGTTCACATCTTATTAGATGGCAAGAAATAAATTATTTAATCTGTGAAGATAAGCAAAAGCCAATATCCCAGCAGTATTTATATCTCTGCAGAATATGAGGTGGCCATGATACACTTAACCCTGATATATTTGGAAGCTTTGCTCTGTGGTACCCTACAAGACGGCAGCAGAGAACTGAAAAAATCAGATGGGAATAGTTTCTTTATCTTTCTGTTGGCATCTCCAGCATATGAATTCTGATGAGAAAAATATCCTATTCTCCACAGTGTACCAGAGAAATATGATATCTGTGTTTGTGTGTCTATAACCTCCATCTCAGTTGCCTTTCTAATTACTCTGCTGAGTTAGAAACTTCATTAAGTGTTAAATGATTTAGAATGTGTGTATACTCATTTTATTATAACATAAATAACAACATCAGTAATAATTACAGTGACCACTCTTTCCAGGTGCCCATACTTATTTCTTAATGTGGATCACCACAGACCCACAAACCATGCCAAGAGGCCATGCATGGCGATTATCTTCATATAGACTACTAATCACATCCAATATCATAGAGGTAGTAATTGTAAGAAATGAGATTTAAGCCACATCTCTTTGGCTTTAATCATAATTTAACATGGTGCACTAGTATCCTCTTATATCTGGATAAAGGGACATCATTCTAACAGGCCTGAGTGTTGCTAGTAACCATCTCAGAAAGCTTAGATTCTCTGTCTTGGTCTTAGGAATCACTAAATTTCCTCTGGCAGCTGGCATAACCGTACATTACCAAGGCCCTCTAGCTGGAATTCTATGTTATACATATTAGCTAGCCTCTTCTTGTTTTGCTCTGTGAAACAGAGCAAACCCACAGTCATATGCTTATGATACTAGTATGGAGAATAATTAATAAACCAAAGTAGTCAGAGTCAGAGTCCAGCTACATACAGACTTCCAATTCTCCATCTATACAGATAAGTATATTCATAGTAAAAAAGACTGTTCAAGATGACAGCAAATTGTTAACTTCCATTGACCCTGACATAAATAATTAGGTGATTATTTTTAGCTTCAAGTTTAAGTTATAATTGAGGTAAATATCCTTTTTTGAATATTTTTTGCTTGCCTTGGGCTGTCTTACTGCAGAGAGGAAGCTACAAATAGGTAAGTAAGAAAGAATATGAAGCAACTCATCAGAATGCATTACGTTGCAACGGGAAAAATGATCTCCAATTTTACCTGTAGAGGCAGGGAAAACTTGAGTTCAGATTTCTGGGCTTAAGTCCTTCCAGTTTTGGTGACCTCTAACAAGTCACCACACTGAGTGCTATTTTTATTAGTCAGGGCACCACTGAGTTTCCTGAAACCGAAAAATCCCGAGGTTGACTGTGCAAGACGTGTGGTGATAGAAATTCAAATGAAATGGAAATGAAGATCTCATCCTTTACAGTTCTCAGCACTTCCAGCAGCAATGACATCAAGCTAGTGTTGGTGACATAGGGACAGTTTCACATGATACGTTCTGCGAAGAGCATAAAGCACCCAGACTAAGAGACGAGGGACGTTTTATTTTCTTAAAACGGACAGGCTTGGCTGGGTGACTTAAGCAAAGCACAGAGGTGATCAAACCCCTTTATTACTTGGAGAAGCCATATCCATATCTCTGTATACCCAGGGCAGCTCTTTGTAAAACTGTCGTTGTTTAAACAATGTTTGCTAAAAATAGTACTTGAATCATGGGTTTTTAATTTGTTAGCGCAGGGTTCCTAGACATGAATTTCAAACCTATAGAGACTTGAAAGAAATTTAATTAAAGGACTGCAGATAACATTTGTTACAATACTATAATAGATACAATGGCTGCAATTCTCAAATTGTATTGGACGATGCTGAAATAAGATAGCCTTTCAATCATATTCATTACCAACGGTTCTCGAAGAATTGTTAATCATATCATGCTTGCTGTGATGAATTAATCTAGCAACAGCGCTTTCTATACATATTAATATGAATACTGCCACGTCTAGAAATTCTATTATTAGAAGTGAAGACACATGCGTTCCTTGGGTTAGTCGTTACCTTTCACGATCACATTCCCAGTACTGCTGGCAGTTCCAAAATGGTTAGTGGCAATACAGGTGTAACTACCAGCATCAGATTTAGTCACATTGATGATTCTGAGGTTTCCATCTTCAGAAATGGTAATTCTGAAAGCAAAGTAAATAAGCAAAATGTTGTTAAGTTTATCTCATGAGAAACGATTTCTGTCATTCCATTGCCTTTCACATTATAAATCATAGTTACATCACTTGATACCCTCATCTGTTTTTAGAAAGTAAGTCTAACATATGCATAAACATTATTGGGATGTGTGATGTGTTTAATACTTTCCCTATTTTTTCTTGCTAAAAAACAGTCTCTAACATTGGTTAGAATGACAATCATGAATATTAGAATATTTCTGCAACACCTCTGATCATATAATGCAGAGGGAAATGTTGAAGACCACCATTAATTTTAAAACTGCTGATGAAAAATTAGAAAAGGGGGCCAAGGGGGTAGCTTAGCTGGTGAAATGCTGGCCACAGAGCTGTGAAGACCTGGGAACAGAGTTGGCTGTGACTGAATGAGCTTGTAATCCCAGCAGTGGAAAGGCAGAGGTAGGTGGATGCCTGAGAGTTACTGGCTTCAAGACACGTGCCCTCATGCTTGCTTGCTCTCTCTCCTTCACGCCCTTTACACCCTCATGCCCATGTCCTCATCTCCTCATGATCTTTCTCTCTTTCAAACACACACACACACACACACACACACACACACACACACACACACACACACACACCTCTTGCTTGTTTTGTGCTTTGCCTTCAATGACCTTTAATCACACTGGCCCCCTACAGGTTTCTAGAATACCTCAGATCTGTTTCTACCTCAGGGCCTTTGTGCTGGCTATTCTGCCAGACCTGGGCATTGCCTTTCTTTGTTTTGTATCTTCTAAGAGCAGGGACAGTATTCATCTCATGGCTTAACTTGCATCTGATAAACTGAATAGAGTGCAATAAATGCTCTGTAAACTGCTGTTGAGCGGTAGAATGAATGAGTGTGTAAGTAAATTCTAAGAACTGACATCTGTTATGAGAACTTGAGCGGCTAAACCAGTGGGTGCTAGTGGATACTTCAGCCAAGGATCTGCAATGGGCAGAGCTTCACTTAACAGAACTTTCTATTTATAAATAAGCATAACTAAAGATTTAAATTTTCTGTATTGCAGACCCTGTGTTTACTATCTTTCAGATAATGAAGCTACAGCTCTTCTCAGGATGTGTTCTAGATTCAATGAGCAAGTTATCTAGAATGTGGAAAAGTCCAACAAATGATTCAAGAATTACAAAGATAAGTGTTTATACATGACACATACCAGTTCTGCTTGCTTATCTTTGTAACTTTTGTTCTCCTTATGTATGAGATGGAACTTATTAAACAAATGTGCTTGGTTCTGTGGGATTTCTACCATGTTCCCTGGTATTTATCAGCCAGAAGTATCTTTCATCTTTTTGTTCTGTTGATTATTAATCAATTGATTGGTTTTTGTTTGTTTGTTCTTTTTGGAAAGAGAGTCTCACTGTGTAGCCCAGGCTGGTCTTGTATTTCTGACCCCACTGCCAGGATTATAGATGAATACTGAGACATCTGTCCTATTTTGTTTTGAAAAATGGTCTATTATTTAGGCACTTCTACATATGGGGGTGGGATTGAGAAAACTGTCTTCAGTACTTTCATTTTCTAGAGGAGTAAAGTCAGCCTATAAATTAACTCAGCAGTCTCAAATCCCAGAGAAGGCACAGAGGGGCAGTTAGAGTGTTGTGCTTAGGAGGTGGCTGGGTGGTGGCTGTGGCTGTGTTGCTATCTGCTGGAGGCCTGGATTCAGGCACAGTGGGTTCTGGGTTGAGATAGACCCCTGTGAAGGCTAAAAAGTCATGTTGGAATCATGGCCATTACGGTGGCAGTTGCTCCTGGCAGCTGGCCTGAGACGGTTGCCTTGGTACTTGTATTCTTTATGCTTTACAAGCCACAAAGCCTATGGGGACTCAATTAAAGCAAAGTTTTTCAAGTAACCAAAACTTGCCCTCAGCGACGGCTATGGTTGTTATGCTTTTGAATTCAGAATAACATAAGAAGACGCAGCCTCAAAATCAGGCACAGGTCCTATTTGCAACACAATGAGAAAAGCTGCTGCTCATTGGCGACTTCTGTTTCTAAATCACCCAGGCTAAGAAGGATGTAGAAACCAAAACCAACAAAGCTTAAGATCTGATAGAAGATCAAACTATAAAGTCAGGTAATGTACCCACAGAAGCACTGGGCAAGGTTGTACATGTCAACATTGCCATGGAAGAGGACCTACCTTTCCCTATGGATTTTTACTCAACAATGGTTGATGTGTGAAAGACAGGGATTGTTTTTTTAATGATGAAGGCACTAGTAATTGACCCATGCTCCTTTAAGTAAGTCACTATCCATACTCCTGTAAATAACCTTAATGAAACTCATTGAGTCAAGACATGAAAGTAGAAGGGGGGATTGTTTAGAAGATGATGGGTACCAGCTGGAGTAGAAGTGGGGGAAAGGATAATCCAAATATATCATGTACATGTGTGAAAATGTAAAAATTTGATTACTATGTACAGAAAATGTAGTAAATAGTGATGAAGTTCCTATCAGTTTTGATATATAGGTATTACCTTCTGTAATAAAATTCCTCAAAGCCACAGTTTGAAAAGCATTCTTGTTCCAGCGAAATCAAAGCCTTGGTTGAAAAAGAGGCAGGCAAGAGGCCTTCTATTTACTCGCCCACCGAGACATATACAGTTCCTCACCGAACAGAATTTGATTCCTTATTTACCACAGAGCAGATGTACTCACAAAAGTGGAGGGCGAGCACATTTTAATTACCTCAATAATAACAAAAATAGCTTTCAGGGACTTAATCACATTCCTATTTATGAGACAATTTGCTGGAAATCGAGAAATGTCAGCATATGATAATTCAGAAAATAGGGTAGCCTTCATATTTTGGATGTGAATTCATCTAACATGATGTAGATGAGCCTGCGGCATAGTAAACACTCAGAGGGACACTTTCCACTTTCTATGCACAAAGGTCTATTAATAGATTGTTTCCATTAAAACAGCATCATTCTATTCCAAAATACTAAAGCTACTGCTAAAATTAAACTGTATCATGCAAATGCTATGGCACAAGAGGAGGAAAGAGGATTTTTCTGAAAATGACGTGGGCCCTAGACAGGGCTGAGCCTGATACATGTCAAGTGTATAATATGACCACATTGTTTATGCTCAACCTTTTCAGTTCTGATATTTTGGACTAGATGATTCTTAATCTTTGGGAAGGACACCAAGCAGCATACTAGGGCAATCTCAGTCCCCATCTTAACCCTTTCCCCCCCCGCCATGTTCTGACAATTAAAAAGGCTTGAGGGGACCTGTCCCTGGGGAGAGGGCACATTTTACCTCTAGTTGAGAACTGGTCTAAGCCAATTTGTTATTTCAGTGACTGGGTATTGGTTCTGTTTCATACTTTACACTTCCCAATGCTATTTACAAACACTTATACAGAAAAATTTTTAAAAAGACTTGGAATATTAGAATTCACATGAGGGTATGCCATGAGGAAGGTCATTTGTAGATGGGACAACTTCAGTAGCCTTCACTAAAACATGCCATTTGCTATGACTGTTTATTCTTCCTGGTGCAATCCAGATTAGGACTCAATCTGATGTTTTCAGAGAAGTTCTCTTGCAATATGGTTCAGTGACTCAGAAGACAAATTCTGAACCTAAACTCAAATCTCATTCCTATCCCTAAGCTGTGTCATTTTGTTTAAAGTAGTTTCTCCATATTTAAGTTTTTTTTTAATTTGAACAAACAGACTAATAAAAACTGTCTAGTAGGTTGCTGGTAAATTTTGCAGTATTTATAAAATGTGTGGCACACCAAATGTACCAACTAGGTTTACCAGCCAATTGTAAACATCAGCAGAACTCTGCATCTTCCACTCTTACCCCTGGCCCCATTCTTTCAAGTATTTATAAAGGACTGACTGCTCAGGTCAAGGAAACTGGCAAGTAGTTCTGTCGTCTGGAGTCGTATGACATATTATCATGTTTAACAAAGCATAAGGGTGACACTAGGTTTTCAAGGAATAGAGATGGAATTTCTATTCCTTGGTATTTGTGGGTATTTAATAAGTACGCCCTCTAAACAATAAAGCTTTGTCATGTGGCAATTTCTTTCTAATTGAAATATTCCCTCCTGAAGGGAGGAGTGAAATTCATGAGATTCAGAAAGTGAACAACCTTACAAGTCCAGAAGGAAGATCTGAAACTTACAGGCTTCATACTGCTCCTCCCCAAGATTAAAAAATAAAAAATCATGAAACAGCTACCCGGACGAAGAAACTGACCAGCAGAGCTGCTTGGAGAAGATACTCTTGGACATGCATAGAGCTCCTGATTGCAGCTTTCTTAAGTTGCCACCCATCCTGGGTGAGCTTTTGAGTAACCCCTTCCCGACTGTCCTGTAGAAAATCCCAATTACCTCATTATTTTGCCAAGATGACTTTTTATTTTTTATTTTTTGTTATCAATCACAGGTTAGGTACTTTGCATCCCATGCGCAGCCCCCCCCTCCTCACTTCCTCCCACCCTCCCCAACCCTCCCTCATCTCCTCCCCGCCCCCTCCAAGTCCACCAACAGGGGA